>VWZW01002359.1:468073-702904 GCA_013397115.1 Edolisoma coerulescens
GCGCTACTGCTTTACACAGGACGGCCTGCGGCTCCCCCGCAGCCCCTGTCACGCCCCGGGATCCACGCGGTGAACGAGGAGCAGCCGAGAGAAACAATCCACCGTTCTCAGGAAAAATTTATTTGCACAGTAGCCTGGGCTGTGCCGAGGCGAACAGGCAGGGAGGGGAGCCCGCACACAACCCGTTCCCCCCGTTGAAGGCTAATGACGCCAAAAGCCAGACCCGCCGCGCCCCCCGCCTGCCCCGCACGGCCCGAGCGGCGGCGGGCGTCAGCGCCCCCGCACTACCGGATAACCAGCAACGCGCTCTGCGTCCCCCGCCTGATCTCCATCAGGAACGCTCCCGCCATGCCCGCACGGAGCAGCGCCGGGCACGGCCCAGGAAGCGGCCGCTCTCCCGCCGGCGCAGGCGCGGGGCCGCCGCCCGCCCGCCACAGCGCCGCCTGCGACGAATCGTTGGGTCGCAGAATCACAGACTCGCAAGGCTGGAAGAGACTTTTAAGATCATCCAGACCAACCCTCCATCCGGCACTGTCGCTGTAACCCCTAAACCACATCAATCCAGCACTACATTCAGACGCCTCTTGAACACCTCCAGGGATGGCGACTCCACTACCTCCCTGGGAAATCTATTCCAGTGCTTAACCACCCTAACAGTGCAAAATATTTTTCTAATGTCTAATCTGAACGTCTCCTGTCTCAGTTCAAGGCCGTTCCCCCTAGTCCTGTGACAGTAGGCACGGCAGAAGAGACCAACCCCAAAAACCTTCTTTCAGGGAGTTGTAGAGAGCATTTAGGTCCCCTCTGACCCTCCTCGAGACTAAACAACCCCATCTCCCTCAGCCGTTCCTTGTAAGACAGGTTTTCTAGACCCTTTGCGAGCCTTGTTGCCCTTCTCTGGACACACTCCAGCACATCAATGTCCTTTTCAAAGTGAGGAGCCCAGAAACTGATCACAGCACTCGAAGTGCTGTGTACAGAGGGACTACCACTGCCCTGGTCCTTCTGGCCACACTGTTCTTTGATACAGGCCAAGATGCCACTGGCTTTCTTTGCCACCTGGGCACACCGCTTGCTCATGCTGGCTGTCAGCATGCACCCCCGAATCCTTCTNGCAGGCGCGGGGCCGCCGCCCGCCCGCCACAGCGCCGCCTGCGACGAATCGTTGGGTCGCAGAATCACAGACTCGCAAGGCTGGAAGAGACTTTTAAGATCATCCAGACCAACCCTCCATCCGGCACTGTCGCTGTAACCCCTAAACCACATCAATCCAGCACTACATTCAGACGCCTCTTGAACACCTCCAGGGATGGCGACTCCACTACCTCCCTGGGAAATCTATTCCAGTGCTTAACCACCCTAACAGTGCAAAATATTTTTCTAATGTCTAATCTGAACGTCTCCTGTCTCAGTTCAAGGCCGTTCCCCCTAGTCCTGTGACAGTAGGCACGGCAGAAGAGACCAACCCCAAAAACCTTCTTTCAGGGAGTTGTAGAGAGCATTTAGGTCCCCTCTGACCCTCCTCGAGACTAAACAACCCCATCTCCCTCAGCCGTTCCTTGTAAGACAGGTTTTCTAGACCCTTTGCGAGCCTTGTTGCCCTTCTCTGGACACACTCCAGCACATCAATGTCCTTTTCAAAGTGAGGAGCCCAGAAACTGATCACAGCACTCGAAGTGCTGTGTACAGAGGGACTACCACTGCCCTGGTCCTTCTGGCCACACTGTTCTTTGATACAGGCCAAGATGCCACTGGCTTTCTTTGCCACCTGGGCACACCGCTTGCTCATGCTGGCTGTCAGCATGCACCCCCGAATCCTTCTCCGCCGAACAGCTCAAAAGCCACTCCTCCCCAGGCCTGTAGCACTGCATGGGGTTGCTGCGACCCAAGTGCCGGACCCAGCAGCTCGGGCCCGGCAGTGCCCCGGGGTGGCAGTGGCGGGAGGCTGTCCCGGGGTCTGCTGCGCCCCCCGGCTTGGCTGCTGCTGGCGGTAGAGTCAGGCCTGGGGGCCCAGGAATGAATCCCATCGGGTCCCGAGGCACCCAGGTCAAGGTCTGCACAATCGGCTGGTCTCACGGGGTTTTCTTATGCCCAGTCTCTTCTGTGTCAACATCGGACTGTCATCTGCTGCTTTCCTGCAACACCACCACCGGGAGGAGCCTGGGTCCGTTCTCTCGGGCACCTCCCCAAAGGAACTGTGGGCTGTGCCTGGGGGTGTGTGCTCAGGTTTCGTGGCCAAACAGGGTTGATAATAAACCGCTGTTTTAGCTATTGCTGAACAGCGTTTGCACACTGTCAGGGCCTCCTCGGGGTCTCACTCTGCGCCACCCAGCAAGTAGGCTGGGGTGGGGAAGAGGCTGGGGCAGGGGGAGAGGTCGTACAGCCGACTTGAATCGACCAAAGTCATGTTCCATGGCACATAACATCACACTTGGCAGTAAAAACTTGGGGTGTAGTTTTTCCGAAGTGACCATAGCTCAGAGACTGGCTGAACATCAGCAGTCTGGTTGTGGGAGTTGGTGAGTGATTGTCTGTATGTTTGGGGGTTTTTTTGTTCCTCTTTCCCTCATCTACTAAAACGTCATTGTCTTAACCCACAGTTTTTCTTGCTTTTGCACTTCTGGTTCTACCCCAGAGCTAGCAGCTGGCTGGGGTCACCCCATCATGACCGCAAAGTTCAGTCTGTGCAGAGGCCTCTGCTGAGACACAGGCAGGCTCCCCCAACACTGGGAACTGTGTCCTGTGGCAGGTCATGCACCACTACTCACCCGCTGTGTTGTGATAAAAACCCTCTCCACCCTTTCTTACTGCTTTACAAGTCTGCCTGAATTCCTGCTGATCGATGTGTACCCAGCTCTTGAATGCTGTCACATTGTACTCATAGCAGACTCTAGGCACAGGCAGCTGCTGCTCTGGGGTGAGGTTTTCTACTGCCTCTCATGAGAGCTTTTATCAAGAGACTGTAAGTCCACCCTGACACACCTGTGTGACTTTCCCTTACCTTATGAGTACTGTCACAACTGCACACTTCATCCAGGATGCCACCCTCACAATATGTAAGAAGTTGATGTTCAGTATTCAAGGACACCAAGGAAAGAAACTTTCACTTTGAAAAAAGGAGTCTTTCTGCAATGTTAAAAGTGTTTGCTTTTTATGAAGTCACAAGACTTTCTGTGGTTGCAGAGAGTTATTTGAAAACATGATCTGCAAAGTTTGAAACAAAAAGGCAAATCTGCGCATTACTTTTATAGCAACTTATTATCAAAGACATGATTATTTTGAAGTAACCTTAGTCCTTGGAGTTATCAAAACCAAGTAGGAGAGTCTCAAAGAAGAAGATGGAGTAAGGTTAGATTTTGTGAGGAAAAAATACAGCAGACAATAGTTAACAGTTTCAACTGAGTTATTTTGGGGTTTTTTCCAAAGCATGAATTTATTGTATTCTCAGATGGGACTATACTGTCTACATGCTGTTCTGAGTTTGGTGGTTTGGGGTTTTGTTGATGTTACCAATTCCTGATATTTGTTGTTGTTGTTGTTGTTGTTTGTTTCCTTTTTTTTAAGGAAGAAAAATAATTAGTCCACATGGTGGGTTTCATTTGCAATTACTTCACAACCCAATGTACATATTATGGGCTAAATTGTTCTGGACAAGTAGGTCATACATCAAACATAAACCCCATGTAATTATAGGAGAATTGACTCCTAGTATCATTAAAAGGGCCTTTGATGTTACAACAAGGCTACAATGTTATGAATAATCTTAAGTGTTCACAGGGTGTGAGCTTCACTTATTCAAAATTGTCTATTATATGTTTCTCACCATTTCTGCTGTGAAGTAATTACAGAGGAAGGAAGGTGGATGTCCTACAGAGCAAGTGCACCTAACATCAGTGCTGCACCCAACCTAGTATTTTGACTCCAACATCAGTAAAAGCACCTGCTTTTACTACATATGGAAGAGCTCCATATGCGGCTGCTTCCTGGTACTTCCCCTGTGGGTATATCCCTACCCAATTCCTTCAGTGTCCACTTATGGATGTGTTTGTCATCAATATGAATAATGCATCCTTCAACCTATGGATGGTGTCCAAGTCCCCGGCCCCTGGTGCCAATATGCTCTAGAAGTTTTCTGCTTTGCAGAAAAGAATTTTCTGTCCTCCCTCGTTCTCATACTGTGGAGTTTGGTTAACAACAACTTTGTTGCCTTTCATGATTTTGTAGAATTTGATCAATCATCTCCCCCTCCTTTTCTCTCTGCATTGAACAGTCCCAGTCATTATTGCTCTTGCTGTAATATAGCAGTGACATCTCTCCACAGTGCCTTCCCCAACTTCTCTATATCCCTCTTGAGCCATGAAAACAAGAACTGATGCCGTAATCAATCTGAGGCTGCACCAGCCTTTTATACAGCAGCCAAACAACTACCCGTCTTGTTCTCAATATTCTTCCCAACTATGTACAATGTTTTTTTCATTGCCACTGCACATAAAGTCGATGAGACAATTTGAAAGAAGTGTTTTGGAGCTCTGAGCTGTAACTGCCAGTACTAAATTCAGCACAAGGGAAGCTTAGAAATCCAACCGCTCAGCAGTGCAGGAGCATGTGAAAGCACATGGTCAGTTATTGACAGTCACTTCCCCTCTGTGAAGTTCACCACTGTTAAATAGCTCCAAAAGCACGACCAAGCTAGTTAACAATTACATCTTGAAGGCATTTACAAGTATCTTCAAAGAAAAAAAAAAATTTAGGTGCACCATTTTAATTAAAAATACATGACACGTAGAGTCATACTTGATGCCTCAGAAAACCAGTGGAAATTGCCAGCTTTCCAGAAAGTAACTATTTTTCATCTACCAATTCTTGGTATAGTTTAATGAGAAAAGGAATTGCATTTCCTCTTTATTATTATCCCAAGTCTGGAGAATAAAATTAGACTTCATTAAATACTGGCTGGCAACAGAAGTCACCAAGTAGAAGATTTATAAATATTATGAGATTTTCCCCTGGCAATATTTTAGAAATTCTTGTCCTCAGACGAAGCCTAAAATATTAATCATGTAAGCTGAATGCACCTTTATTTTTTTGCAGTTACTCAAGTAATTTATAACCATAAGCTCCGTTTGCTATTATGAAGCATGCTTACATTTGAGAACTGTAATGATGACTTTAAAACTAACAGATTACAGTCTAACAACTTTATAGTTCACAGTACCCTTTATACTGTGGATCTGGTCAGTTGAAAATCACTCTTGCAATGCAGTAAAAAATTCCTTCCAATATTGTCTATGTGGGCACCCATACACTTTTGTGTGTAGTAAGAATTCAAGCATACTAATCACAATAAATTTTAGGAAATTCCTAATATAGCTACTGCTAACATAAACATAATATCTCATCATAGCATCACAGAGGCATTTGGGTTGGAAAGGGACCAGGTGGGGCTTGGCCTCTTCTCCCAGGTAACCAGAGACAGGAGAAGAGGACAAGCTGCACCAGGTGAGGTTAAGGTTGGACATTTAGAGGAATTTCTTCACAGAGGGGGTGGCTAGACATTGAAATGGACTGCTCATGGAGGTGGTGGAGTCACAGTCCCTGAAGGTGTTTAAGGAAATTCTGAGTATGGCACTTGGAGCCATGGTCTGGTTAACATGGTAGTGTTTGATCATAGGTTGGACTCGATGATCTCAAAGATCTTATCCAACGTAATTGATTCTGTGATCTTAAAGATCATCTCGTTCCAACCCCCGCTGCCATGAGCAGGGGCACTTTCTACTAGACCAGTTGCTCAAAGCCCGATCCCATCTGGCCTGGAACACGTCCGGGGATGGGGCACCCACAGCTTCACTGGGCCCGCTGTTCCAGTATATTTTTCTAAAGAACCACCTGCCTTCCAGCTTTACCTGCGGTGTATTTGGTAAACTCAGTAAATACCAGGCAAAATAAACAAACACACGGACTCACACAGAACCCGCTGCGCGCCCGCACACCAGCGCACGCGTCCCGCCAGGAGGCGCAGCGCGGCGGCGGCGCGGCGGGCGGGNCGGGGCACGCCGGGAGCTGTCAGGGGGGCGCGGGGGTGCCGGCGGCGGTCGGGCTCTTCCGGCTCGGGTCGCTCAGGTAACGCCGCTCCCTCCGCTCCTTCCCCGGGACCCTGGTGCGGGCGGGCAGGCAGTGCGGTCCGGCGGCTGCTACCGCTGCTCCCCTCCTTCCATCCCCGTCGCCGCGCCGGTGTTGGGGAGGGTCCGCCCCTGGAGCCGAGCCGAGCCGGCCCTCTGCTCTGCTCTCCTCTGCTTTGCTCTGCCCTCGCCTCCCCGCTAGCACCGTCGTGGAGGGCGACGGCCGGGCCGTACTGCGCTGTGTGCGAGGGGCAGGTGCTGAGGAGCTCGGGGGGAGCGGTTATAGCCTGTTAATTGCTCTGCATCCATTAACCTGTGGCACCTGTCCACCTTCCCCTCGGGGCTCTGTCGCCCCGCAGCGTGGAGCGCGCCCGGATGGGTTTTGGGGTGCGGAGCCTCTCCCCGCACCCGCACCCCGGCAGCGGCCGGCGGGGCCTGGCTTCGCCCTTCGTGGTGGAGCTTCCTCAGGGAGCTCTTCCCGCCTGGGAATGAACTTGGCGTTGGGCTGCCAGGGCCGTCCTGCTTTGACCTTGAGCGTCCAGGGGGCTGTGGGCCTCTTTTGGGTCCGATTCCTCGTTACTGGAGTTACTGCGTGTGGTATTTGGAAGGATACATGGGGCGTACGGCTGTCATTGGTTTGTGTGGTGCAGGGTTAAATTTCGTCTGTTGATGCAGAGATGGCCTTAAATCTTGTGATGCCAGTTTGAAAAGCATAAATATATGACAGTTTCTGTTGTTAAGTGTTTTTTAGAAATAATATTTATGAAAATACCTCTGACAATAACCAGAGAAGCCTAAACAATTTATCTCTTTAAGTGATCTAAAATATGTTAGATATGAGGTGCAGGTTTTGATGAGCTTCTGGGTGACTCAACCCTTGTGTTTTTGTTGCTGATTGTGAGAACCCTTTCACTCCTGGATCTTCTGTCAATATGCAGTAGTAGTGAAAGTGTTACGGTTCTCAGGTTAACTGCAGAATGTTGCTTATACCTGAATTCCAGCTGTAGGAGTGTGAAGAGTTGGGAAGACTGCATCTAAAGAGTAACAGGCTAGATGCTTGCAGGGAATAAGGGGACACATTATAAGGCTGAAGATCCTAGTCTTTTCATTTTACTGCCAAGGCTTGGCCTGTGTTAAATATGTAGGCAGGCCTGGCTATCAAATTTGCTCTCTTTGTTTGTGGTTTTTTTACTTTTTTTAAATGTTGGTACCTTTTCAAAAACAAGGTGGAATGCAGTAGACCTTTTGCTAATAGTGTGATGCCTAAATACTGTGATTATCCAAAATGTATGGTCATTTTCAATATAGCATGTATGAATGTCATAAGGGGGAATGTCAGTTTGGAAACAGGCAGAATGTTTACAGCGAAATTTGTGATTTTGTTTTCATTGACATGAGAACTGGCACTTTTGGATGCTAAGCAGATTGTAAATTATATGGGGAGAGGCTGCATTTCTAGCTCACTGAATGTCTTACTTTCCCAACTTGTTGGTAGCACCTGTGACACTAGATGTTTAAACAGTGTCTTGCAAAGAAAAGTTATCTCATGTCTTCCATCAGTGCATTTAAGTGGATGGTTATGTTCACAAGTTAGGCCGTGCTTATCCATGGCAGTGCTTTTCCTGTGTAAAATTACTGGCACGCTATGCTGGCCATTAGAAATGCTCATCGCAGGCACAGCAAGCTTGCAGCGTGGCTGGGTGCCATGGTTCAACCCCAGCCAGCAGCCAAGCCCCATTCCCCCACCTGCAGAACAAGGGAAAGAATCAGAAGGGTAAAAGGTAGAAAACTCGTGGGTTGAGATAAAGATAGTTCCACAGGGAAAGCAAAAGCGACTCACACAAGCAAAGCAAAACAAGGAATGAATTCACTGCTTCCCATGGGCAGGCAGGTGTTCAGCCACCTCCAGAAGAGCAGAGCCCCATCACACCTAACAGTGACTTGAGAAGAAAACAAACACCACCACTACAAATGTCCCCTCCTTCCTCCTCCTTTGTATGCTAAGCATGATGTCATGTAGTCTGTAATACCCCTTTGGCCAGTTTGGGTCACCTGTCCCAGCTCTGTCTCCTCCCAACCTTCCATGCACCTCCAGCCTGCTCGCTAGCATGGCAGCACAAAAAGTAGAAAAGTAGCCTTGGCTCTGTGTAACCCTGTCCAGAAATAACAAAAATATCTCTATATTATCATTGTTTGTGTTTAGCACAAATCCAAAACACAGCCCCTTACCTGCCACTGTGAAGAAAATGAACTGTACTCCACTGGTGTAAATGGTCTCAGCCTGTGATCTCCTGGCATTGTTCTCTGTTTGAATAAAGAGAGGACACTTCCCTGTGTTCATCGCTGGCTTAGTTCTCTTGGCCACAGTTCCTGCTGTCCACCTTTAGTGTCTTCTTGCTTAGCTAGGAATGGCTGCTTGGGCTGGGCTGGCTGGCTGAAAATGCTTATTGCTTTTTTTTTTCTTTTTTGGGCTTTTTTTTTGGGGGGGGGGGTCTTTTACTTTGGTGGAGCTGTATTATATTAATTCTGCAGTGTGTAGAAGAGAGCCAAGAACAGATATGAAGTATGTTGTTAATGTTTTAAAAATGATTGAGAAAAATAGGAGATGGAAAAGAGACCACAATAAATGATACCTGCTAAAGCATGAAATAGAAAAATGGAAGTAATTTGTCTGTATGCACGTAAATTGTCTTCCAGATTAATAACCATGTTGCTCTGACTTGTAGCTGAAAAGAAGCTGAATGACAAATAGAAGCAGTAAGTGATATGTTTCCTTCTGAGAGGCCGGGGAGAAGAAACATTGCAGGATCAACCATTTTCTCCCAATAACTGAAACAAGAAATGAAAGGAAAGCACCAAAGAGAATCAGTAAACAGTTTTACTAGTCAACACATTCCTGTTTTTATCAGGAACTTGTAGTTCAGTATAAATCTAAAAAAATTGTTTGAAGTCAAGGAATGGTGCTTTGCCTAACTTGGTTTTTAATTTGCAGAAATCATAGGGAATTTCACCTTTTATTTATGTCTTTCCTGGTTTACTTCTGAGGATAAGGAGAGTGACCAAGTTTTGGTCCAGGCACCATTTTCAGAATAGTCAGAAAAGGATTTTACTTTACAAATTCCTTTGAAATCCATCACTAGAACTGGGAAACCAGATGCATTGTGAAATGTAACCACAATCTAGATAATGCAGAGATATATGCATAGCATATGACACTATTTCAGAATTAAAATCAGAATAAAGTTATAGAAATTAGTTGAAATTTGTAATTACTTAATTACTAATATCTTAGACCTCAGGGCATAATAAAATAGGAAGATGCACAAAGTTTTGCCCAAATTCATTGTATTAGGTTATCCAAGTAAGGTAATGATAAGGATATGAGAGCTTCTGAGGTGCCTTTGTGAAAAGACGTATCAGGATTGTTTGGAGACAGAATGTTAAACCCACCTGAAGCTACATATTGGAACAATGGGTATGGATAAATGAAAGGCTATTGTGAGCAAAGAAAAAATGAATAAATTACCAGGCCACCACTTTTTTGTTGTTAATTTGGTAGATTCTTTGTTAAACTGTGTATCAGAATATTTAAAGAGAAGTCTCAGTGTGAAGGCACAGCATTACCCTGGAAGCAGAGCTTCTCTCTCGATAGAGTACTGCAAGTGTAACGTAAGACAGTGAACCTCATCTAAGTCCTTTTTTTTTTTTTTGTGTGTACTAAGCTGAAAAGTATCCTGAAGTTGGCAAACTCTCCTTTAAAACAAAGTGTAGTACCAATATAGCTTTAAATGAAATGATGCTGGTTTGAGTTGATTTCATTGTTATGTTTGCTATGGCTTTTTTGCTGTTGTTAACCTATTTCTTTATTTTAACTGTATTACATATTAATTTGACTTACTAATTTGACAAGAGTAAAAAATATGCAAGAAAGAAAAAGAATACCTCAAGGTAAGTCTTCTCTCAGTAAATGCTTGGAAAAGAAAAGCTAGCTAGTTAAGAAGGAATTCTTTTCGGAGAGGGTGTAGGGACCATTTGGAGGCACGAGGCTGAAAAATACAAAAGCGAAAATAAATTGCAGTTTATTTTAGGAAGCCTGTCCTGTTCCTGTGCTCAGGCAGCTGGAGAGAAGATAACTATTTGAAGTCGTGTACTTGTCGAGCACTGCTCAGCAGAGGAGGCGGTGGTCCCAGGGTCCTGTGGGTGCACGTGGGAGCTGGGCAGTTCTGCTGTGGGACTGGGGAAGCACAAAGCTTGCAGTGCTCACAGGTGGTGCAGGAGCCACGGGGGGGCTCGGCTGCACTCACACCAGAACACGCTCGTTCAGTGATAGTGCTTTTTCCAACCCACTGAACTTGTGGTTACCGTGGATGTAGCTATGTCAGGTAGATACCTTCCATATCCTGTTTAGAGTAATCCAAACAGCCTTATTGCTAATATTCAGTCTCAGGATCTGTTTATGAACGTGGGAAAACCGCTGACACTGTATGATGTTGCAGGCTTGATTGTGGATAGCTGAAAAAGGCCTTACCAACTCGGGGAGCAAGCCAACTTTTTTTTGAGCATGGCAACAGTTTCTTTTGGTCCAGGGAGCAGTAGTTGATACACTATACACAATGTTACACTCAACTTCAGAGTAAGGATTTTATGTTTCTGTTTGGCTCAGCGTTGTGAAAATGACTGGTGACTCCAGCAGGTTATATTTCATATTCTAGTGGAAGGTGTCCATGCCCATGGCAGCGCAGTTGGAGCTAGATGCACTTTAAGGTCCCTTCTAATTCAAAACATTCTATGATTTAAAAAAAACTTCTTAAATATTTGGTATTGTTCAGATGTCAGATGGGAGAATGAAATGAAGATTATTTTTAAAATGTCTTTAACCAAATTGTTTAAATCTCTTTGATGGATGCATTGCTGCCAAAATTTAAGATTTAAGTTGTGCATAAAGATGGTAATTCTATGACCTGAGATGAAATAAAGTTTAAGGAGGTGACACTCTGAACACACATCAAATGAGCACAAGGTAAATTCTAGGTGTTTTGGTTTGGTTTTTTTTTTCAAATGTGTAGTTGAATAGGAGGGAAATGGTGACCAGTTCTAGATTTAGATTGAAATATTGGATGTTCAAATACAATGGTCAACAAAAGGAAGAAGGGGACAAAAAAAGTATTTGAAAGTGAGTGTTGAAGGATAACCACAATTTCAAGGAAGCATTTTCCTGTTTTTCTGTATGTTGTGTTATTCTGACTTAAATTACCATCTGTTTTTTAGTAAGACATGTTAGATGTTTTACATAATTTAGAAAAAGAAGCAAGGCTATCTGGAGCTTTGTTGGGTTTTGGATGTAAAATGAATGTTGATTAAGCTGTAATTTATTGCATACGTAACTCAGCGATCATTTGTTGTAAGAAAGGAAAAAATATGGGGAAACCTTATTTTAGTTAATGGTTGACCTGAGTTGTAAGAAAGATGCAAATCATCATCTTTCATTTACTGACTGACATAGGTTTAGATCTGTGAAATCTGAATATTTGATTTGATCTCATGAAGAGTGCTACTTTAAAAGCAGAGACTCTAGTGTAAAATTCTGGCATACATGAAGTGCGAAAGTACTTAACTCTAGAAAAGATGATGTCTGTTATACTTTGCCAGAAAGAGTAAGATAATCCTGAGCAGTATGCAGGCAATAGTGCTCAAGGGCTGAAAGAAAAGGAATCAGTAGTGTTCTGTTGGTGCGTCTGGAATCAAAATCAAAATTTCAGTCCAGTATATCAAACTATTTTGTAGTTGACCTGTTATATATTGAGAAGCTGTAATAAAATTGAATTGAGTAGAGGGGTTAAAATGTCACCCTGAACTCAGTTTTTAAGAGGCCATTAGAAGAGACACGTATTTGTCAATGAGAGTGAGAAGTCTTTGATTGCTTTGTTTTCCCCTCTGACAAACAGATAGACATAGATTTGATGTTTTTTTTATTTCAGAAAAATTATGCTCTAAAGCATATTCATTTAGGGTTTGTTTATAATTTTACATTTGTTTTCTTAAATAGTAACTAGAGCAGTTGAATCCTTAGAAGGCTTGTTGTACGTTCCTTATGAATTTTTAAGCTTGTTACTTGTTCCTCTTTATGAACTCATGTCTGGTGTAAGTCACACTTTGGAATACCATACGACAGGAATAGCAGAAAGAACATTTTACATACCTGATGTACTTGCATCAGACTGTGCTCAGTGATAGGCTTAGGTTAATTCCAGTCTTTTTTCTGTGAAGATCATGCAAAAGAAGGAAAAATGTACTCAGTTTCTTCTTACTGACTTTTTTGCAAAAGTTTGATTTTTTGCATAATAAAAAATAATAGACTTGTTTTGTAGATCCATAAGTAAGGAGGTTGCACATACAGTTGGGTACCTGATCTAAGCTCTGTAGTACAAGCCATAGATTTTCTCTCATTTAATTCTTGTTTGGTATGAGAATCACTCTCAAGAAAACATCTTGTGTTGATTTAGAAGTTGCCAGTATGGGTAATGCACAGATTATTATACAGATTTGATTGGATTTGATTTAATTTAATTTTGTCATGAAAGAAATTTGAACACCTAAGGCAGTGCAGTTTTTTCTGTGGAAAAATATAATGTGCTGTGTCCACTTGTGAATATGACTAGGTAGAAAAGTGTACTGAAAAGTTATTAATCACAATATTAAATCTTACTAAGTGCTGTAGACTATTTGAGGATACTAATGATATAGTGGCTAATTATAGTTAATAATACTGCCAGGTGGGGTTCTTTTGTTTTGTTTGTTTGTGTAGTATGGGGGAGATTCTTCTTTCATTATTGTACTGAATAGCAGTTGGCGAAAATAACAAGCTCAAACGGTTCGTATTCTTCAGAGACATTAGAGATTCCTGTTGGAAAAATTCTGAATAAGAGGAGTCTGTGGAAAGTCAATCTAGAAACAGAGTAATTAGCTGTAATTGGAAAATCTTTATCTGTGGTTATAGAAGAATGTATGTATTCCTTACATTTGAATTTTATCTGGAGTCTGGTGTGGGATTTGCAGTACTTATATTGCTATTCATGTTGTTAAATGCTTCTGAGGGGAAGCAAAACATAATAAATTACCAAATGACAAGACTTCTGTTTTCCATGTATTCAAATCTGTGTTTGTATTGAGTCTATTTAAATACAAGTTTTTCTGCAGTTGCTGGCTTAATATGTGGGCACTGTATACAGCTTAAAAAGCAATAGCACTACATTGAAATTAGAATTTTTTGTCATCTGCTTTTTAATTGTCTACTAGTTCTTTTACTGTGCATCCCATAGCCACCCTTGAAATGATGAACAATTTAAAAAATGCCTTGGAATATTGCATTGCAAAGTAGAAACCCTGAGGAATTCAAAAGAGCAAGCTTGTGAGCTCAGATTCTTACAGTACTTGGAACAAATCTTGAGATTTCTTGAAGTGACTTGATGTATGCAGATTTGTGCTCCACAGTCAGCCACTGGACCTGTACCAGTATTTCAGTATTGCAGATTGGTGTGAAGCACACAAACAGAGCAATTATCTGATGCTTGAAAAATGTAACAGTGAAATAGTAGCAAATCAAACCTGAAGAGGAGTTTTGGGGTAAAATAGATGAGGGAGAGCTTATGAATCAAGTCTTATAACTTTGTGATTAAATCAAAACAGAATCTAGATAAAAAGCTGCTTTTATTGAATTGATTTGATGAAGCTGCTGTTCCTCTCCACGTTCCTTTGGCTTCAGTGAAAAACATTTAAAGCCTCTTAAACAGGTAAATAGTTCGTGTTGACGTGAGACAGAAGGTGCTTAGGTACAAAAGTTATGAAGAATGAGCACTTGCTGTGGAAACACAACTGAAACCGTATTGTTTTAACATGAGTTGGAGGAAAACCAATACCAGGTCATCAGTGAAAGGAATTGAAGGCTGCTGGGAACACACTATGCACAACCCCAGCAAAAGAAGATCCACAGCCCCAGACACCTGCTTTCCTTGCCAGTCATGTGCAAAGACTCCACAGGTATCCAGGTGTACCCAGAATCGTGTGGTATCTGTATTTTGATCCTGCTAGAAGGTGAAGTAGAAGGTAGTAAGTGTCAGGACCTACTTCTTCAATCACTTATGATTTAAATATAATTATATGAAATGGCTTGAAAGTGTATAGCACATCTTAGGTAGTTTCTTCCTCATTTGTAAGAAGCTTTCTGCTGGGGCAGAAAGCATATTTACTTTTTGACATCCATTTAAGAAGTCAGGGCCATCTAACAGGTCAGTGATTGCCTATGCCAGACTCATGAGAATGGCTTAACCTTCAGTCTGAGAAGATTGGCTCATCTTATCTGGTACACAAAAAGGGAAAAAAAGAGCAAAGGATAGTGCTCTTCATTTTTTTGTTTCAAAAGAGAAACAAATAAAGAACATTCCAAGGAAAGTTTGCCCTCATGCCAAATGGTGATTGTGTAATGACAAGATAAATGTTCTATTCTGTGGGCTGTTTGATGGTGTAGCAGAAAATGCTACTTTTCAGTATTTTTTTTCATCTATCAAATTTTACTATTTATCTTGTTTTTTCAAAGTAGTAAACCATGAAAGAATAAGGGTGTGATACTTATAAGGAAATAGACACTACCAAGCTTTACATTGTATTGAAATACTAGCTGTAAAATCAAATGTTGTGAAATCTGCATTTTTATTATAGATGAGGAGAACCAGAAAGTATTGATAAGAATACATGATAGAAACATGAAAAGATTAAAAACTACATTTTGGAATATCTTCAGACTAAACAAAAAGAAAACCATAGTAAGCAAGTTTATTTTTATGTATGAGAACTAATAACAATGGGCATTTGTGTAATTTTAATGTTTGTAGAATAAGAGTAGTCCAAGGTTCTTAAAAATAGTACATAACACTTACATAGTGTCCTCTCTGGGTGCCTCACTTATTATGGCTACTCATGATTTGTTTAAAACTGAGATTTCGTTGTAGGAAAAAGTACTCAAAAAATTCTTTGCATAAATACTTTTTGCATAAAACTTTTTTTTAAGATACAGAAATGAGACCGTAACCATAGATTAGTGAGAAAACAGAGTATGTTTTTTGTTCTCTATACGAAACTTCGTAATGATTAAATTTGCACAGCCACCGTGAGGTAGACTTGTATAAAAGCATAATTATTCAGTCAAAGATGTTAATGTGTTTTTTTTTAAAATTAAGAGATTGTTCTGATTGGTTTTTATGTCTGAAAGGAATCTACCTGTTTAGCCCTGTCCTCTGCCTGGGTTTATTTAACCTTTGATAATCCTTTATCAGACCATTCTCAGCTTTCAGGTCTTTCAAGCACTTGAGGAAGACAGACAGAGCCGTGTCTTCCACTCAGCCATAAGTTGTTGCATTTATGCTTTAGCTGGATAGAAAGGATTCTGATGCTTTCTTCACTCAGAAAGAATTATTTATTGTGTCAAGTTCTTTCTCCATCCATTGTGCCTGGAAAAATTGGAGTTGTGCTGCTTTTGTAGGTTGGTTCTTTCTTTTTTTTTAGTGTTAATACTTTATTTCACTTTTGGAGATCAGAGTCTGGTGGTTGTGCAACTGTCTTTTTGAGAAATCTGTTAGCATTTTACAGCTTTTTCAGAGCAAACCTGATCTTTTTTGGGATTTAATCCAAAAATGGTTATTATAAAATGAAACCACATTAAATGTTGGTTGGGTTTTTTTTAAATTAAAATTGGTATCTAAGTGCTTTACACCAGTGGGATACTGTGAAATCTATCAATTTGACACTCAGAATGTGGTTTTTAAATAATGGTTTGCACTTCTGTTCTGTCTTGGAGACAGTCTGTCATTATTAGTCTGCCATCAGAATCAAGAGTGCAGAAGGCTTGTAATTTTTGGCCTTTTTATTCACTCCTTCCATCTAGCTCTTTCTTTCATTTTTGTCTGTCACTTTCTTGTTTTTCTTTGTTCTTGCAACTGTCCTTACCATACCTGGAAGACAGTCTGATGAATACAGCTTCTTTATACCTGTTCCATGGTTTGTTTGGATTTTTCACTGCAGTTCTGAACACAATTTTCTTCCCATTTCCCTTTAGTTGAGACAGAAGAGAACAGCATCTGCTGAATGTGAAGTCTCTTCTGAAGCCAAGTACAAAAGAGATCCCAAAAGGTCTCCCCCAATAATACCCCCATTAAAAGGGGCACCAAATCTGCTTTTCTCTCAGATGTGGTACAATAGGATTTCTTGCCGAGTTGTATTTTCTTGGGGTGAAAATAGCCTTAAAAACTCATTTCTTTTAAAAGGTTATTGAGTCTCTGTTTTTAAAAAACTAGTCTATGACCTATAAAAGTACAGGGTGATGTTTCTGGAACTAGAATATCTTAATTATTTGGTGTGGACTACCATGTGATGAAATTATATCGAGCATATTGCAAAAGCCTGTGATTACAGAACACTGGTAAACATGTACTTTTTGTTGTGCTGGGATGACAATAATATAAAAACAAAGTAGAGTTGCATCTCTGGATTAGAATAGCAAGTCTTGTAAAAGGAAGTGTTGATGCACAGAAGTCCTCTTGAATAGTGTGTAACTATTTTATGTATCCTTCAGTCTTGTCTTCTGCTTGGAAGTGATTCAGAAAGATCGGCGTCTTCTGTTTGCAAAAAGGCTGGTTTGTCGAAAGGTGGGGATTTCTGGTAATGGACCCAGAGGAAGTAAAAAAGAAAACGAAAAATCCCTTTGTTGCATAGTTTAGAACAAGCAGTGTTTTTTTGGGAGAGACAATGCATTAATTTTCTAGGGATTTTTGTTTGGCTTGTGATGTGATTTTTTTATTATTTGTTTGGGTTTTTTAATAGGACTTGATGTTGGACGTGTTAAATATTTGTTCATACTTGTTTGCAAGATGTTAGCTTTTGTTTAGGGTTTGTTGTAACCTGATTTCAGTTGATTTTTTTTAATGTCTTTGAGGGAAAAGTAGTGCTTTTTATACACATTTTAACAATATGTCTTGGGAACAATGGTTTCAGGGCTTTTTTCCTTTCTATTTTGAGTAGGTAATGTCTGTACATGAATTGCAAGCTAGTCTCTAGTGGGGACACCGTGGGAGGATGAACACGGAGGAGCTGGAGCTACTGACTGATTCCAAGTACAGAAACTATGTAGCAGCTGTTGACAAAGCACTGAAGAACTTCGAATATTCCAGTGAATGGGCAGATTTAATATCAGCACTTGGGAAGCTAAACAAGGTATGCCTGGCAGGTGCTCTTGAAAAACATTCAGGAATTGCAAAAGGTACTGGTGTAACAGTACAGAAGTGCGAGGTTCCAGCCATCTAATACTCTTGCAAATACTTCAGCAGTCTGAGCCAAATGTTGGGTGTGTGCAAGGAGCAAACAAATCAAACAAACGCCTTTCTGAGACCTAGGGTTGAACTGTTTGTAATTGTAAGCAAAGGGAGAAGTTATTTACCTTTGTGGTAGAAGTAAATGCAACATCTCTTTTATAAGTGACATTTACTTCTAATATCATTCAGTGTTATGGAAATAGTGTGAAAAATAGTAACTGGTATAGATATCAGCAGTAGTTTTATGAAGCATGAGTTCTAAAATGAGGCTCAAATCATTCATGGAGAATGTTATCATTCTGATTCATTCTAACAGTTAAGTTTAATAGGCAATATCATTTTAATCTTTAATAGCGGTTTACAAATGAATACAGATCCTCATATCCATAAAAATCTTCTTTTAGTCAGTTGTATGTGTTTCTAGGGAGCCCCACTCAGGAAAATGACACTACAGTTGGAAGTGGCATAATTATTTTGTATTAACTCTCATTTCTTTTTTTTTTTTTTTTTCTTTTTTGGTTGTAGCGATTCTTGCTACATATTTGTGCAATGTGAAGGCTATGATATGGAGAAAAAAAAATCTAAAAATATAAATGTAACTCTGTTTTCCAGTCCTGAGTGATTACATAGTTTCAGACAGTGGTAAAGTTTTGTATATGGTCTCACTCTATGACATTCTCTTAAAGCTATCCCAGACTCATGGACCCACAGTTTAATAGTCCTCTTTGAGCTAGTGATAATGGATTTTATCAAATGGAAATAGCAATTTTTGTCCTCAAAAGGATGAGGAAATGACAAATGGACAAGCGGTAGACAAGAAGCCCATTGCAAGTGAAGTTTTAAATGCCTTGGCAGTTTCACCTATAACAAGTGTACAGGTGAAAAGTGTTGCAAAGAAAAAGCTCCACGGTACATTTTAATAGGGTTGGGTTTTTTTCTTGTAACCTAGGTTTGTGTGGTGACTTACTGAACATGTCCAGGAACTCCTTTATAAAATGTGCACTTGATGTTTAACTTCTTCTGTGCTGTTTTTCTCAATGTGTTGATTTACCAGGTTCTACAGAACAACGCCAAGTACCAGGTAGTACCCAAAAAGCTGACGATAGGCAAGCGCTTGGCACAATGTCTTCATCCGGCTCTGCCGGGAGGGGTTCATCGGAAGGCACTTGAAACATATGAGATAATTTTCAAAATCATTGGACCCAAGCGCTTGGCCAAAGACCTTTTCCTCTACAGGTACAATATTTTGAACAACTCCATTCCAAATGTGTAGTTGAGATCCTTTTGTTTTCCTGCGTTTTATATTAGCAGTGTTATTTTGTTAGATACCAAGAATCAATCAAGAATCAATTTCTTTTCCTCATGTTATTGGTGTTTGTCCAGTACTTTTCTTCTGAATATTGTATAATGGAAGATAAACAGATCACCTAAATTTTTGTTAGGAACTGACTAGTGCAAGAAAAGCTGGAATTTATTATTTTTTCATTGAAATTAAGAAAGTTTTCTGCCTGTATGTATAGTAAGTGAAATGTTAACACTTCATTGTATTCCCATTATATTTTTCTATTGTGAGTGGTGTTGGAAAAGAATTTGAGTATAGTTCGTTGCAAGAAACTTTATCATCGAATTAATAGAACAGAAAGATTTGTTTGTTTTGTTAGAATGGGGGGCAAGTACAAACTTTTTCTCAGTCTCTGGAACTGATGATAATGAAAAGGAAGGATAACCTTGAAAAGTTAAGTTTAGTCAGCATATACTGGTTCCTGAACTTCTGTTAGGTTTTTGATTGGGTGGGGTGGGCAAGACATTAGGTTATTTATTATATAATGCATAGAGGGGTGTATGCACACTGCCACACATGGTTCTTAATCTTTACCTATCCCTAGAGATTAAAATTTCTACAGTTTGAAAAATAGCGGGATAAAATAGTATTCTGTTTAGGTAGGAAAGGTGTGCATTAATGCTTGGAAATAAATTGTATGCCTTAACATCAAGCTCTTCTGTCTTGCATTGTCACGATGTTTATATATAGTTACATTCAGTGGGGAGTGTTTTTAAGTTCTGTGTTTCCACATGTTTTAAAAGATGCTGTGAACTCATAGCTCACATTTTTTGCTTGTACAGTGATTCAGTAGTGGCAAGATCTCATTAACAGTAAGTTCTAGGGTAGTAGAAAATGCTACCCTGTATAATCTAACTAAAAGCTATTGTTACTTTGCTTGGGCAAAGACAGACATTCACATTAAGGCATTATCAAAGATTCCTGTATTTGTCATGAAAGCAGAATGCCAGTGTCTGAACATCAAATCTTGAAGTATGAGTAATAGCCTTACAAAGAAAGACTGTGGGTTAGTGGGCTGCTTATTGAACAAAAAGACATTTTCTGTAGAAAAAAGAAGCTTGTTGACAGTGGTAAAGGACTAGTTCTGTTAGACAGATAAAGGCAAAAATATTTTTTACAAAAAGTTTTGTATTTTGGAGAGAGTTTTGTAGGGTTTTTTCTCTAACATGGACAACAGCCTATCTACATAGTTTGTTGTTTTTTTTTTTTTAATAGTAGATTTGTAGGTGTACACTTTAAGAGCCTTTTCTTGAAATTACCATTTTTACTGTTCTTTGATTTCTTCTTCGTATGTCTGGGTCTTTTAACCTGAGTCCTCAGTGATGTTGAAAATTGAAGTTGTGTTCACATGCCTTTGATTATTGGTACAGTTTGTAATAGTTTATGATATTAAATAGCAGTAGCAAAAAATATTTTAGTGCAAATGTATCTTTTCCTTAGGAGTTCACATTTATAACTTCTGTGAACTTACACTTACATTCAAGTAAATTCAGAACATACTTCCAGTGTTTTCAGTTCTTTACAGGCTGCGTTATGAACAGCATTATGAATAGGGTTTATTGTTGGTTTTAGAATCTGTTTTCAGACTGAATTTCTGAAGTAAATATATACTTTGATGCCACTTAACAGTATAAATGTCTTAAATTTTACCTCAAGGTTACTTACTGAAGTAAAACATCATGATTTTTCTTTCAGAAAATTGTTTCTATGAATTTCCTCAAATTGTTCTTATCCAGTCTTGGTTTTTTTCTTAATAAATGCAAAGAAAATGTAGTTTTAAATACAATTTTCATTGTGATGTAGTTCAATGTGGGCAAAACTAACATTTTGTTATGCAGAGGTGCTTCTGGTTTATCATATTTGTTTTATTGGTGAAAGACAGTCATCTCTGGGCCTTCGGTGCTTGTTATCACAATACTAATAAAGCTCCTGATATTAGCCTTGGCATACCAACCCATCCATCCAAAGGCAGTCATATTGTGTGGTGATCTATGCCTATGCAAAATTCTAAGATAAAAATCGGATGCGTATAATAACTGTACTGGACATGCTCATAGTAGTCTTTAGAGAGAAATAAAATTGTCACATGAGAAGCTTCCTTAAAAAAGATAAAATTTATTTTTCGCAGTTCTGGACTATTTCCACTCCTTGCCAATGCTGCTATGTCTGTCAAGCCAACATTATTGAGTCTGTATGAGATTTATTACCTCCCTCTGGGGAAAACGTTGAAACCAGGACTGCAAGGACTGTTAACTGGGATTCTGCCTGGGTTAGAGGAGGGATCAGAGTATTATGAAAGGTAAGGATACTTATGTTAATAAGGTGATATGCTTGATCTGGTGGTTTGTTTCTTTTTTTTTCTGTAACTTTTCAGTATGTACTTGTATGTGGATTTTATTGTTTTTAAGGTGGTTGCTTTTTTATTTGGTGCTGTCATGTTAATTGCGACAGAATGGAATGGTAGAAGGTTCTTAGCATTAATTAGGACAAATTAACTGTTAGTTGCTCCTGCTATGGAAAGGGAATTGACATTAAGCAGACTTGGTGTTATATGCCAGTTTCTTCTTCCAAGTAACAAGCAATAGAACAAGAGAAAATGGCTTCAGGTTGCTTCAGGGGAGGTTTAGGTTGGATATTAGGAAAAATTGCTTCACCTAAAAGGTTGTCAGGCATTGGAACAGGCTGACTGGGGAAGTAGTGGAGTTACCATATCTGGAGGTATTTAAAAGCTGTGTAGATGTGGCAATTTGGGACATGGTTTAATAGTGGGTTTTGCAGTGCTGGGTTAGTGGCTGAACTTAATGATCTTGAAGGTCTTCTGCAACTTAATTCTGTGATTCTTGATATGGGTGGACATATATAACTGCAGCATCTGGGGTGCTGAGGTAGCATCTTAACATATTAAAGGATAAAATTACACTTCAGCACTTGGAATTCTTGGAATTGTTCACATGCTTACATATTCTTGATATTTCCAACTTCAGAAACTTGAATTTTCACAACTTGTATGTGAAGAGCAATTCAACACTGTCTTTTTCTATTTCTGTGTAGGCAGACACACACAGTGTAGTTGGCATCACTACAGCTGGGAACAAGGTCTATCCAGCTTGCCTGCTGGGGCCTGCTATAGGGTGTAGAGGTGCTGCCACATGAGTTGGAAGAAATGAGGACAGGTATTACTTGTGCTCAAAGAATTGGGGTATTTTTATGCCCTGTTATTACCAGAAGGACTCAGTGCAAGGAAGGAGAGCAAAAGCCATCTGCTTGATTCTTTTCTCCAGTAGCTATGCTTTCTTGCTGTCTGTCTGAAACCTCTGTCTGTAGCAACACTTGGCTTTAAGTAGCAGATGAAGGAGTTATTTGGCTCTTTGAACATAAGGAGTGCATAAGGAATACATAAGGAGAAGGTGTAGGCAGGCCAAAAGCATTTTGCCAGCCAGATTGGCCCACAGGCTTGCTAGTTGGATTGCTCTGTTCAGGCTGCATTATATGGTTCAGTGTATGATTGGGCCTCTCTTGGCCTCTCAAAAGGAGATTTGACCTTCCTGTAACAATTAATTTTAATACTTATTAAAACTGGGGGCAGGGGCAAGAGCTGTGATACAGGCCCTGATTCAGCTGACTCGGTTTTACTGCAGAACAAACACGCTGCTGGAGAAAGTTGCTTCAGCTGTGGATCAGTCAGCGTTCTACAGTGCTCTCTGGGGGAGCCTTCTCACCAGCCCTGCAGTTCGCTTGCCTGGCATCACTTATGTCCTCTCCCATTTGAACAGGAAGCTTTCCATGGAGGATCAACTCTACATAATTGGCAGTGACATTGAATTAATGGTAACGTTTTAATGGAACAATGAACTTATAATAAGTAACAACACTGAAGTTACTTATTATGTAATGTATTTTGGGGGGATTTAGATGTATTCTCTGTCTTTGAACTTAACCTTTGAAGAGATAAAACTGCATGTTTATTATAGCTCCAGTTAAACTGATGTTTTTGTGCGTGATAGGAATATTTCAAAGCTGAATTAATGTATCAGAACTACTTAGGTTTTGTGTAAACCTTTCCATTCATTACATGCTGCAGCTAAAAGTGATTGAGTTTTGTTGCAGTTTTTGGTTTGTTTGGGGTTTTTTTAATGTGTAGAGAATTATTTTGTCTTTTAAACTTTAAAAATTCATTGGTAATGTAAAAAAGCAAAAGGTTGATGTTTGTATAGTTTAGGGCATCTGTTGATTCTATGTTTCCTCAGTGGTGAAAGTTTTTATTTTCCTGTTTTATCTTGTTTCGTTATTCAAAATTTAAAATAACTTCATTTAGTACTTATCGCTATTTATAAATAACTGTTCTTATTTTTGAGTGTTTTCTTATATCTGCCATCTTAAAATAATAAGTAACTATTTTGGGGGGGGTTCTGCCATTACTTCAGGTGGAAGCAGTAAGCACATCAGTGCAAGATACCAGTGTTTTAGTACAGAGGAGCACATTGGACCTTATCCTTTTTTGTTTTCCTTTCCACATGAGCCAGGTAGGTTATTAACATGAGAGATGAATTGACAAATTCCTAAATGTACTCCACTTCGTTAGTCAGTAGCAGTATTTGGTTGGTTTTTGTTAATGTTTTTTTCTCCAAGTTCCAACAAGAGTCACATGTAAGAGTTTCTCTGATAGGTTTGGCTATTCTTATGTCATGATCTCTGCTCTTCTGCTTTTTAATTTGATGTGTTAACTTTGAAGTTAACTTTAACTTCTGTGTATGTAAGCTCAAATTACGATGTTTAGTTTATGCAGAAGCTTTTGATTTGATCCAATTTGATGAGAAAGCAAATTACCTGTTCATTTGCAATTTTCCAATTCCCAGTGTTGAAAATCAGCAAAAGTTAATCCTCTTAGCACGACAGATTCAGAACACTAGAGAATTGGAAATGATTTTTGGTTTTGGGTGGGTAGTTAGCCCTAGCAGTAGTGGGAGATAGACCTTGCAGCTTCTAGGTAATTTTTGTTTTTTGATTGCATTTATTGTTAGCCACTTCCTGTTTTTAAATGATCCATGAATTGTTTCATTCATGGAGGAAAACTTATACAAGATTGATTCTCATCCTGTTAGAAATTAGGGAAAACCTGTAAAAAGAGAACTGTGTTCTTGCTTGTGGAAGTGCTTCATTCACATTCATCAGTTACTGTAGGAGTATTTGGACTGTCCCTGTTTAGGTACGAAAATGTTGAAATTATCAATACAGCATTTTTTAAATATTAAGGCCTACAGAAGCATTTAAAGTAGTAAGAAACTGAAAAAGTACTTAATCTTTTTTTTAACTGGATTTTAGTTGAATTTTCTTCCAAAGCTTTTGCCTCATAGTAAAATGAAATGTCTTGTAACAAAAAGGAGCTGTTAGTCTAATCGGTTATTTTTACTGTTCTTAAAGGGTGCATGTTATTAAATAGTATCTGTCCCAAACAATAATCATATTTTGGTTTCCTAAGAGCAAGACTGTGTTTTCTTGTACTATTCTGAATTCAGAAATGTCAAAACCTGAAACTAGCTAGGTTTTAATGAACATTAAGCAGCTAGCATAGAAAAAATATTACTTTTCATAGTCAAATTTGTGTTTCTCACTTCTTCAGGCAACACGTCCAGACATGATCAGAATTTTGTCAGCAGCCCTTCATGTAGTGCTGCGCAGGGACATGTCACTCAACCGAAGGCTTTATGCATGGCTTCTAGGTAGGTTCGTATTTCATTCCGTTGGTCACTAAAAGTGGACGAAGGATTGTATTTTCCTCAGCAGTGTTTGCAATATTGTGTAGAAAGATTCTTGGAAAAGTGAAATACTCAATTTCTTTCAGAAGAAAAAAAGGCACTTTCTCTTTCCATGGACACAGAAGATGAAGAATTCATACTAGAACTCATTCTTGTCATGTAAATTGTTGGTGCATTTTCCCCTAGCAGCAATTATGGCCCACATTGAGGAGTAGAGCCTGGTGCGGTAGGCTCATGGAAACAGGCATTCTACAACTTTTTCTCTAAAAACATAGGAGGAAACAGAGAATAGGCATTATAGAGTGTAAATGGTAGTTGGAGCACAACAGTATAGTAGTTATGAAAAGAAAAGAATGTTGAAAAACATCAATATTACAGCTTGAGTATGCAAACTTTAAACTTCATTAGATGTTTGCATGATTGAATTAACAGATTACCAATCACTTTTCAACACCTTTCTGGAGTAAAAATCAAGTAATTTGGAATATAATTCTGCCAAATGACATGAAATCTATACAGTACAAATTTAAATTTTTATACAAAACCAGCATGTAATCAGAAGAGGATAGCAAAGAATTATAGCTATTAGTAGGCTCTTAACTAATCAGGGGATAGTTAGAAGACCAGAAATGAGAAAATTTTAGAAAACAATTACTCTTATTCAGCCTTGTTATTTTAAGGAAATGAAGCCTGTGGTCACATGAATCTGACCAGTTACTTTTTAAACCCATTTGGAGAGAAGTCAAAATCATGGAAGTTCTTAAGTGTGTCCCAGGAGCTGGAGACTGAATGGAGAGACATGAAGTGGATTCTCTACTTGATATGTTTTGCAGTCAGCTGTTACCTTTTTTGTTTGACTTCCCAGCTCTCCAGCAAGCACATATGTGCTTCTTGGGCTGCCCAGAACACTTTCCAGCAGCTCTTGCATCTTTCCCAGCTGGTAGCTAAGATGTCAGAGGCAGGTAGCTTGTGGGTGACTGGGGAGAAAGGATGAGAGTAGCAAAGGGCCCTGAGAGAGAACTGAAATTTTGAAGGGAGGGAAGTCAGCAACAGTGTTTTGCATGAGAGGGTTGATTGTGTTGCTGTAGGAGCTGCAGGGGTTTAGAAGTTAAATATGAGAAAATCCTGACTTCTTTAGTTAATCATTTCTCAAGACACTGACCTGCAAATGATTAATCTTTTAAAGAAAGACAATGAAATGCAATGTTATGCTCTGTACCTGCATTTTCCAATTTGGGGAAGAAATAGTTTCTAGATTAAACACTGCACTCATGTTTCATCTAAATTTGATGGATTAGATATGTCTTTTGCTATTGTTGAAAAAGGTATTTTATGTGTTTAAAATATCCTGCTGCTTTTTTTAGTGGTGGAACCTTCTTTTACAGCTATTTCCTGGACATAGTCTCCACTGAAAGTAACACAGCTTCAGAGAATACTTTTACAGTGACTGTTCCTGGTCCAGTGTTGTGAACATCTGCTGCCTCTATTTGCTGTATATTTGGACAAACTTTCTGACAATATAGGATTTTTGCTCTTTTTTCTTTGGATGTTGTGCTGCTTTTCTATTATCAAAATATTCTATTCCTAATATGAAACATTGCAGATGGAGATAAGTTATGTTGGAAGACTCTCTGAATTGTTGTTCTGTATGAAATTATTTAATTCTGGTGTTTGCTATTCCTTCCTGTTGTTTTACAGCTAGGAGTGTCTTATTAGCATTCTCTGTGAATAGAAATCACATACATCTCCTTAAATCAGGTTTTCTTAACCATTGTTAACTAATTGATCTTTTTTTTTCTTCCTTAAACCTATTTTTTTGTGCAATAAAAAACTTACTGGGAAAAGAAAAGAAACTTACAACACAAAGGTCCATCTCCTTAATGTACTTTTGAATAAAAAACCCTTTTTTTTTTTGTAGTGTGACTGATATTCTAAGTGCCTTAGTTATGACAGTGTGTTTTGATGATCATCTCTTCATATTTAAAACACTGAATTTTGTGTTCACATTAATATTGAAACATTTTTATGTGACAGCTTGGGGTGTTTTTAAGATACGCTAGGATTATGGATTTTGCAGCATTTTTATTTTGTACAAGAAGTAATGGTTGATAATATTGCATAAAACTAAATTTTCTGATTCGTATGCAAATTGCTTGTGTGAAAGTATAACTTAGTTTCCTGTATTAAACTCTATAAAATCATCTTTTTCTTGCCAACGTGACTTGGACTTCATCTTGGTAAGTTATCAGTGCTAGCGTGTTGATTTCTAGTTTAAAGAATTTGGCAATATATTCTATTAAATTACAAATATTTATCTGCTTTGTCTTTTGTTTGCTTGAAGGTTTTGATAACAATGGTGCCCTTGTAGGACCCAGAAGTACAAGGCACAGCAATCCTGAGGAGCATGCCACTTACTATTTCAACACCTTCTCTAAGGAGATGTTAGTCCAGGTAGCTATACAGTGTTTTATTGGGGCATATCTTTTTATAAACAGATCATGATCAAAGTTGCTGTATCTTTATCTTTTGACTTGCCAATGCAACGTGACCATGTAATCTTGTCTTTTTGTGATATTGTGTCCTATTCTTCTAAAAATTTTTCAGTGGAAAAATGAAAACGTGGAATAATATGTTTCTCTAGAGTAACTGAACGAACAGAGCAAATATTAGATTTCTCCCTTTCCTTTTCCACAATGAATGAAGCATACATGGGTGTTATTTGATAACGAACCCAGCACACTGGAGCCTGTTCTTTCATGAAACTGAATTGGAGAATTCTCTTCTGTAGATACGGAAACTCCTCTGTGTCTTGAGAATCAGAAAAAATTTATCAGATGGCACTCAAAGTCTGTGTAAAAAGGGTCTCTCTCCCCTCTAGGCAAAGAGAGCATCTTCTGCTTTCTGTTGGCAGCCAGGAATAGTTGAGAAAATTGGCAGTTAAACTAGTTTACCCTTAAAACCTTGCTGTGTGATCTGAGATCACTGGTTCTAAGAACTGTGCTGCTTTTCTCTCAGTAATTGAAATACAGATGTCTTTTAAACTGCTGAGTCTGATCTTGAAGTTGGGAAGACATTTTATAATTAAGGCAAATTGATAAGGTCAGGATTTTTCTGGTACTGAGTCAGAACTGTGATGCTATGTATGGGAATGAGAGTGGCAATTCTAACAGTAGTAGCTGACACAAGAATATTCAGCTCATCCCAATTTAAAGCTGACACCCAGCATAGAGCTTGCACCTTCAGTTTTATCTGAAAGTTGTGAGATCTGCTGTTCTACTGATGAGGAAGAGACCTCAGAATTCCAGTATTCTAGCAGCAAGGACCTTGTTGGCACTCTCTCACCCTTCTCTTATCACCCTTCTGCCTTCCATAGCAAATGATTCAGAAATTATTCAAATGTAAAGGAGAGACCTGAATGAACTACAGTTTCACCTGTACCTTATATAAAAAAAATGTGGTGAGCTTTCAGCAACATTTAGTCATGGTTAATGGTTATGGTCTTTTTAAATCTGTCTATCTTTCTAGCTTAATCAGTGTCAATAAAGCTTTTCTGTCTGAAATGATACTGACATTAGAATTAGTGCATTGCCTATACATAATACAAATTGCATATGCCTTCTGAAACATTTTGCTGTCTCTTGAAAGACTTTAAAAGCATTACTCCTTTCTGCTTTCTTCTCTAGCAGTCTCTGTGTTTTGTTTTATCCAGTCAGCTCATATCTTATTCACAGACACAATGTACTGAAAATTCTGGCCTTCTGAAGACATATGAAAGTACAGAAGATTTTTCTTTTAAGATACTTACTGATAATACTTGGTTTGTAACAGATTGTGAGGCCAAACTGGTTTCCATGGCTCTATTCTTTCTTATCTCTCTTCTTTTTCTTCTTTGTCCTTCTTTTTTTGAAACTGTAAAAGAAACAAACTAGCTCAGACAGTCACGTCAGCCAGGGAAAAAACTAAGCAAAATCTATGGTTGTCTTACGGGGCTTTTTTTAATTCTGCAGCTCATTCCCTAATCTGCTTTGGTATAGAAACTTAGTTTTCCCATTTGTTTCGAAGTTGTCATTGCTATTTAGTCAAGAAAGTTTTCATCCATGCAAGTGAGTGTATCATAGGACAGATTGTGTTTTAGTAAGCCCTTAATATCGACCTGCTTTATCTTCTCAAATGATTTGTTCATTAATGCTCATATCTTCTCTTTTATTCTTAAGAAATATTGAGTTACCTGTTTATAATACTTTATTTTGATTTTAAATAAAGTTATCAAGTTCTGTTCCATAGAAATGTTCTCATAGGCAAAGTTGAGAGAACTTAATCATGGGAGACTGAGCTGCAGTGAGATGAAAGTGGTCTCCACTACTGAGAATTTGCTCTTTATGTGCAGCTTTTATTGCTTTCTAGCTTTTGTTTTGTTTTCCTGATATGTTTTTGCTCTTTGTAGGCAATGGTTGGAATATTACAAATTAATGGACAGGGAGAAGAAAGCACATTAATGCAAGACTTAAAGCCTTTTCGAATTCTTATCAGTTTGCTGGATAAGCCTGAACTAGGTAATTTTCCTATTACTCTTTTTAATTTGTTTAATGTGATTTTGCTTTGAAAATTTTTTGTTGATCAAATTGAAAAAAAATTATATGCTTAGTACTGTCAAGTTAGCCATATTTCTTAGCTCTTCCAAGCTGTGTCTGTGTTTTGTATTTAATTTAATGCATTCATCAGATTTACCTTTTACCAAATGCCATTTTTTCTATTTTCTACACAGGAAACAGTAAGTTAAAGTCATAGAGAGAACTAACTGTGTGTTGGAAAAAATGCAGATTGGATCTTTTTCATTTGTTTCATCAAATAATGACTTTTACTATTATAAATCTCAGCTATTGCTTTTGGGAATAACCTGTTCTTTCTTCTAATATACACACAGAGGTGGTAGATATTAACAAGAAAACAGTTAATTTTTTTTTCAGAAGAACTTATGCAGATGAAGCAAGTGTTTTTTTGGTTTTGTGGGTGGTTTTTTGGGATTTCTTTTTGGTGTTTCTTTTTAATTTTCCTTTCCCCTATTTAAAGTGTTTAAATGCCCTCTATAGCAGATGAGTGCTGAGGACTATGGGACAAAACTATTTACAGTTAAGATTTGGATATCTTGCCTTTTTCTTTGGAATACAGTTTTGAAGGTGACTGAAAAAAATCAAAATAATTTTTTAAATCCATTACCACATTTGAGGGTGGGATAATAAAAGCATGAAAATACAATAATCAAAGAAAAGAATTGGTTAGGACAGAAGAACTACAAAGAACAAAATATATGTCAGAAATTTGCTATCTTTCTTGTAATTTGAGATTTCTGGGGATCAGTCTAAAAGTTCAGAGGCAATGTGTGTGTTAAGGTTTCACGAAGTAGCAAAGCTTTGAGGATTCTTGCAGCAAAATGAGATGGAATAAGCTAATAGGATTTTTGCTTAACTCTGTGAGTGTACTCTTACTGAAGGGAGCTCAGTGAGGCTAGGAAGCACATAAAAAAGTAAGTGATATATAAAAGCTTTTTACTTTTTAAATTCCTTTCAAAATAATTTGGGGTGTTTTTCTTCAAAATTGAGACTTAGCTCAAGTCCAAAGGAGGAGCTATTTTATAGAATCATAGAATGTTTTGTATTGGAAGGGGCCTTACAGATCATCCAGTTCCGATGCCTCTACCGTGGGCAGGGACACCTCCCACTAGACCAGATTGCTCAAAGCCCCATCCAACCTGGCCTTGACACTGCCAGGGATGGGGCATCCACTGCTTCTCTGGGCAGCCTGTTCCAGTGCCTCATTACCCTCTGGGTAAAGAGTTTTTCCCTAGCACCCAATCTAAATCTCTCTTCTTTTAGTCTAAAACTGTTCCTCCTTATGCTATTAGCATCTGCCTGTATAAAAAGTCTCTCTCCCTCTTTTTTCATGAGCCCCCTGTAAGTACTGAAAGGCTGCAATGAGTTCTGTCTGAAGCCTTCTTTTCTTCAGGCTGAACCAGCCCAATTATCTCAGCCTGTCTTCATAGGAGAGCTATTCCAGCCCACATATGATCTTTGTGGCCCTCCTCTGGACTTGCTTCAGCAGGTCCATGTCCCTGTGTTGGACAGAGGGACATCCATCCCAGAGATGGATGCAGTACTCCAGGTGGGGTTTCACAAGGGCAGAACAGAAGGTCAGAATAACCTCCCTTGGCCTGCTGGCCACACCTCTTTTGATGCAGCCTGGGGTGCAGTTGGCTTTCTGGGCTGCAGTTGCACACTTTCAAAAATACTTTCAAAAAGTATCCTGCAGACTATATCCTGAAAAAAAAAAAAACTGCCTCAAATTAAAAGGAAGGAAGATGCTCAAAATATTTTATCTTGTATTTGCATTTAAATATTTGAATGGATTGTCCATATGCTAACAGCATGAGATAGCTTACCGGTGAGTATTTCAGAATGTTTGACTGAAAGCTACCTCTGATCAAGAATCCATGAAGTCACATTTACATGTTACTGAGCTCAGCTAATAAAAAGGGTGTGTTGGCTTGAACATGGTGCCTGCATAGCTTTCAAACTCAGTGTGTTTGTATCCAGCTGCCATTGTATGCAGGACAAAAGAACCCCACTTGTGCTCTGTGTACTCCCAGGCACTACAATTGTCTCAGTGTTTCTGGAAGGCAAACAAACCAAACTTCCTGACATTCAGGTAGTTTATGAGATTGGAGCAGAAGAAATGTGGTTTCACTGACCAAAGCTAGCTAACGATTTCAATAGCTTGCAGCAGTGGACTGTTGGCAATGCTATAGTGCAACAGAGTGTGACTGCTGGTATTTCTCCCTAGGCCCTGCCATCCTAGAGGATGTATTGATTGAAGTGTTTCGAACACTGTATACACAGTGCAAAGCAGAACTGGAGCTTCAGACAGAACCATCTTACAACAAAGATCACACACAGCTGAGCAGGTAAATAATGAGTATAATATATTTTGTATTAAATAATATATCTTTGTTGCTGGAACCATGACTGTGAAGCCTGTGGGACTGTGACATGTTTTCTTCCTGGTATAGGATCTATTGACATTAGTTGCAACTTTCTGTGTTCATTGCAAAGGTGTGAAGTGGTTGGCTTTATTATTTTATTTTTTTAATATTTAGCATATGTTTTAGTATTTATCCATGACAAAAATGCTTGTTTGATTGTGATATTCTTTATATCTGTGTTCTTCAAAAACAAAGTAGACTGATGAGTTTCCTTGTAGTATAGAAACAAAGACTGCTACAAGAGAGCCGGGGAGTGGGATATAAAGTTTCAAGATTTGAATTTAATATTTTGAAAGGTGGAGAAGAAAGGGGTGTTCAAAGCTAGAGAGGGAGGAAACAACTGTAGCAACAGTTATGGTAAAACAAGATCTATTAAAAATGTGGTTAAAAGACAAAGAAAGGATAGAAGAGAAACCTAGCAACTGTGAAAAGACATTGGAATGAGCAGCCTGCCAGTATCCTGAGCCCTTAAGCAACAACTAGTTGTAGGGATGAGAGGAGGATAATTTGTCAGTATTACTTGACAGTATGTAAACTCACAGCGATGTGTAGTTATATGACTTGAAAAATAAGTGTAAAAATATAAAATGCTCTTTTTATTTTCTTTCAGCAAACTGAGAGAAAACAAGAAAACAGCAGAATTGATTAAAACTGCCAATCTTCTTTTCAATTCCTTTGAGCCTTATTATATGTGGGATTACATTGCTCGTTGGTTTGAAGAATGTTGTAGGTAGGTGATAATATTTAACCTCTGTATGTGTAAAGTTGAAGTTAATTTTTGTTTTATATACTTTTTTCTTCAAAGAAGTCAGTCTCATGAGATCATTTAGCCTGTAAGTCTTTTTTTTTCCTCCCACCCCTATAATGTCAATCTTTTGGCCAATTTTCATCAGATATAACTGGGGGTCTTAGCAACCTGAGTTCTCACAAACTCAGTGTCTGGGTTAAATCAAGAGATAGAATTAACCCCTCTGCTGAAGGGGAGACTCCAGAGTGATCTCAAAGCTAGTTTTTGTTCTGTTTGGCCAGTACAGGATTACTCATCGTACAAATTGCTTCTGGTAAAACTGACAGATTTGCCAGACACCCAGTGTCTTGTTATTTGCTCTTTTAGGGAAAAAGAAGGGTGGGAATCCTGTGGATGACAAGGAGGGCTACAGGAGAAAATAGTAAACCGTACATCAGGGAAAATTGAAAATATAAACAGGAGGGAAGGGGATGAAGGGACCACAGAAGAGTAGAGGTTTTTGCTGTGGCAAGGGGTGGATGATATAGAGATTTCAAATGAAATTTGTAAAAATTTTTTTCATTGCTTATGGAATTGCTTGATAAAATATTAAGATACTTGGACACGAATTTGTCTATTAGCCAACAGTGTGCTGTCATAACTAAAGAAGACTGTGTCTTGGGCTACATTATGAGGACTGTGGGCAGCAGGTGAAAGGAAGTTATTTTTCCTTTCACTTAGTGTTTCTAAGGACAGACGTGGCATATTGTGTCCAGCTTTGGGCACTCCACCTGAGGAGAAGTGTTGAGAAACTGAAGAGACTCTAGTAGAGAAACGGCTAAGCTGGTCAGTCATAGGACACTGCATTGAAGGTTGAGGTAGGTGAGTTTGGTTTAGCCTGGCAAAGAGGGAAATTGAATGGCACCCTTTGACTTCCTGAAGGGCTTCTGCAAAGTTCATACAGCTATACTTTTTATAACAGCTGATGGAAAACAAAGGACAGCAGCAAGTGCTCACTCAAGTGGTCAGGTTGGACTTTGAGAAAAGCTTTGCTAAGAACATTGTGCAGCAGAGGTGCAACAGAAGTGGAACAGAGGAAGCCAGGAAGGCTGTGGAGCTTTCTTGTGAGATTTCCAGAACTCTGCTAGACAAAACTGTGAATGAATTTATCTAGTGTTTTTAGCAGTCTTTCTCAGTGGGAGAGGTTGATCTAGATGTCTGTGACTTGATTTTTGTGTGTTGGGCTGAATCGCTAAAGTAAGGAAAGTCATCTGCAGCCAGCTAACATGCAGGTGAGTACTTCACTACATATAAGTAGTGTTACTGTCAACATGGATACAAAATTGCCTTATCAATAAATGAAACCTGGACAATTGTTTTTCTTTGGTTTTTTTTTCTACATGAGCTGCTGTATTATCTAAGTTTTTGTCTTCCATGCTCAATTTTCTGTAGGTTGAATTTCCTTTTTTTACAAATGAAGACTCTTCATTTTACACTGAGAGGCTGATTGCTGCTTTTTCTGAAAGAATGGCATGGGGCCAAATAAGCTACTTAACAGTAAAATAAGAGATTGCTTATTGGTTTGTAGTGATTATCCCAAATATATACAACTTTGCATTAATTTACAGAAATATGGTCAATGTAAGGGGGAGGGGAAAATATTTTGAAACCCTATTTGAATTTTGCAGGAGGACTTTACATGCCAGACTTCAAACTGTGCCTGGAGGCGATAGTGAGCAATCTGAGTTACCTCTGACAAATTTCTGCTTGTTAGTGGATTTTTTGTTGGATATTGTTTCTTTGGTAAGAATTGCTTTATTCATTACTAATATCAGGATTCTGTATATTTATAGTCTGCAGAAATACTATATGTACTTTACTAATTGCTTCTCCTGAAAATATATTGACATAAATTGGTGGACACCATTAAAAGAAGTTTTTGGTTTGTTGTATGATTCTTGATAGACTGGTTGGACATAACTGGAGTGGGTTTATGATGCTTATACCTGAAAATTTTAGTCTGTCCTCATTTTCTTTTCTGTGTGTTCATTGCAAGTATGGTTTTTTGTAGTTTGATATGCTAGTTTAAATGTGCAGCTTTCTTTTAAGGATCTTTTAAATGTCATGATAAGATGTATCTTCTTTTTCTGTTGTTGTTGTTTAATGTAGCAAAGACTGTTGGAACTGTTTTTTCTATAGCTGTCTTTCCTCAATTCTTTGCTTTCTCATTTCAAAGCCTACTAGAAGTATGAGAGTGCTGTGTCAGGTATGGCAATCAGCCTGTTCTTCCTTTAGTTCTTAATAACTCGTTTATCTTTCCTTCTTAAACTTTTATCTTAAGATTAATAAAGTAATAGTAGCATTCTTCAGCCTTCTTGTGATGTTTTTTAATGCATTTATTGTGTAATGAACAACATGTACTGGTTTGAAAGAGAGCTAAATATATTTCTATTTGTTTGTTACCCAACTTTAAATTTTGTAAATATTTTTTAGTAAAGCATGTATTTCTTATTCTTGGATATTAAGATATTAATTTTCCTTTTTCTATGTTCTATACGTTAGGAACAGTTAAGCAAATGATAGGTACCTCTGTTATAGAAAATAACTTTCAGGGTGGAATTTAGTCTTACAATTAACAAGTTTTTTATTATTACTTTGCTAGGAGACTTACATTGAAATACAGACAGAACACTTGCCTCAGCTGTTGCTCAGGATGATTTCTGCATTGACGAGCCATCTTCATACTTTGCACCTGTCTGAGCTTAGTGATTCTCTCAGACTCTGCTCAAAGATCCTTAGTAAGGTTCAGCCTCCATTGCTCTCTGCTGGTACAGATGGTATCCTGCAGCTTCCTGCTGGACACAGCAGCACTATCAAAGAATGGGAAAATAAAAAGGTAACTGATTAGGTTTTGCAGCATCTTGGAAAAATACTTCTTGTGTGGAAAAGAGAAATAGGATTTCTAAGTCTATGTTGAACACCCTACAAATCTTTGATTAGATTTAGATATCACAATATATGTGAGACTTCGGTAATCAAAAAAACTTATAATTGTGGTAAAATTTCTTGATTCTTAAAGGTTTTTACCCACACTTAATATTATGCATGTATAAATCACTTCAGAATCAGGGCCTAAGAAAGAACTAATCAACTGAAGTTTGTAATACACTTCAAGAATATGATGAAGTAAAATAACTGGACTGAAAAGAATTCACCATTTTGGTTAAGTATCAGGCATATGTAAATTCTTCTCTCACCTGATTTCTGTGCATCGGTTTAATACGCATCATGTATTTTACTGTCATTGTTCTTTGAATTGTTTATTAAAGAAATAAAAGAAACCAGCCAGCAACTATTTCTCTTTTAACTTCGTCCATTTTGCTCTATGCTACTGTGGCTCTGTGAGGTATGTTAAGTGACGTGCCCTGAAATCCTTGTTTTCCAGCTGAAGAAACTTGAGAACATCATAGAATAAATTAGGTTGGAAGTGACAGTTGCAGGGCACTGCTCAAAGCAGGGCTGATTTCAAAGTTAGATTTTACTTCAAAGCTAGGTCATGTCACTCAGGATCATATTTGTCTTAATTTTGAATATCTCCAAGGATGAAGTTACCATGACTTCTCTGTACAGCTTGTTTGATTGCACTGTTATTTAATCAGAATTTCCATTGCTGCAGCTTGTGTTGGTTGCCTTGTGTTCTTTTACTGCTGATTTCTGAGCATACCTCCATCTTTTCAACTGCCTAGTGGGAGCTCACAGACAGCAATAAAGACACCTTCACCCACTCCACAACTTGTAGCATTGTTTTATACTGAGTAAATCAAACTCTCTGAGCTTTCCTTCTATGTCAGGAGCACCTGGGGTGACTTTCCATTGGGCATACTCAGTACATCAGTGTTTCTTTTGTACTAATGAGTGCAAAATTGGATACAATATTCTGGTGGTGGACCTAAAACTGCTGAGCAGAGGGGACTAATTGCTTTCCTTGATTTGCTGACAGTACTTTTGCTGATACGGTCCTAGATGTGGCTGGCCTGCTTCACCAAAGTCCACTTCTGGCTCACATTCACCTTGTCAGTTAGGACTCCAGCATCCTTTATTCAGGATCCTATCCTTATTCTTTCTAGCTAATTGATACCTGCCTGGTTTTGTTCTTTTGGGGTTTTGGGGGTTTTTTTGGTTGCCTTTTTGTTGTTGTTGTTGTTGTAATAAACCCTCTTTTAATTAAATGATGTTGCCCTTTGAACCTTCAATGGCCTTTTGCTTCCAATTACAACTGACTCATATGTGACCATGGTTTCTCTTAAGAGATAGTGAAATGAATTGTCATGCTTCTAATCACTTTTAGATTGTATTTTATAAAATGGGGTCATCATTTATCTCTCTCCAAGATTTTTAGTGCATAGCTTTCACTGTTTTCTGTGGTAATATCTCAAACAAATTTCCATTCTTATTCCATCTCTGGTAAAGCAAGACATTATTCACTGTGTATAATAATGTCACTGTTTTTATTTATTCATGAAAAAGTTTTTCATGTTATTACATTATGCTCAAGTTCTGTATTTAAGACACCTAGTGATTAGAATGAAAACAACTTCTGGGCCTGTTAGGTCTTGGGCAACATCTGCCATTGCTGGTAAGATGCAGGATCGGAAGGAAGTGGGCACCTGCATTTACTGCCACTGATTCATGCATTTCTGTTTCAGTTGTTTCCCTACCTCACATTCTCATCAGGAAACAGAGACTATGCTACCAGTTACCAAGACTGTAGAGGGCTAGAGCAGTGCAGAAGGCCACTGTGGGTGCTTTCTGAGTAAAAGCCATTCGTCATATTTGTGCATATTCTGAACTGATAAGGAATTAAGACAAATAATGAGTCATGAGGAACTGTTGTTGCTGCAGCAACCTCTCTTTCTCATTTCAAGGAGATGATTTATCTTCTTTCTAGCTGCAAATGATTATTAGTTTTTAAATGAAAAGTTTATATATTTTTGTAATTATAACTTTGTATTTGATGGGTTATGATGCTGTATAAATTAATAATACCTATGCATTTCAGCATTCTTTCATAATAGCGTAGACATGATTATGATATGAAGAAAATGTTACAACCAATAATACTTAAAATATTTTACTTGAGAAACAATTCTTTTTTAATGTTGTCTTAGTCTGGCAGGGTTACTGAAACACCAAACATCATTTTCCATAAAATGTATTTGTATGAATACATTTAAATCTCTAGAATAAAATTGTTGCTTTCAAATGAAGACACTAGTAAATACTTTTTTGCTAAGACCTAAATAACCTAATTTGAACAGCCATTAAACTTTTATTTTACTCAGGTGCCATCAGTGTCACTCGAAAATCCTAATGATGTGTTTGAAGATGGTGAAAATCCTCCAAGCAGTCGATCATCCGAAAGTGGATTCACTGAGTTCGTACAATACCAGGCAGATACGACTGATGACATTGACAGAGCACTGAATGAAGGTCACAGTGCACCTGGCATTCCTATTGTTGGTAGTGCATCCTCAGAGACTGAGACAGCATCAACTGTGGGTTCTGAGGAGACCATTGTACAGCCTCCTTCCATAATGACACAAGGGACAGCAACTCGTAGTGGGAAAACGATCCAAAAGACTGCAATGCAGTGCTGTTTGGAGTATGTCCAACAGTTTTTAACCAGGTTTATCAACCTGTATATCATTCAGAGTAATTCCTTGTCTCCGCCCTTAGGGACAGAGCTTCCAGTAGACCCCACTAGAGTGCAAGGACAGAGCACAAAATGGGACAGAGAATCACAAGATGATGCTAAGGTGAAGAAAACAAACAAGAAGAAAACACCAAAAGAATACCTTCCTGCCTTTATTGCTGCTTGTCAGCTCTATCTTGAATGTTCGAGCTTTCCCGTTTACATTGCTGAAGGAAACCGCACTTCAGAATTACATCCTGGGAAGCCTGAAGTTGGTAAGCTGCACTCTCATTTGTTCTTTGTTTTTAAAATAATAATTTTTCTTTTTCTGCCAAAAAAAATTGGAGTAGTAGTATCATGCTTTGTGTGTGTTGCTGTTTGCTGTTCCTCTCAGAAATGTAAGTTTTCTTCTCTATCAATTGGTTTGCATTTGGAAATGAAATTATTTTCTCATAGATTTTTAATAATATTGCTGCATGGAATTTGACACTAATTAATATTGTGGGGAAAAATATAAATGGTGCCTGAGAGTAGAATCTAGATTGTTGAATCTTCCTCTTTACTGTGTGAGTAAAGATCCACAGTGTTTTCTTTGTCGTATTTTGCAATAGCCACAGCTCACATCAAATATGTTTTTAGCTTCCTTTTATCAATTTTTGATTGATGTTCACATTGATCACTTTGGCAATACGAAAGGGGTGTAAGCTGCTGTCCAATAAAAATCATACCAGCTAAAAAATTTAATTCATTCTACTTTGCTCCTATTAAAGGAACAGTTCTTGCAAAAAATTCTTCTAGCTATAATTGCATTAAGAAACAAAATTTAAATGGTGAGTTTTGATGAGGTACAGATGTGTTCACAGATGAAACTATTCAGATACAGACATGATTAAAACATTGACAGTTATGGATTACTGTAAAGTGTGATATTTTAGGATGAACAATCCTTTTTACAGATTGTAAAGTCTTCAATTTATGGTTCCAATTTTGGATCTGCTTCTGATCTGCAGTCTGAGAGTTGCTCCTTAAAATGTTTTCATGATGGATATGCTTGGAGCATGCAAGAAATAGCAACTCTAATTTTGGCTACTGTCACAGTCATCTCTAGTTTTATTTTTTTCTAGGAAATTTCATAGTTGCAGCTTTTTGTTCTTATTTACAATTTTCAAATCAAGGCAAAGTGGTGGGTAGTGCTTGGAGATGAGTAGTTTTTTTGGTTTTGGAAGCAAGCATGCTAATTTAACATGACTGCTTCGTTTCTGTGTTCTTTAAGATATGTTGTGTACATCTTCATTATAGCCAGGAGCAGAGCATATATTTGACTTTGTAACACCCAGACATATAAAATAATTATGTTCGTTGAAGGCAACTTGGTTATAGCTGTTTATTAATTGAGAATATGACAATGCCAAAGACCTGCTGCCCTTTGTAAAAGATCTGTCAGAATATTTGTGCTTTTATAGCATGACCCTGAAAATGTGAAATGTTTATTTATTTATTTCTCCCAAACAGCCTACAAATGAGTGTTGTGTCCAAAGACTAAAATGTCAGCGTATTACTTTTTGGTGCACGTAGCACTTGATTATCACTGCCTTGTGCACTGTAGAGTAGAGGCCCTGTAGAGCTTGAGTTGTATGTGCCTCATGTGAGGGCAGTGCTTATAGGAATCCTTTTCACCTTTCAATCCTTTGGTAAATGTCTTGGATTTGTGTTTCTTGTTTATCATCTGAACTTTCCCATTTGTGAGATCTCATTCACAGTCTATTAAACCGTGTAACTTTGAGGTATAAGCATAAATTGTAGGTGGGTAAAACCAACAGGAAGTATTTTGTTCCAAATGCAAACATCTGTTGTACAGAATGGCAGGGCAGATGGAAATAGTGCTGGGAATAGGACTGTGTAGCTGCCCAGGAGTTCTGCTTCCCATAATAGAGAATTCTGCTGGAACAGAGAATGGAAGAAGGTAGTTTCCGTAATTCTCACACTACCCTATCTATTGACGTGAGGTTTTTATACTGCAGAAGAGGCTTTGTTTGTTGAAGGGTTCCTGAATTTGGAATGTGTTTTTGAAGGTTGTGTTAATGATATGAGCCAGTAGCTCTTAATCACTGATGAGAGTCATCAGTCTGTTTATTTGAAGGAGTCAAGTTAATCTGATATTTATAGAACATAATTGTGCTTTAATTCTGCTGTATGCCTAATTTCTCAGCTATCTTTAATTGAAGAAATTAAAAAGAGAACTGAGTGAAGCTGAAAACAATGGTTATATCTGTAAACTCTAGAACACTGTATGGAACTGTTAGGTATATTTGGGCTCCAGTGGAGCTGTGGATGTAAACTAGAAATTGCATCATTCTTCTCTTGATTCTAAAAGGGTGCTGTATTTGCGCCTATTAAATAACACTTCTTCATTTGTGTCTGATTCTAGATGCATTTGCCTTTTTAGGAACGTGATCAATGGAGTCCTTTTGAAGTTTTAAGAGAAGTTACTTTGGTATCTCTAGAATAAAAGGGTGCAATATTCACTTGGACAGTTGACTGTGAACTTTGGAGAAAGACACTTCCAGTATCAACCCAGAGTATGGCTTGATAAAGTGAGGGGACAGTAAGAAGGGGGAAACAACAACCTACAGTGAAAACAGAGTATGGTCTAATAGGATCATAGTTCTGTACCCAAATCATCAGTTTTCACAGAAACTTCTATTTTTGAAGTGTTGCCAGGCAAATCTATTTTTGTCAATTTAAAATTAGTCTGCCTGTATGTTATAATATATGATATTATCCTAGGCTCTATAAAATATATTACAGAACTATTCCAGATTACTATCTAGAGTGTTAAGATTTGATTGCTGGTGAAGAATTTTGTGAAGAAGGAAAGTGGGTGAAAGGATGTGCTAACTACTAAAAGTTCAGTTTTGCCTAAAGCAGGAAATCATCTGAATGCATTTCCATAAATTTTTTCTCTTCCTTGTTCAAATTTTTCTATTCATTCTTGGTTACTAAATGTTTGAAGTGATACAGTGTTGCATTCTTAATTGGATTATTTTAAAGATACATCATGAAGTATCTTCCACTTGCATACATTTTCCTAAACCCATACAATGGGCAGATTGAAATATGAAGGGATAATTGCACATATAATTATGGAATACGAGAGGAAAAGTCCATAATATTTAGATTGCTAAATTAATGTATAATCTGTGATTTTTATTTCAGACTGTGAACAAGTACAGCCTCCACTGTGGCTACAAACTTTAATGAATGCTTGCAAGCTGGCAAGCGATTTCAGTGTTCAGGGTGTTACTATTTCCCTCGTGATGGACTTGGTTGGATTGACTCAATCTGTTGCTCTTGTCACTGGAGAAAATCTGAACAGTGTGGAAACTGCTCAGCCTCTTAGTCCTAACCAGGGAAGAGTGGCTGTCGTCATCAGACCTCCTCTTACTCAAGGCAATCTGAGATATATGGCTGAAAAGACAGATTTCTTCAAGGTTAGATGCAGTATCTCATTGCAGTTTTCTTTAGACTTTTCCTTTCTGGTGGAGAATAATAGTCTTGGCCCCTTTACCGTCCTTGGTATTGTAAACCAAATTTTCTTGCTGAATATTTTGATAACAGTTGTAACCTGTGTTAGAATCTAAATGAAATACATAGTAGGTTTTCCTGCTGTAATTCTCTTACAGACCACTTGTGTGAAAATCCTTGCTTAAATGAATATTTTAAAAATATAACCAAAATCTGATTGAATAGCAGCATTAATCAGAAAAGGTATGAAACTGAGATGCTCATAATGTAGGACTCTGGTAAACAATCTTTGCATTTGTGTAATTTATGTAAGAAATCTTTTGCAAAAGATAATCAGCAGCAGGGTATATTATGTAGTTAATTATATTTCAATGAAAATTAATTTCTGTTCTGACTCCTTAACAGGAATTGTTTATGTAGTAAGTTATTGCAGTGTTTCAAACAGTTCCTTTTGTTCGTACAAAAGGAACCATTTTGCAGATTGCCTCTTGGTCACAGGGTGTCATCAGATGTGTTGTCTCCCATTGTTGCATAGAGCAAAACAAGGCATGGTTAGTCATTCACTTGTGTCTCTCGCAACTTTTCTTTTCATGTACAAAGCATATAGCTTTAACTCTTTGGGATCAGCTGGGTGATGGAACTCCTCAGCATCATCAGAAGAGTGTGGAGCTCTTCTACCAGCTGCACAACCTCGTCCCATCTTCTAGCATTTGTGAAGATGTTATTAGTCAGCAGCTGACTCACAGAGACAAGGCAAGTTGTTCTTGTATTTACTTAAAGATGAGTAAAGTATGCAACTACAGAAATGTATTTAGAAAAAGGACTTGGTCCCTCAGAGGAGAGTATGAATAATTTCAATATTGAAAAAATGTTACCTTACATTGTTTCAAGTGTTATTTTAGGTCTGTGATGAGCCTCTAGTTTCATGCTAGTCAAAGGAGGTTTTTCAGCATTCAGCAACAGACTTATGCAGGAGACTTTGTCTCTTATCAAAAGTCATGTGATGCTTCCCAATACTTAAAGCATGTGCTTAGTTTTTGCTGTTGTTAGTAGGAGTTCTTGTCATGACAGATATTTTACTTATTTTTTTTCCTCACCTAGAAATTTGTTTCACATAGAGGCTGTCTATTTGACATTCAAGTTGAGGTCTTTGCAGTGCTTTAAATTTTATGTATATGAACTATTTTCACAGCCCCAACAGTATGAATGGTAATTACTTGCTTACACTCTCTAGCAGCTCATGGTTGTGTGCCTTCAGGAGCGCTTACCTTTTTGTCATTCTACCAGAGTTACCAGGTCAACAAGAGTGAATGTGAGCCAGTCTGTCAATCATTGTAGTTCACAGCTTGGCGTATTGTTGATGATGATTTTTAGTTTCACTTAGGCTCGTGTACGAACTGCTGTGACTGTGGATGTAGAACTTGCTCATTTCTGCCAACCTTCCTGAGAAAACAGTAATTTCTTACATCTTCACAGCGTGGATTGGAAGGGCTTAGATGGAGTCATCTCATTGTGTTTGGGAGTTGATGTTTTCACTCTATTCAATAACTGTCAGTGAATTATTTTGTGTAACTGTATAAATTTTGCAGCAATGTTGTGGATTATTTTCCTGTGAGAAGCATTTTTTTTCTGAATACAAGTGATGTTTGCTTTATTTTCTAGAATGCTGCTGTCTCCCTTGGTTTTTGTTTTTGGTGTGAAGAGGTTGTTTCGTTTTATTTTTAGTTTGTTTAATGTGAACTGTTTATGTCTTTTGTGTAATTTTCATAGCTTTCTTTTACTTAAAGTTTTCATTATTATGGCAGATATTGGTTTTATTAGCTGTTGCAAAGCTTCTTAAGTTGTGTGATGTAAATTAAGTCTGGAAGTATGCCAGATTGTCAGTGGTTTTAAAAGTTTTTCTTTTTGTCTCACTTTGGTCAAAGGTAAAGATACCTACTGTTTGTTTCCTATAACCACATATTTTAAGAACAAACAAGTGAAAATCTTTGTCCTCTTGTCTCTGCTTATCATCTGGCAATTTAGTTTAAGCCTTATTATACTTGAAAGTAATTTTGATGATTTATTTGATGTAATTGTCCTCATTACTATGTTTTGTTCACTCCTACAAATGCTTACTAGCTTTCTTGTCTTTTGGGTGTAGCTGTTTTTATATATGTGGTCAAATCATATCAGGACATTTACTATTGCTTGCAGCCTTCCTGGAATAATTCTTTGCCTTGATCAGCTTCAATAAACAGAGACAGAACAACTGTTACTTTGTACTATTTTTGCCATTAAATATCCTGAGTTGGACTTCAGTGATCCTTGTGGGTGCCTTCCAACTCAGGATACTTTATGATTCTATGGAATATTCTACGTGTTATTACTAGTCATTAGAAGTCCTTTGGGCAGTAAGCGTGTCCTATTTGTCCAATTTGTTCCAGAGCTAAATTTGACATGTTAGTGAAGAAGTCTATCTACAAGTCTACCTAGAAAATTCTTCTGTTTCTTTCTAGCATAGTAATATTGGAATGAAAATAAGTTGACTGGAAAGAGACAGGCTGAACTTTGAAACTAAGCCAAGATCAAGATAAGGAGGACCTTTTCATGGTACTAAATTGCTCACAGACACGTATTGTTGGCTATTACTGTTTTTAAGATTAGAAAATAGCACTTGAATGCGTAGTCAGAAGTTAATTTCATTATATCGTATATCTTTTAAGATGCTCTATGACTCTTTCTTTTTCCAGTTCTTATCAGAGTTGTTACATTCTGCTAGGTCTAACTTACTATTTGGTCCACAGAGAGTAAGAATGGAAGCTCATGCCAAGTTTGCAGTGCTATGGCATCTCACACGAGATCTTCATATTAACAAATCTTCTTCTTTTGGCCGCACCTTTGACAGGTTGGTGATTGCAAGTGTGATTCAGTTGAAATAATTTTACTTCAAAATCTTTGACGGTGTTATACTGGCAACACAGGGCATTTAAAAATTGAAGAACTACAGTGTAGCTGTGAGAGCAGGGAAGAAGGACAAGAAATGGATTTGTGTTGGACAAAATTGTTTTCATGGGAATGATTATGTAAGCTGGAAATTTTTCCAGAAACTGTAAAGAGTGGGAAAGGAATGGTCACAATATTCATTGACCATCACTCTGGTTAAAATCACTGTGGTGTATATTGAGCTTAATATCTGAGTTCTTGCTGTGTTTTGATAAAAGCAAGCAGGAGAGAGAAGTCAACCCAGAATTAAATTATATGAAGTAGAAAGTAACAGTAAAACTTAACAAAAAACCTTAAGAACCAAATTGCAAGCAGGTGCTAAAATATGAGTTCTTTTGTGTAATCTGTATTTTGTGTAAGAGGTTATTTATGGCAAGCAGCAGATGATTTCTATTTCGTGTTGTGGTATTAGACTATCTTCTTAGAAAAGACTGAAAATCCAGATTCTGAGCTAGTCTTGTCCTCCTCAGCTGGCACAAATGTTGTGGAAAAGTGTTTATTTAGATTTTGTATTGCATACTTAGCTGTAGGAAGTAGAGTAAAAAGGTTGTTATTTCTTTGTCTTGTACTGTCACTTGTTGCATAAGTGTTGATAAATTCTGTGCATGCAGCTAAAAGCCTATGAACATGTACTACTAGAGGATGTAAAACAATAGGTAAAATTCAGAGTCCAATATGTATATATTGTTCTTCCATAAGTCTGAAAAGGATTCTCAGGGGTAAAACTGTTAAAAGAAAATAACGATAGTAGAAACTGCTGAATTGTCAAGTATATTTCTCCTCTCTGTTCTTGAAGACAAGATCTTTGAATGTTTTCTTTTTATTATATCCTTGTGAATTGGCTTTTAAAGTTGTATATTTTTTAATGGCATACCAATTAAAAGGCAACAAAGGCTTGTTATACTAATAGCTGTACAAGTACTTGTTCTGACTATACAAAATTGCTATTAGAGCAACTGTTATAACTGACTTTGTTACTAGCTCTTCCTGCCCACTCCTTCATTAGACTAGACTAAAATATAAAGATCAGATTCAAAGTTTTGATTCCAAAGAAAATACTGGTTTATATGGAGAAGACACTGGAATATGTACTGACATTAGAATTGGTCATAGATCAGATTGAAATGGGATTACTCTGTGAGTAGTGTACAATATCCACTAGATTCAATCTTCTTTCCATTCTAGATCTTTGTTTATCATGCTGGACAGCCTCAATAGCTTGGATGGTTCTACCTGGTCAGTGGGACAAGCCTGGTTAAATCAAGTGCTTCAAAGACATGATATTGCAAGGGTTCTTGAACCTTTGCTCCTACTGCTTCTCCATCCAAAAACTCAGCGAGTTTCTGTTCAGCGAGTACAGGCTGAATGTTACTGGACTAAATCTCCCAATCACCCTCAAGAAGAAAATGAAAAGCAGTTCATGCAGAAGTTCAGCTGTGCTGATGGTATGTACAAAAGAAGACTGTAGGAAGTTCCCTAATTTCTTTACTTGCTGTTCACATGCAATGTTAAAAACATAATAGAAATTTTTGAGGGTAACTCAAAAAAGTGTTGGAATAGCTACAGCTTATATTTGCGTTTGTGTGTTTTTTTCTTAATTCAAGTTTGTGTGTCCCAAGTACCGTTTGAAGTTTTATTGTTTTTAAATTAAAATGATATGCAAGTATTTTAATGCAGAGCATTTTCTTACATCTTACTTAGTCTTGGTAGAACATAAGAATATGGCTTGAAGCTTAACCAAGAAATTAAACATTTTTATGAATTATGACCACTGACGTGGGGCTGGCTGAAAACATACCAATAGGTTTTGAAGGTGTTTGCCTGTATTGTGTAATCTTAGTTTAAAATTTACTCATTCTTTTTTCTGTGAAAACAAAAGCAGATAAGACTGTATAATGTTTCATAGAGAATTATGTTGTTTTGCTAAGGTGTACTGCTAAAATAATTTTGCTTTGCTTTTGTGAATGTGTCATTTGCTTATTAACATATTTTTTCTGCTGTGAACTGGAAAGACACTATTTACCATGCCTTTCTAATTTGAAGTCTTAATAATAGTGTAAATTCTAAATTTTAATTCTGAATTCTTATTCTGAAGAACAAAATCTTATATGTATACTTTTTTCGTGTTCTTCTTCAAGCATTCTCCCACATGCCTGTAAGCCAAGGACAACTTATTATACCTAAAGAAGGCAATGAGAAACAGCTTGGTGTGGATGAAATGGAGAACTTCAGCCTGACTGTCAATCCTCTGAGTGACAGGCTTTCCTTGTTAAGTACCAGCAGTGAGACCATACCAATGGTTGTGTCTGATTTTGACCTTCCTGATCATCAAGCTGAAATACTGCAGAGTTCTGACTCTGGCTGTTCTCAGTCATCTACTGGAGACAACATCAGTTATGAAGTGGAAACAGAAAGCCTGAGTGCTCAAGATAGCTCTCAGACTCTGAAAGAAGATTCACCTGATGAAATTGTGCAACAAGTGGTTACAGATCTTATATGTAAAGTTGTAAGCGGTCTTGGAGAAGAGGTTGAACCAGTTAAAGACAGTCTACACTCTGAGGATACTTCATGTAAATTCAGCTCTTTGGATAACTCTGTAGAGGTTACAAAAAGTGATGATCAAAATATTCAAAGTAGCCAGAGTAGTTTACTTAGTAATGACAGCTCACAGTTACTGTCAGCCTCAACTGAGACTGGACTTGAAAGCTTAGGAGATGAAATTTCAAGAAATAACTCTTCACCTTGTATTGAAGAAAGCCAGCAATCCTTCTCTGATCTCACTCTTTCTTCCACTGAATCAAAATCTAGAAAACGTAGCCACAGCAGTATTCAGTTCAGTTTTAAAGGAAAGCCACCAGAAAAAATGTCAGAAAAAGAAACTATTGTTAAAGAGGCTGGTAAGCAACCAGGTGCAAAACCTAAGGTAAAAATAGCTAAAAAGAAAGATGAAGAGAAGAAGAAAGCACAAACAGAAAAGCTTAAACAAACAAATGTCTTCTTCAGTGATGGTCTTGATTTAGAAAATTGGTACAGTTGTGGAGAAGGAGAAATTTCAGAAATCGAAAGTGATGTGGGATCCCCAGGAATGCGAAAATCTCCTAACTTCAATATCCATCCACTGTATCAACATGTACTGCTTTATCTCCAGTTGTATGACTCTTCAAGGACATTGTATGCTTTTTCTGCAATTAAAGCAATTCTGAAAACAAATCCTTCAGCTTTTGTAAGTGCCATCTCTACTACCAGTGTCAACAATGCATACACTCCGCAGCTTTCATTGCTCCAAAATCTTCTAGCCAGGCATCGAATATCTGTTATGGGCAAGGATTTCTATAGCCACATCCCAGTTGATTCTAACCATAATTTTCGGAGCTCAATGTACATAGAAATTCTTATTTCTTTGTGTTTATACTACATGCGGAGCCATTATCCAACTCATGTTAAAGTAACCTCACAAGACCTCATAGGAAACCGCAATATGCAAATGATGAGTATAGAAATTCTGACACTTCTCTTTGCTGAGTTGGCAAAAGTGATAGAAAGCTCTGCCAAGGGCTTTCCCAGTTTTATTTCAGACATGTTGTCCAAGTGTAAGGTTCAGAAAGTGATCCTGCATTGTCTGCTGTCTTCTATCTTCAGTGCCCAAAAATGGCACAGTGAAAAGATAGCTGGAAAAAACATAGTGGCTGTAGAAGAAGGCTTCTCTGAAGACAGCCTTATAAATTTTTCTGAGGATGAGTTTGATAATGGTAGTACTCTGCAGTCACAACTTTTGAAAGTACTTCAGCGCCTGATTGTGCTGGAACACAGAGTAATGACTGTGCCTGAGGAAAATGAAAGCGGGTTTGACTTTGTCATAACGGACTTGGAGCACATTGGTCCCCAGCAGCCGATGACTTCTCTGCAGTATTTACATTCCCAGCCAATAACCTGCCAAGGCATGTTTCTCTGCGCAGTGATCCGAGCTTTGCATCAGCACTGTGCCTGTAAAATGCATCCCCAGTGGATTGGCCTTATCACTTCTACGTTGCCTTACATGGGAAAAGTTCTTCAAAGGGTGGTTGTTTCAGTGACTCTTCAGCTCTGCAGGAACTTGGATAATTTAATTCAGCAGTATAAATATGAAACAGGATTATCTGATAATAGGTATGTGTATGTAGAGATGTATAATCTTTTTAAGTACATTTGATTGTGTTGAATTACTTTACTATCAGATTAACCCATTTTAAAATGAATCTCCTCTTCTAGGCCTCTCTGGATGGCATCAGTCACTCCCCCAGATATGGTTCTCACTTTATTAGAAGGGATCACAACAATAATTCATTACTGCCTCCTGGATCCATCTACACAGTATCATCAGGTAAACTTATCTGGGTCTCTGAGAGGTTCCTATGCAGTACATATCAAATCAATGACTGTGATTATATTAGCAGTTATGAAGATCTGAGTGAGAAAAATACCAAATACATTGTCTTAGCTATAAATATGGGGGGTTTCTTGACAGTACGCATATTTCAAACAGAAAAGTTTCGATGGATGATAGTTTTAAGAGAACACTCTTGTATTTGTTTGCTTATTTTGTTTGGTTTTTGTTACCCTGAAATAATTAAAGTATGAATTCCTTAATTTTCAGACCTCTAAAATGCCACTTTTTAGAGCTGCCTTTGTTGTGTTCATCGTGCAAGATGTCTAAACATTATCTTTCTGCCCCTTCTGTATATTCACAACTTGTCTTTTTAGTCGAACAGTATTTTGATCTGATATTCTGAGCATAGTGTCTGTTAAGAATTTGGTCCAGATTCCATAAGAAGTTTCTGCCCTGTTTTCTCAGTAGTCTTGTTTTTGTGCTTTTTTCCCGTTCTTATACCCCTTTGCTTTCCATTCATTTAAAAGTGACTGAAAAGTGGGGCTTGTTTATGTAAGTAAATAATTTTGCCTGGAGTATTAGCTACACTTAAAATTCTGAAATAATTGTTTTGCAAAGGTATAGGCAGAGGATACAAAATTGATTGCTGTAGACATGAGGTCTCACATATTAAGAGTAGGCTTGATATTGCACAACTCAATCAAAAGATTCTCTGTTATTTTAATAGTCTCAAAACCTTTATATATTGTAAAAATTACTGAAAAACTTTTGAAAAAGAGTTAAGATTGAAAGCTCCTGTGTTAGGTAAGTCTAAATTTACTCTATTTTAAATATGCTGTTTATGTAGATATTTAGTGCTCCTCTTCTCTCCCACTAGCTTTTGGTTAATGTAGATCAGAAGCATTTGGTTGAAGCACGCAATGGGATCCTCTCTATCTTGCATATGATCATGTCTTCTGTGACTTTACTGTGGAGCATCCTGCACCTTGCAGATTCTTCAGAGAAAGCTACTGCTGCTGCTGCTGCATCCATTACCACTATCAATCTTGGGTCAACTAAGGTCAGAACATCAGGGATAATATCATTTAGGTTGTTTGTTAATACCTTTGTCAAAGTAATTTCAATTCCCTTCCCTTAAATCTAAACTGAGTTTTAATACCTTTATCCTCATCTACTCACTCACCCCACAAACAATGCTTTTATAAATGGGTATTGAATATGCTTTTAAACTAAAATGTACCAGTTCAAGGCAATGTGTCATCTCTTTGCTTTCTGCAGAGAAAATGTTTTGAACATAATGCTGACGTGCTTATCTAAAGGAGTATGTGTTCTGCTTTCATATTTCAGAATTTGAGGCAACAGATTCTGGAACTTTTGGGTCCAATTTCAATGAATCATGGTGTTCACTTCATGGCTGCTATTGCATTTGTATGGAATGAAAGGAGGCAAAACAAAAACCCTTCTAGGACAAAGGTATGTTTATATTACAGTGGTCACTTCAAATAGTGGTAATAACTTTAAGTGATTTAGTGTTAGGAAGAAGAAGAAAATTCAGACATTCCGGTGAAAAAAATACAATGAAGTACGGACAATATTTGTATTTCTAATTAGCAACTGTACTGTCAGGGAGGTACCACTTGAGAATGGGATAATCTTCCTGAATTTTTCAGGGGAAGAGTAGGTGATCCAAGTCTCTCGATGAACTGTTAGTTGCTGTCATTTCAATCCCCTGAGGACAGCTGCCTGAGTTTCAGCATAGCCATGGTCTGTGGTAATAATCTGTGACATGCATCTGATTCTTTTAGGTTATTCCTACAGCAGGTGAAGAACAACTTCTGCTGGTTGAGCTGGTTCGCTCTATCAGTGTTATGAGAACAGAGACTGTCATACAAACAGTGAAAGAAGTTCTGAAGCAGCCTCCAGCCATAGCAAAGGACAAGGTATGGAAACTGTAGTGATGCTATTGATTTATATTATGTCTTCTTAATGAAGCTTAGAACACTGATGATATGGGTACTTGATTGACAAAGCTGAGCAGTGCAATATAAAAATTTTCACTATATCGAAGTGGTAAGTGAAGAGAAGCAAAACTTCACAGAGGGATGTCTGAAAGGACATTTTTAATATTCTATTAAATTAAGCTATGTGTTTAGACATCGCAGTGACATTATAGCATTGTCATTATAGCATTGGTGAGGGGAAGAAAAGCCACTTCTTTCTGATGACACAGGTTTCATATCTTTTTCTAGAAACATCTTTCACTGGAAGTCTGCATGTTGCAGTTTTTCTATGCTTATACTCAAAGGTAAGAAAAGAAACTAAATTTTATTTCTGTCATCAGGAAGCAGATGAACAATTTGAATATTTTACATCTTTTTGTCATAGGATGAGGAATAGTCTGTGTAATATAAATAGTGAAGAAAGAATGGGCTTGAACTGTAGGTTCATTAAAAAAAGGTCATTTATTTTTTGAGTTCCTAGTACTGCATCACCTTTCTTCCCCCACCTAAAAATCCTGCAGGTAATCTGCCTAAGGAAAGCTGATCTTAATTGTGCTGTAACTCATTGGTGCTGCTCCAGCCTTGTAATGAAAAGCATATCTTTTGAGAATGCTCTTCTTCTGCCTTTACCTGTTTCTCAATGACTTGATGTAGCAAACTAGTGTTAAAAGAATCTCTAAGGGTGTTGATTCCCAATATCTGACAGGAGAGTTGTGAGTTAGAAAGAAATTGGGGGAATACCTGAGGGAGATGGTGTTCTCATCATTGACATTGCTGCTCTCCCTCCCTTAGGATTCCCGTGACCAGCTTAGTAGACAGCTGGGCAGCACTGCTGCTTCTGTTAAAAGATTCCATACAGGTTGGTCTTCCAGCCCCGGGACAGTTTCTCATACTTGGGTAAGTGCTCCTGATGTTTGGAACTTCCAGATAAGCTCAAATGTAGGTGTGTGAAATTATACTGAAGTGTTAGTGTTTTTAAATCTGTCTTTTACTTTTGGCTGGTAGAGTTATTGCCTGAGTTCTGTGGGTCTGATCAAATCAGTTTCTTCTCTGAGGAATGGTTACGTACATTAAATTTTATATTATAGTATGATATAAACCATGACCTTACCTTAATGATTATTTCAGTGATTATTTCTGTGATTCAGGCTCTTTAAGCAACAGATGTGAGTTTCTGATTTTTCCTAGAAAATAACAACAATGACTATTTCTTAGGTATTTGAAGCCCACTAGAATGGGCTGAATTCTCAGCTTGGAAACAGTTTGTGGACTGTTAGAAATATAATTTTGAATATGATTTTCTGTGTAATGCTTCAAGGATCATTTTCTTCAATATTTTGAGTTTATCTTCCCTAGTAAACTGACTCTAAAGATACTTTTGTATATAATCAAGTAAAACATGTTCTTGGTAAACTCTTATGACCAAAATTAACTTAAGGAACTTGAAAAAACGTTTCCTGGAATATTGATAAGTAGCAATCCCTGAGGGTTTAGTGAATAAATATTGTGCAAATAAATGTCTTCAGATTTGTCCTAACTCTGGAAACTACCAAATAATGTGTTGTGAGAAGAAAATCCATATTTACTTCTATATTTTTTCAGTGTTCTTAATGAGTTCATCATGAAAAACCCAAGTCTGGAGAATAAGAAAGATCAAAGAGATCTACAGGTAAGAAATTTGCTGTATGTGTCTTTTGAAAATATTGAACAATAAATCATAGAATGGCCTGGGTTGGAAAGGGGCCTTAAAGATCATCCAGTTCGCAGCACAGGAAGGATATCGACCTCTTGGAGCAAGTCCAGAGGAGGGGTCACCAAGTTGATTGGAGCAATGGAGCACCTCTCTTAAGTGAAAAGACTGAAAGAATTGGGTTTGTTCAGCCTGGAAAAGAGAAGGCTTCCAGTACCTGGAGGAAGCCACAAGAAAGACAGAGAGGAAATATTTACAAGAGCATGCAGAGACAGGACAAGGGGGAATGGCTTCAAAGTGTAAGTAGGTTTAGACTAGATATTAGGAAAAAAATCTGTACTGTGAAGGTGGTTGAGGCACTGGAACTGGTTACCCAGAGAAGTTGTGGATGCCCCATCACTGGAAGTGTTTAAGGCCACTTGGATGAGGTTCTGAGCAACCTGGTCTAGTGCAAGGGGTCCATGTCCATGGCAGTGGGGTTGGAACTAGATACGTGAATGTACTAGAATTATTTGATACCAGTTCTGTAGTCTGAAATTAATCTTTAAAATCTTCTATTTACATTCATAATTTGTTGAAAAACTCTCAGTTTCTGTGGAGTTATTAATCACTGGTAATATAGAAAGGATTTGAAAGCAATTCTTTATTTGGTTATGTGGATTTTCTACATGTCAGGACAATGAATACAGCCCTTCTGCACAAAGTTCTTAAAATGCTTGGGGTTTTTTTTTCTACCAGGATGTAACACACAAGATAGTGGATGCCATTGGGGCAATTGCTGGTTCTTCCTTGGAACAGACCACTTGGCTAAGACGAAACTTAGAGGTTAAGCCTTCCCCCAAGATCATGGTTGATGGAAACAACTTAGAATCAGATGTTGAAGGTAGTTTCATTTTCGTCTTTATTATCATGCCAAAATTACCAAAGAGGACAGCTTTGCTGTATTTGAATACATGTAAAGTTCTTCAGCATTGTTCTAGCACTCATGTGTCTGGCAAAGCTTGTGCATCTTCAAAATACGTGTTTTTAAAATATGCTGTTAGGTAAATAATGGCTTGAGAAAACTAACTTTGGATATTTTTTTATTATTATCTTCATTTAGATATGCTGTCTCCAGCAATGGAAACTTCAAATATAACTCCGTCTGTTTATAGTGTCCATGCATTGACCTTACTTTCTGAGGTAAATGTTTTCTTGGCGATAAAGAGTACTGTCTTATTATGAACTTCTGTGTTATGAAAAGCTTTGGACTAGAAGCTTGGAGAAGGAGAATAGATGGGAAACACTAATGTGAATGGATTCTGGGTCTTGTCATGTAAAAGTATATAAAACTTTTTTACTAACCCATTGAGATGGATGAGATGTAAAGCATAGCCTTTCAGGTGTGTAGTATAGCCAACTTCTTTGATTGTAAACTTTGTGTGTTTATCTTTGTGGTACATGTTATTTACTGCTGATAATTGCAGTCAGTCTTTGAATTTTTTCTTTTTTTGTAGTTTATTCTCTAGAATGCTTTGAACAGCAGCTTCCACTTCTTTTACCTTAATGTGTTATAAAAAGGATGGAATCTTTATACTCTGGATTTTGCATGGTACCTGAAATTTGATCACTTCTATCGTAAACTTGAATGTTCAGTAAAGAACATTATACCAAAAAAATGCTGAATAGTAGATAAAAAGCAATTTAAGAATGCATTATAACATATCTTCCTCTCCTGTTGTAGGTTTTGGCTCATCTCCTGGACATGGTTTTCTACAGTGATGAAAAAGAGAGAGTTATTCCTTTGCTTGTAAATATTATGCACTATGTTGTGCCCTACCTCCGTAATCACAGGTACCTTTAGTTTATTGAATTGATGTAGATGTCTACAGCCAGTAGAAATTTGGATGATGGCATTTAAGTTGAAAAAGTCATGATAAGGATTAGATGTCTGTCAAACTTTCTATAAAGCAACAATTCAAAACTGGTTTATGTGTACTTTTTTTTTGTTTAGTGCTCACAATGCATCCAGCTATCGAGCTTGTGTCCAGTTATTAAGCAGTCTTAGTGGATATCAGTATACAAGGAGGGCATGGAAAAAGGAAGCATTTGACCTCTTTATGGATTCCAGCTTCTTCCAGATGGATGCTTCATGTGTTAACCAGTAAGACTTCCTTCTTACTGCTTGTATGGCCCTTACAAATTTCATGTATTCCATTAACATACGGGCCAAAATTTCCCAACAGATCTCTGTTGAGAGAAATAGAGATTTTCTGTGGTTTAGGTTACCACGTGAAATATGAAACTTACATAAGGTATATTTCTATACACAAATCTATTTAAAAAATAATCTTAAAATTAAAAAAAAATTAGAGTAAAATGTGGTTAGCATTTTGTAGAAACATAGAATTATTTGCATTGGAAGAGACCTTAAAGATCATCTAGTTCTAAACCCCCTGCCATGGGCAGGGACACCTTCCACTGGACCAGGGTGCTCAAAGCCCTGTCCAACCTGGCCTTGAACACTTTCAGGGATGGGGCATCCGTAGCTTCACTGGGCAACTTGTTCCAATGCCTCACAATCAAGAATTTCTTCCTAATATCTAAATTTGCTGTCTTTCAGTTTAAAGTAATTCCCCCTTGTCCTATCACTCCATGCCTTTATAAAAAGTCCCTCTCCAGCTTTCTGGAGGCTCTTTAGGTACTGAAAAGCTGCCACAAGATCTCCCTGAAGCCTTCAATTTTCTGGTCTGAATGACCCCAACTCTCAGCCTGTCTTCATAGAGAGGTGCTCCAGTCCTCTCATCATCTTTGTGGTCCTCCCATGGACCCCTTCAAATGAGTTCACATCCTTCTTGTGCTGGGGGTCCCAGAGCTGGATGCAATACTCCAGGTTGGGTCTTACCAGAGCAGAGTAGAGAGGCAGAATCACCTCCCCTGAACTGTTGGCCATGCTTCTGGTGCAACCCCACATGCAGTTGGCCTTCTGGGCTGTGAGCACACATTGCCAGATCAAATTCCGTTTTTCATCCACCACCAGACCCAAATCCTTCTCCTCAAAGTTGCTCTCAATTCAGTTTCTGCCCAGCCTGTATTTGTGCTTGGAATTGCTGTGACCATTCCGCAGAACCCTGCGCTTGTCCTCGTACTTCATGAGGTTTGCATGGGCCCACTTCTCAAAACTGTCAGGGTCCCTCTGGATGGCATCCCTTATTTTCTTGGAGAAGGGGGTTCAAGATAATAGTTTCAGATCAAATAACATCAAGTAAATGGTACCTTATTGAAGCAGAGAGCTTGGATTGGAAGCCTTAGCCTAAACTGAAAGAGCAGAAAAAGCTCTGCAAATGTTCCTGAGAATGCTTGCTTTTTTCTTGCTTTTATGATTTGTGTACAATTTTCCTCTTTTAGTTGGAGAGCTATTATGGATAATTTGATGACACATGACAAAACCACATTCAGAGATTTGATGAGTAAGTATTGATATAGTAGTGACTTTTCTCCAGTATAAACATTAAATAAATGAAAAACAAGTATCTTGAAGAAAACACTTGTTCAACATCTATTCCAATTTTATTTATTTAGTGTTTTTCATGATTTTTTCAACTATTTGTTTCTGGAGAGCCATAAATAACTCAAAGGGAGAGAATTTGATACCATCGTGGCACACAGTGAATTTTGCCTATATGGCAAAGCTGATTAAGCAGAGTGGGTAGGTGTGGTATTTAGTTTGGTTTGGTTTTGAAGATATGACACCAACTCTGCTTAAAAAAAATTGATTCTGCTCATTTGAAATTTCTGAGTATCTATGCATGCAAATTTTATTTTAAAAATGGCTAAAATCCCTCCCAGAAGCCTCTAAACCCAGCCAGTATTGTGTATACTTACAAGTTTTCTTTCAACTTGTATTTTGAATTTCTGGTTACAAATTCAAATTGCAAACCATACATCATCTTAACATCTGCTTTCAAACTCCGTTATTGCAAAGAAAGAGTTATTTGTGCCTTGAAGTGAAGCAGAAGGGAAATTCGTAAGCTGTTCCTCTGTACTTTCCCTTTTCTCTTTCAGCACGAGTGGCTGTGGCCCAGAGCAGCTCCCTCAATCTGTTTGCTAACCGCGATGCAGAGCTGGAGCAGCGTGCGATGCTCCTCAAGAGACTCGCCTTCGCCATTTTTAGCAGCGAGATAGACCAATACCAGAAATACCTGCCAGACATACAAGGTCAGTAAAAATGTATCATTTAGTGGACTTCTTCTGGTTAACTGTGGAATGCTTCTAGGACAGAGTACCAGCCGGTTAAAGTTTTATCCCGGAATATCACTGTGTGATACTGTTTCCATAGCTGAAACAAAGTTTCTGCAGATTTTGGTTAAAATGTTTTCAGTCTTAGATAACTACAAGATATGCAGATTTTGTGATTGCCAGTTGATTTTAATCCAGATTATTTCACTGATCTGTTATTTTATCCCTTGATCAATATCCTTGGATACCTGCACAATATGTTTTGACATGAACATCTGAGGTATAAACACCTATCAGTTAGGGATAAATAGGAAAACTGACCTTGATGTTTTTAATTCTTGACTTCTTTTGCTGGTGTTTTTTCATCTGTTCAGTTTATCTGTCTGATTTATCATTGAAGTTCATTTCTTCCAATGACCTTAAGAGACTGGGAATGGGAACTGCTTGGATCTTATTTTTAAGATGATGCAAATAGTTACAGCAGCAGCTTTTAGATGTATTGTCTTTTCCTGCCACCAAATGGACGCTTTGGTCTCTTCTTCTATCTGGAAAATCAGTTGGATCATCTTTTTTGTTTCATTTGTTCCAGGATCTATTTTTGTAAAGTTATTTGGTTTGTTGCTTGGTTGGTTTCTTGTGGTTTTGGATTTTTTTTATATCCAGTCAAGTCAGTAGCTGAGATTACTATTTTCATGGTATCAGGTGGTTTTACTGGTCTGAACTGCAACATTGCGTGCATGTTGGTTTGACTGAAAAATGTCTTTATGTATCTGCCTCTCCATATATTGAATGCCTAGAGGTGATCATAGTTCAAAAAACTGTATCATCCCTTTGTAATTTCTCATGTACTATGATGGTGCAGTGTTCTAATAATAATAATACATCCGAGTTGTTCAGGCTGCTGTCGTATTGTTTGGAATCTGTTAACTCCTCTTGTTATAATGGGTGAAACTCTGCATAAGATGAGCAAAGTTCCCAGATGCACTATTGCATTTATGTGGAGAACTTAACCAAAACAGGCAACTGCACTGTTTAGAGGCTTCTCTCTTTAGTTCCTTCTTTGGTAGAGTGGTTATATTTTTATGTTGACAGAATAAAACTAGTAAAGTACTGGAACAGTAACATGGCGGATACTTAAAGTTAAAATTGAGAGTAAATGAGAGAAGGAGAAAACTCTCGTTGGAATTATTCTGAACTGAGGGACTCTTCTTGGCTTTTTGTTTCAGAAAGGCTGGTAGAAAGTCTCCGGTTGCCACAGGTTCCCACCCTTCATTCCCAAGTGTTCCTGTTTTTCAGAGTATTGCTTTTAAGAATGTCTCCACAGCACCTTACCTCACTTTGGCCAACCATGATCACTGAACTGGTGAGTTGCAGGTGTCATTCATTATTTAGAAGACTGGTGCATATCTGAGACACAACCTCATTCCTCCTCAAGATTTTTAAGAAAATCTCGTCTAGAGATTGTGCATGTAAATGTGCAATGGACGCAAATTGAAAGCTGACTTATTTTCATAATCCTGATGTCTGTTTTTTGTGATGAAATTGAGTATCTGTTGGCTTACACTCTTTCAGCTGTTCAGCTGTCTCCTGAATTAAATTTGCATTTGCCCTGATTGTTCCCTACTGAATCCTACTTCAATTACTGTTTATGTATGTGTACCCTCTCCACCATTCCCAGTCCTGCTCTTCTTTTTCAATGTTCTCTGTTTCCACTTTCCTGGTCATTCTTTTTCCAGCAAGGGGGATGAGAATCCATGTAAAGGAGTTGGAATCCATGTTCTATTGGCAGTTGATGGTCATTCAGGTCACATTGTGGCTAAATTTTGTGACTAGATTTATACAAGGCTTGGCTCAGATTTCTTCTTTCTCATTTTACTCTTCATAACAAAACAGTGAAAATATCTGTTTCCAGAGCTTCTACCTGCAGAATGTCCAGTGTTGGCTGCTTGACACACTGTTTTGGGTTTCAGCTTTGGCAGTGGGAATGGAGGAGAGTGGTTGGTGCATCCTGTGATCCATTTAGCCTGTTATTTAAGGAGCTCCCAAGGGACTGAATAACAGAGGGAGCAAATCAGAATCATTGCTGTGATGATATTTTTTTCAATCTGCAAGTGCCTAACCTAGCCCTTGAATAACCACAAATCCAAGCAATAGAAGGAGAAAAGCTATATAAAATACTTTAAAGTGTGTTGTTTTAGCAAGAGATACATTTAATTTTGAGCCTGTCAATAGTATAAATACTAGACAACCCATTCTACTCAGTGTGGTCTTCTGATTCCTGTGCTATCCCCTGGCCTTTACACAAGTTACCACAGTCTTGGAACTACTTTCAGTTAGCAGGACTGTGTTGCTTCTAGGAATTCACACCTGAGCCTGACTGCTCCATTAAATGATTCTTTATTCTCATTTCATTTAGGTCTTGCTCTCTAAGTAGTGGAGGGGATTAGCCTTTGAGAGCTTTCCTGGCCATAAAAGAGACAGTTCCTTGTGGCCTTTGTGTCACTCAGGTTATACATAAGGGATGAAAGAGCTTTAGGGTGCCAGTGTCCACTCATACAGGAGTGGAAATAAAGCTCCAAACTATTTGTCTAAGGCTTATTGCTTAGGTCTTCCTGTAGTGTTTTCCCAAGTCACAGTCCATTAAAAATGGTATTGAAATGTAGCATTTGATCTTCAGGTACAAGTGTTTTTACTGATGGAACAGGAGCTCACTGCTGATGAAGACATTTCCAGGTAAATGCATGAACTTCATGCTTGTTTAATTTTGTAAAAATCCCGTAGTATGCTGGTGGGGAGTTGAGTCATTCTTTAGAATAATTTGTCTTAGAGTTGTTGAGCTCTAATGAGAAGGACAAGTAAAGGGTAGTTCAGTCTGACTGCAGTACCAGGGATGGACTGTTGAGGACAAAACAAAAGACGTCCTGCTGTCAGATTGCTCATAAATCACTAAGGTAAATTGTATAATACGAGTGTCAGAGTTCTTACAGTGTCTGCCTGACTAAAATGACAGTGCTGCTGCAATTAAATTGTGCATGGCATGACTTATACCTTTTCTGTGTCATACACTTATTCTAAATAAGAGTGATGCACTTTTGTCTAAATAAAAGCATAGTTTCTTCTAGTATTAGAAAAGTGAGGTAGATAATTTTTCTTATTCTGTTATCCATTTTTGTCTCATCTACCTTCTCCACGATGTGATCCAATTTCAGTCAATGCTAGCAGCAGAGGCAGATTTCTCAAATGAACCAGTTACTTGCCTAAGTTTTGCTCACTTTTTTCCTAGGTTCTCTTTGTTTATTCAGAGAGTTTTCCCCTCAAATAAGTAATATCAACATGACTGGCAATTTGAAACTTTCTCTTAATTTGAATATCTGGGAATAAGATACAGTGCAACACATTTATTATATATTGACATTTTATCACATTTACGTATATATATGCACGCAGAACTGCACTCAGCACAGATTTGTGTTTGGATTTGATCTATGAATTCAGGATTATGCTGGTAAATAAAGAGTTGTATGTTTGTAAAGGCAGGTAAGAAAAATAAAGTTTTCATTGTTGCAGAAAGTTGTTATGACTCACCTCCCTGCTATAATATATTTTAGAACTTCTGGCCCATCTGTTGCTGGTTTGGAGACAACTTATACAGGCGGCAATGGTTTTTCCACATCCTACAACAGCCAGAGGTGGTTGAACCTGTATTTGTCTGCTTGCAAATTTCTGGACTTGGCTCTAGCTTTACCATCTGAAAACCTGCCTCAATTTCAGATGTGAGTAGAAGACATTATCATTTAAGTTTTTTGATGTTTTTCCATGCCTCTTGGTAAAATTCCAGTGTATAAAAAGTCTTTGGTTTTCTGTTTCCCTTCTTTCTTTGGACAGCCAGGGCAGCCCATAGTTCGTTCCCTCACAGTATCTGAGTGGCTCCCAGGGCAAATGATGCTGCACATCAAATTAGCTCAAGCTGGTTTGGTTTAGCCTGTGGCAAGAGATCTGCCACACTTGAGAGATCATCAGTAGTAGTGATTTATTCAAGTATTTTATTTTTAAAGTATTTAGTTGCAGTAACGTCTAAGAACTCAAAATACACCCCCCCATCTCACTGAGTAATGCATGAGATCAGAGGACTGCATATCATCTCAGCATGACTTGCTTAAATTACTCTTGCACAGTCTGTTTGGAAGATGTGGCAACAAACCTCCTTAAAAAGAGGATCCCATAGATTTTTATTGGTCAGTAGTAGGCACGTGTGCAAACGGCTTCCTCAGTGCCTCTGCAATCCTGTTCTATTGGAAAAAAAGAATGCCAAACAACTGGCATTTGCTGGAGATCCTGGGAATGCGAGGCCACAAAGGACAAAAGAAAGTGTCTTGTCTCTTCCTTTACACTGCACACTGGTGACTGTGTGAGAGCTGCTGCCCTGGCACAGCTCCGTAGACATTTGGTCACCCCTAATTATCCTGTAGTTTAAATGACACTCGTGTGGGTTAGAGGCTGGAAGGATTTGCGCACACTGTGTTGTGCCCTGTAGTACTTCTAAATCTAATGCTGAAGGGTTTTTTCACTTATTTTATTTTCTGGGGACTTAGCTTGTAATTTTTGTCCAGTTCTCCAAGCTGTCCTAATCCTCGTTATTAGCCAACCTTGTTTTATTTAAGTTATTTACTGTGCATTTCTGGAAAGACAATAGTCATGCTGAATCACACTGTTTTCTGTGGAGTTCTCATGGAGGCTTGGATTGAAGTTTTAACAACAGAAACTTTGATTTCCTTTAGAGTTTATAGTACCAAGTAGCCAATCCTTGCAGGGCAGCAAGGCACAGGTAACAGAATGGTCCACTTGGTCTCACTGGGCTAGGAATGGGTAAAATAAATGAGTTTTTATTATCAGCATGGTATATTGAGAACACTTTGTGTGTACATATTGCAAAGATGCAGCAAAATTTAAGCAACATATATATTATAATTCAGAAGTGCTTTCAGTTCTCTTGCACACAATGAGGATGTGAATACTACTGGTTTTAGCTTCTCTGCCTTATCTTTCTCTTGGCATCCTTAAATAAGAAACTCTAAAGGAAAAAGATAAGGCCATGTTATCTCCTGCTTTTTAGAAAGTGCCTTTCTTACTCTTTGTTGTCAAAGACTAATGTTTTCCTGTGAGGGTTGACTTGGATTTCTTTTTTCCTCCCTCCTTCTCTTGAGACTTCACTAGATTTCCTCATCCATTCATATTTTTGATTGATCAGAAAAGCCTGCATGTTCAGTGAGGGATAACGTCTGCTTGTGTTATCTCATGGCAGGTATCGTTGGGCTTTTATTCCAGAAGCATCAGATGATTCAGGCTTGGAAGTACGAAGACAAGGAACACATCAGAGGGAATTCAAGCCCTATGTGGTGCGTCTGGCAAAGCTGCTGCGGAAAAAAGCAAAGGTATATTGCTTTCTTCTTGTGCTTTTTACTGAAAAGTTTCACGTACAATGGCTCACAGCAGTGTTTGGGTTTGGATATTATAATTTTTTTTAACAATGAAGAGTGGAAAGGATTTTTTCTGGTGTAGGAGATTCCAGCTGGAGTAATCTCAAGTCAACATCAGGCAAAAACCACATGTAAGTATTGAAAACAAACAAATCAAACAAACAAGAAAAAGAAGGCCCAAACCAAACAAAAAAGCCCCAAAATTAATCAAGCAGACAACAAAAAAATTAATAGCCTGCTATGGTCAAAATGATTATGGTCACTGACTTTGGATTTCTAAATTAAAAGTATTACTTAAATAAAAAGTAAAATATGCTCCATTATCTAAGATATTTTAACATAGAATCACTTTCAAGTAGCCAGTCATGTATGTAGATATTAGTCTGACTACCTACTTTCTGAAGTAGAAAACCAGTTTTGTTAATAACAGTCAAATATTTCAAAAACTGTTGCATTCCTAAACATGACAGAACCAAGAGTGTTGAGACTGAGCAGAGCCTGGGACGGTGATGAACGGAAGAAGGCAGAGATCAGTAGAAACAGTTCTGGGGAAATCTTGGCTGCAGTTTGTAGAGTGGGAGCAGAATTTGGGTTGTCATTATGCTGGTGCATGGGGTGTATTAATCCTGCAGTTTGTGGGGTTGGAGGCCTGATCTGCTGATGAAGATGATGGACGCTGGCCAAGCCCTGTCCCTGGGAGATCCCTTCTGCTGCCACAAAGTAAGAACATTGCTATCAGATATTTTGCTGCTCCTGCTGTGAGGACAGAGCCCTCCTGGACAGGCAGTCCACTGGGAAATGTTGCTGGGTGAGCTGGGGAAGCAGGGAGGAAGTGCAAAGCTGTATGGCAGGAAGTTTTGAAGTTTTATTCTCAGATTTCTCTCAGTATAGATGGTTTTGTCCAGGGCTGTAACACTGGCAGCTTGCTGTAGCTACTGCATTTACAGTCTCTAATGTCATCAGTGAGTAAAGAAACTACTGCAGAGATACAAGTGGCTACATTAAATTTAGGGATAACTTAGTTGCAGGCAGATCTGAACTATTGAAGCTAGGCTCACAATTATGGGGGATAAAACTAGTATCTGAAGCATATCTGCATTCTGCATTTTACCATTTTTGATCCATGAAGATGAGACTAAATTTATCTTTTTGTATGTATAAAGGAGTAATGAGTTTTAACTGCCTGCTCCTCAGGCATAGCCTCTAACCCTGGTGTTCAATGTAGTCTCTGTTAGAAAGTTGTCACACTCCAAGTAATCTCTGCGCATGAATTTATACATCATATGTGATTTATAAATATACATGCTGCTGGTAAGTACTGTATGCTGAGAGAGATGCCTGAAGTCAGGACTCCCACAGTATGCTTCAAGAATTCAGAAAACTTCCTGGAATTTCTGGAACCCCCTAGTCATGGCAGCAGTTGCACACTGAACCATAGGTAGGTGTATGATGATGAGATAAATATGAGCTAATGAATATTGACTTCAGGCCATTTCTTCTTTGTGAAGAGGAGAACACTGTTACATACAGCTGTGGGGTTTACCTAGAAAATAACTGAGAAAAATGGAGTGGATCTTAATTTTCCTTCAGGGCACTCTGACTCATGTTTGGATTCATGTAGTATGGTGTTGCTCAAGCTCTGTAATCTGAGGGAAACGTTTTTAAAAACCTCCTTCAGCAGTGCTGGAAACAAACAGAGGCACGAAGTGGCAGTGCTGTTTCTGTCTAGTAGTGTCTTGGCCATACTAGCTTGAGTCTGCCATTTCTGGATCATGGACTTGTTGGGGCGGGTGATTTTTCCAGCTGAAGCACAGCACCCAACCAAGCAACTGCACGGCCTTCACGGCAAAGTATTATTTTCATATATGAAATGCAGTCTGAAAGTTCTCCTCTTTCCTTCCACAGGACAAACAGGAGGACTTTAAGACGGTGGTTTTGGAGGGAATGGAGATGGCCAAGCATCAGGTGAGGGTGGCCTTTGATGCTTGAGTTGAGAAACAAGCTTGCCATAATAATACCATCACCTCAAGGCCCTGGGCACTATTTAGCGTTCAGTAAGAACTAAGAGAGATCAGATTTGTCATAGAACAAAGCTGAAAGATTTTTGAGGTGAAAGGACCATAAGGACCCTTATTTTTACAGATAACTTCAATAAAAAAAAAAGGAAAACTTTTTAAAGTTGGTTTCCTATATGAAATAAATTACTAGAAGTTAATGTTAGTTCTAAGAAGAATTATGATTGCAAATCATTATAAAATTAAATCATAATTTTTGTCAAACTGCAGGTGTGAAACACACAGTCCCTGGTTGGTCTCCATCGAATTAACTGTTGTTTTAAGCATCCATGGAATTAGTGGTGTTCACTTAGCCAATACAGCCATGAGGAAATGGCTTGGGTGGGTTGTATTTTGTTGCTCAGAGTTGGTATTTGCACACGCACCCCATTTGGTTGGCTGCTGCGTGACACCAACATTTGCTGCGTGCTGGGGGCACTCCCTGCTCCCTGCTGGGTAATGCTAAGCATGGTACAGAAACAGAATGGAAGAAACTTCTCTGTGAATACAATGAGAAGTTTTTTAAGGAGAAACTCTAAAAATCAGTAGCCTCATTTTAAAGAAGGAGGCATCAACAACTCCTTCTGTGTTGGAAATTTAGTCTTCCCTTTGCTGTGGTTTGGTGTGAGCCTTTCTTTCAGAAGCTTTTTGTACAGCTAAAATAGTGATCTCCTGTGGCAGGTAGCCAAGCCACGAGATACATTCACATTGAATTTAAACCTAATTGGCTTTTGTGAAGTAGGTGCCCTGTAGGCTCCTCAATTGCAGGACAGTTGCTTAATTTAAAGGGCAAAAACTGTATTTGTTTAAATATCATGTCTTGAAAAGAATCTATTTGCTCAAAGGCTGTGCAATCAGTGATCCTTACCTCATGCTCTGCTCCCACTGCTGTCCTTTCCCCTTCATTCTTCTTTCATTACCAAGTGGACCCCCTGCCTTGGCCACAGGCACTGCCAGGGCAATGGGACAGGGATGCTGGTCAGAGTGGATCCACAGGTGGCTCTTCTTGGTGAGGCCTTTGAGCTTCTTTTCTCCCTCCTTGCTGAATAAAATCCAGTATTGCTGGAATTCTACTTCGTGGTAGAAGTTCTCTGCACTGGTTTGTCAGTAACAGTACAAACAAGGTGTTTCTAGTGGTGATAGTACCTTACTGTCTAGATTTGAGTATGGTTTTTGACTCAGAGATAATGGAAATGGGGAAGAACCATATAAGAACCTGGATGTTGGTCCTCGGGTGTTTCAGTATGCAGATATTTACAGCAGCCCTAAGCAGGGTTACAGCAGTGTGCTGCTGCTGCTGGTGAGCATCTGGTGTGTGACTGCTGCCTTCGCTTGTGGGGTTCCCGAAATTCTTTCCTTTGAAATTCCCCCCATGAAATGGAAGGAACATAACTGAGTTCTTCTGAGAATACACAATGAGTAACTGAACCATTTTCCTTTGAGAACAACTTCAAGTATTTCTCAGAATGTCCATGTGTGTTCTCTGTGATACTAAAAACAGCATTGCTTTTTGCTCTTCTTGAAAACTCTTAACTCAAGCTGCAAAGTGAAAATGCTTTGTATCTATTTTAACCTCCTCTGGGTTTTATCATCACTGATGCTGGCAGTATCAGCTGGTGAAATGTGTGTGTATCACCAGAGAGGAGACTGCTTTGGAGAGCAGCTGAAGTAGCTCACAATTTCCACCTGTCACCAGCTTGGGCCATTTGTGTTGTCTCACAGGGTGCTGCCCAGGAGCAGCTCCACAGGGCTTCATTGTGGGGGCTGCCGTGCTTTGGGACAGCCCTGGGCTGAGGTGTTGGACTCAAATGCCCACTGCAACTCCTTCATTATCATCAGCTGACTGCCACCTGTACACTGCCAGCCACTGCCTCTGCAGGGCATGGTGAGGGGGAGCAGAGGATCCGCTTTGGAAGCTACACTTCAGCAGATGTGCGTTTTGTGGATAGGACAAATATTTTTGGACTTTAGGAAAGTACTATATGGTACATTAGTCTTTTGTTTTTACCTGTGCTTTTCCTGTTTTGTCCTGTATTATTTCCCATGTCTCTGTATTTGCAGAAAAACCCGGAGGAGGATGGCTCAGGGAAAACACTAAGCTGGGAACCAGGTCACTTGCTTTTAACCATCTACACCGTTCGCAGCATTGAGCAGCTTTTGCCTTTCTTCAATGTACTCAGCCAAGTTTTTAACAGCAAAGTCACAAGCAGATGTGTTGGACACTCAGGGAGCCCTGTCCTTTACCCCAACTGTTTTCCAAGTAAAGACATAAAAATGGAGAACCTCAAGACCTTCTCCAGCAAAGCAAGACAGAAGATAGAAGAAATGGTTGAGAAGGATTTTCTTGAAGGCGTCATAAAATCATGAACCAAACCGGTACTACTCAGCCTATATGTAGTGTAACTATTTAAATGAAATACTGTATCTTTCCCAGTTGTATAGTATTCTTTTCTTATTTTGTATGTAATGAAATACTTAATGTTGTATTTAAGTTAAATATTTGTAAATAAGAGAAGTTCTGGATGTGGCCTGAATCAAGTTTAAATATTGGTGGCTCATATTGATTATGGTGCCTACTACTAACAGTAAATGTTTTGTTGTCTTGAGTTCTGTCTTCAAAAAAAAACAAAAAAAAATACAAGGTGCACATTTTTTCAATTTGTTTCCAGTTTATTTTTGTCTTTTTTTTTTTTTACTCTATTGGAACTTGTGCTTACTTAATAACCTGTAAAATGCTATTATGGCAGGAGTTAATACAGGACAACAATGAACTGTTTGTCAGAGGTAGACACCCTGAACCAAAGTATGCGGAGGAGGAGACTGGTGTGTATAAAACATTGCATCCTGTTGGCCCAGCCCCTTCATGGTGCTGGGGAGCAGTTAAGGCCACAGAAGACAAACTTGTCTCTGTCCCTTCCCTCTCAAGTGTGATTACAAATACTATTACTACAAATCACTTTCTAAATAATGTCATAAAGTATCTAATGAAGATAGCATTGCAATAATAGATTATTATTAGCAAATATTCTTTTTCATTATATTGTTTCCCCCTCAAAGGGAGGTGAACTGAATTTGAAGACTAGTGACAGCCTCTGTCTTACACTGTTTGCCCACAGATGACTGGGCTACCGGGCAAAGGTGGGGATGATGTTCCTGCAGCAGCCACTGCACTGCAGCCACTGTGAGTCACAGCAGAGCTCTGCTCATGCAGCCATGGCCAGTGTTCTGAGAGTGTGGGAGTTGGATTTCAGGCACAATGTGACAGTAAATTAAGCTGGGGCAGGGAGGGGCAGAATTCCTTCTGGCCATGGCTTGTCAAGAAATTAGACAAACTCGGGGAGGGGAACATTCAACAGCAAGAGCATCTCATTAAGAGGTAAGTTGCTAAAGGAGGTTAAGAATAAGAAGAGTAATATTCCACTCAGTTCTGATCAATCCTTGCTACTCCCAGGAAGGGTTGGCTATGTGCACAGCAGCACATGGTAAAAAAAGTAATATTAAAAGATAAGGGAAGTTGTGTGCTTTAACTGCCATTCATTATATAGGCTGGGGTGGTGCTCCTTTTCCACCAGCGAGGTGGAAAACAGCCAGGCTCACTTCATGGGCGAGGGCATCTGCATTCTCCTGTGAAATGTTGGAAAGGTTAGTTGTGCTGCTGTCAGCATGAGAAGAATAGAGCAAATATGTGATTTTAAGGCAAGCATTTTCCTGCAAATGCTGTGTTCCCTATATTCCCTAAATTCCCTGTTCTCCATCAGCCACTGTCATCATGATGGCAGAGAGCAGGTAGGAGCATGTGAAGTGGGGAGAGTAAGACCACTTTTGCTGTCACCTTTAAGTTCAGAGCTGCACTAACTTAACAGCAGCCAGATTTTTTTTTTCCATTTTGCCAATTTGAAATTGTGTAGTTAGGGGCTGCTTTGGTAACTTTCTTCTTAACCCTGAGCTCTCAGAAGGCTGGTTGTCTTTTCAAAATCATCTGGTGTTAAATCTGCCTTTATAAGCATTTATATTTTCCTTTTGAAGATAAACATTGAGAACATTAAACATTACTTTTATAAATAAAAGAAAATCCAAAGTGCCTTTTTGTGATCACAGGTTTTTTTCCAAATTTAGCAGCTAAGTGTAATTAAATGACGAGTATGGAAACAGACTTCCTTCATCACCGCTTGCTAAGCAGAAGATTGTTTAACGTGAACAAGCCCACTCACAAAGGAGTTATTTGAGTTCTGACCTGTGTGTCTGCTTCAGCGTAGATTCTGACAACGTCCTCTGTTCCTGATGGACGGACAAACGCCCGTGACAGGTTGTACTTCTTCACAAGGGCATCAATTTTCTCCTGTAGCCCCGGGGGTGTCAGTGCTCGCCTTTCTGCATCCGTTGTGTCAATAACGTGCCTGTCTGCAACCTGTGACATCAGAAACAGGATAAGACAGCAGTTCAGGGTGGGATATGTTGTGCTGCCTGGAGAAGAGTTCAATTTGGGAGCTAATAAAGGGCTAGTCAAACATTTGGGGGCCCTAGGCTCCCTGCTCAGCATCTATTAACCAAGTCCTGAGAGGCCTCAGCTGAGCAGTTTAAAAAAAAGGATCAGTTCTGAACATGCCTCCTTGGTCAGACTGAAGTGAAGGTTCAGCTTCTCCCAGTAGATCAGAAACTTCAAACTCTTTCCTCTGGTTCATTTAGAGCCCAGAGCTTCCTTACTGTGTCTAATGGAATGCTGCCACACAGCACCTTCTGCTCAAGGTCTTTGGCTGAATGTTGGAAAGGATAGAGAAGCAAGAAACATTATGTAATATTCAAGTTATACAACCAAGAAAAATCCAGCTGCCCAGCAGGCAGCGGCCTTAGAAAAACAGGATTTTTCTAATTTGAAAGTTAAAAAGTCTTCTTAAGTTAAAATTTAAAGAGTTTTGGTCAGGTTTTTCCATTTAACACAGTTGGCTATTATTTCATCATTTTTGTAAGTCATATTTCTATTTAAGTCCAAGTGAAATTCTGGTCCCTCCTCTGGGTTTTTGCCCAGCTTCTTTGGCTTCTTCTGTCCTTTAATCATCTGTTTCAGCTTTAAAATAAAGCTTATCAAAATATGTGCAGGCAAAAGATGCTGTGAGCAGGGCCCCCAGAGGCTGCTGCAGCCTGAGCCAGCGTGGCTGCTAACTCACCTGGACCTTGAGCAGCCGATTGGGAAGGTCAGTGTAGAGGGCGTCCCACTGCTGCACAGTCAGACCCTTCAGAGCCAGGATTGCTTCAATAACCAGCATGTCCGAGACAGCATCGCCCACAGTCTGCCAACAGGGAGGCAAAAACACTGCAGCAGTCCACAGTGAAGACAGGGAGGCAGGATTTGATTAGTGAGCTTCCAGCAGTGCCCAGCAGCAGCCTGACAGGAGCTCACAGACAGGCTAACCCTGCCAACACCGTGATTCAGTTCTCTCTGGTTTTACCTGATTAATCAGGTCAATCATGTTTTCGAGCATCTTTGCTGCTTCTCTTTTTTCGTCATCTTTCTCCTCTTTTACCAGTTGTCGTATTTTAGTTTCAGCAGCTTTACTAAACAATACCTAGAAGAAAAAGATGAGAGCTTGTCAAGATGAAACCAGGCTATGTGCAGTAGTGAGGAAAAGACCTTTACCATCTAAGCCCAAATAGCCATCATTAGTGTTTGCTACCATGAATTCCCATCCCCAAAGAAAGCCCAAAGGAGCTGGTGGCAGTGCTGTGATAACAAGTAACAAGGAGTAAACAAGTGTATTTTCAAACAAGGAGAAAAAGTCTCATTTATAAAACTAAGCAGAGAGTGAAAAAACCTCTTTCTCCAGCTAATTTAATTAAAATTTTGTACACAGTGGCTGATCATATGCATTACATGCTCATACTTACTGTGCCATGTCCGTTTGCCTCAAAATAAACACCCACATCAAACTCCTGGGCCTTGTGGTGCAGGTGTTTCACTCCTGTTTTGACACAGTGCACAGGTACCTGCAGCCCAAGGGTGTGCAGAGAACGACAAGGTTACACTCTCCTCAGAAGGTGGAACTGAGCAATCAGCCTGAAAGGACTGTTTCAAACTAACCCATGGTTCATGGCCACTGAGGCCCCAGAGCTAAAATGCTCCACTGTTTCTGCAGAGCCAATAAGAACGATTTCATTTATTCCTGTGTAAATAAGGGCTAATTAAAGAAATAAAGAAATAAACTCCAAACCTAGAAAAATCCAATTTAGTTTATAGCTTCAGTGAACACACTAGATTCACATACAAACAGAAATAATACCGTCTCTCAATTCCTGACCATTTAGCTTGCTGCAGAAAATGAAACAATCACCGTCAGAGTATCAAGGAGCCTTTACTGACTCACTTGGTTGCAAAGCTATAAAGTCCTCAATTTGTTTGAGAAGTATCAAGGGATTTCGTTAAATATTTTTTAAATTAACAAAAGCTGACTAGAACTTTTAAAGTTTTGCTCTCTTGTGTCTCCTTTGCCACCAAGAATATAGCCACTACTCGAGGTTTGAAAGAGTAATTGATTTTTGCTTGATTTTAATCTTCCTAGCAATCATATTACAGTAGCATTTACTTTTAAAATAAAAAAATGTAAACTACCTAGGAAAAACATGGAGAATACCTTCAGTGTTTCCTGGAGGTAGCGTGTGGAATTCCCATTGGCATATGCTGTTTGTACCACTGCCATCTTGAAGTTCTGTTTCACCTGAGCAAACCAATAAGCCAAGTTTTACTGTCCATAAGGTACATAACCAAACAAGGAGGATAAATGGAAGGATAATCAGAACTGTTAAACGTACACTTAAAACTCCTGGGCATCAGAGGGAGGCACCAGCTCACTGAGAACTTCTGTATATTTAAAACAACATGAGTTCTGTTCAAGCCTTTGTATATCCCATATTGATTTTTCTTGGGTCTGGCTGAAGCAGCTCTTCAAGCTTAGACCTTCCAAGCCCCTTTTTGGCCACAGCAGTGAGGTACAGGATTGATCTCTTTTTAAAGCTGGTTTGCTTTAGGTAGATGTAGAGAGACCACATACCAACCAACACAGCTTCCTTAGACTATATTATACTTTAAAAATTAAAATGCCATCACTCATTTCATATGTTAGAGTTACCTTGGCAAGAAGTTCTTTTAGGAAGATACTAATTAAAGTTGCTATTTTATCTCCATCGATCAGGTGAAAATGGCCAGCTGTGTCCTTATAGTAATAAACAATTCTATCTGCATCACCATCAAATGAGCAGCATCTCTCATTGGGCTTCATGTCCAGCCCTAGTGCAGAGTTACAAATGCAAGTTAAAGACAGGAAAAGAGACAAAATCAGGTAATTTATTTCAGTGAATGATTAGGAAAACACATTTTCTTTTCAGAGCACAGATCTGCGTACAAATGACTCTGCTCAGGCACAGTTAAAGCCAGGATCCAGACGTGAGGCACAAGCATCCATCCCCAGCAGGTACTGCCCCTGTGCTGCTCCCAGCACTGCATTTCTCCAGTACACAAGCAGTGTGGGAAGGGGAAACAACACCATATCTTGGTGCTCAGATTTGGCCAGCAGTTGCAGTGAGGGCAGCTGTCCAGTGGAGAACTCAGTTTAGCCTCAAATAATCTCATATCCAAACCAGCCTGCTCTCCCAGTTCAGGGGTTCTTTTATACACTTCTCAAAAAATTGACTGAAATCATTTCCTCACTGGTTTATGTCAATGAGTCAGCTGCTGGCACCAAGCTGTTAATTAACCCAGCCCTTCTGCAGGAACCCGGAAAAGTGTTCCTTCATAAAATAAATAACATTAAGCCAGTCCTGACTGATCTTTGGACTCTGCCAGCTTAACATTCAGAAGAGACTACCAAACATATTTCAGCCAGTCAGGGAGATGCTGTGCTCCTCCAAGCAGTTTAGACCAACATAAACTAGAGATGTGCCAAACCTGGCCACGCTATTCCCTCTTTCCATTGCACAAGGAGAACCATTCATGCAGTCACTTAGGAAAAAACAGGGAGCTCCAACTACCAAAAATGTGCACCCTTGCTAGACCCTGCACTTTCACACCTGGAGATGAGGTAAAATAACATAAAATTACAGACTACATACCTCCAGGTGGTTTCTGGTGAACTTTCACAAAATCTGCACCACATAAGTGATTGAGTTTCTCCTTGGTTCCATCATTATATATGTGAATTAGCACCTCTTGTGGAAAGTAGGGCTTCATTTCTGATAGTTTCAGGGCTCCTATTCCATTGGCACAGTCAATCTTCAGGTGCCTCTGACTCTCTCCAGAGCAGTGAGACTTAGCACAAGGGAAGAAGGGGCAAAGTGAACTCTTGCCCTAGAGAAACCACACCTAGAGCATGCTGAATTAAAAACTTCAGGTGCAAACAGGCTAACAAACAAAAGAGATTCATTTTGTACATTTGCACAAAGAAGACAACACCCACTATTCACCTGTTTTATCAGTTCCATAAAAGCTTTGGATAGTTTTTCATAATAACCTTCCAGTGTTGCTTTCCCATACTGCCCTTGGGTGTTTTGACAGCAGACCATGTAATGGAGCTGTGGTGTCGTCACCAGACCATAATCTAGTGTGAAATAAAAGGCACAATGTTCAGAAATAGAATTGCAAATCAATTGTTACTTAAAAGTTGTACAGTAAACAGACAAGTGCAGTGCAGAAAACACATACGAAATTTTTCAAGCTGTTTTATGAAAACATAACCCTCCCCTGCCCCCCTTGCATTAAAGCCATACAACTACCCTGAAAGAAGATTGTTACAAGCAAGAATGGAAATGTGTCTAGGCTATTGCTTTAGGGCTACATAAAAGAGTCACATTTGCATTAAAAAAACTTGGAATGAGATTAGAATTGCAGAAGTGTAACCTACCACGGTACTGACCACCTAGAACCTGGATACCATCTATTACTGACTGGGACAGCTTCTCGCTGCTTGGCCTGGAAAACAACAAGTACAGCTGATAACCTTGGCAAAGGCATTTATCTATGGGCTTGGGAAGGAAGCACAAGTAGAAGACTCTATAAGCTTCCTGCCAGAAGATTTAGACTCACTGTGAAGAAATCCATACCTCTTTCTGTTGTAGGCAATTCCCAATAAAGTTTGAAAGCCAGCGCCCCCAGGGATTGCAAACACATGTAAATTGCTGTACACAGGTGGACATCACACAGTATCCACACAATTCCCCCCCCACACACCACAATAAAGCCTCCTGTTCTGAAACAGTGCTAGGAAGTTCTTGTAGCTATCAGGGAAGCTAACATAGCAACAGCATTGAAAAACTTTTGCTTATTGCTGTTATCATAAATTTAGCCACGAACAAACCATAATCTGTCTGCAGAGGGTAAAACATCCCGAAAGCACCCATGAACATAGCACTGGCACTTCCATAGGAGCAGGATACATCTACAGCCTTTTGTCATTACCTGGTGTCTCTACCAATAAAAACCGAGGCATCTTTGTGCAGGTTCACTGCTGCTTTTTGGCAGATCTCAGTTATCACTTTCTGTAATTCTTGCTCCTCTGCATTTGCTAGTTGTGTGGCATACTCTTCCCAGGAAGGGTGCAGCATTTCTCCAAGAGGATCAACCAGCTTTACACCATTGTCTTCCTTAGTAGAAAAACAAAAGGACAAAAGACAGTAAGCCTAAAAGTGGGGAACTGATAAAATCTCTTTGAAGACAGCCAACACATGGTTCAGTCACATTGTTTCTTTAAAAGTGGAGAACTTCTGGGATGCAATAGCTTAGCTGTTTATTTAAACCTCCAACAAGCCCCCAAAAAAGTACTACAACCAGCATATTGAGTAACCAACTCTTTCTCCCTTACAATTTTGGTATGAAATTCATTTGACATTAAAATGTCATAAGGGAAGATTCTAATAACCTGCAGTGCTCCACAGCAGCAGAAGTCTAAATGCCTGATATGTAATTGCTGCATTTGCATGTTTATTTTAAAATTTACAGATTTTCAAAGGTTCCTCTCTTCTTAAGGTTACTCCTAGCTTCCCAACATTAGAAAGTTACGTTGCAACATTAAATGTTTCCTATGTTACACCATTTCCACGTGAGAAAGTCCCGCTTGTGTGTAAAGGGAAAAAAGTAACTTCAGATAGATCAGAGATTGTATTTACAGGGAACAGACTAAATGCTTTAAGCAGGTCCAAGCGTCTTCAGGATCTGGTCTCTCAGTGCTATGATGAGCTTTGATTCAACAAATTGATCACATCTTTCCACCCTTCTACCAAAACATTTCACATCATTCCACCAAACTGGTCACATGTTTAAGGAAAGGGCTGTTCTTACTTCAGGGTTGTGAGACGCTGTAACCATGATGCCAATGGTCGCTGTCACGGCTTTGGACCTGAGGACTGCCAGGAGGCCCATGCGGAACACGATGTGATCCAGCTGCTCGGCCTTGGTGCGGAAGCCAGCGGTGCCATACTGCAGGGTCAGCCCGGCAGGCTTGGGGTGCAATGCCGAGTACTTTCTGAGGGCTTCAGAATCCATTTCTAGAGAAGGAAGCAACACAGATGGAAGTGAGAGAAGACAAGTCACTGCAACCAGTTTCACGTTCTGAAGCCTGCGGGTGCCTTAGACCGCCCCCATCAATGCCTTGGCGGGACGGCAGCGGGGACCACGACCACAGCGAAGGAGTCTCTACACTCCCTGGAACGCACTGGGTAAATAAAGCGTGATCGGATATAAGCAGATCACGCAGGGATGAGGCGAGGAGAGCCACCGTTCCCAGTCGGCTGGATCCAGGGATCCTAACAAGTTCCCGCAGCAGGAGCTTCCCGTTTCTCACCGTGACATCAGCCTTGCGGTGCGTTCGGCCGCGGCTCCATGCACTGATTTCCGAGCCCAAAAGCAGCGTGTCCTGCCCCCCCAAGCCCTTGCAGGGAAACCCCCAGCGGTGTCCCCGGGATGTTGCACCCGGGCGGCGGCTCCGTGCGCACCGGGAGACGGACACCAGGCCGGGCCGGGCGGGGCCAGCCCGACACACGCCCCCACGGGCGGTGCCAGCAGCCGCCACCTGCACGGCTGATTCCCTCGGGAGCCCCCGGCGATGGCGCCCGGACACACCGGCTGGTTCGGAACGGGACGGGATGGGACGGGAGGGGACAGGAAGGGATGGGTGGAATGGGATGGGTGGGACCGAATTCCGCCGGAGCCGCCGCCGCGCGCCCCGCACGGAGCCGGCGCGGCCCCGCCCACACGCGGCCGGACCGACCAATGACTGACCCTGGGCGGGGCATCGAGCGCCGCGTGGCGCCCGGGCCCCGCCCCGCGGAGCGTCCGGCGGAACGGGCGGGAATGGCGGCTGCGGGATCCCGGCCCGCGTCCGGCACGGGCTGCGCTCGCTGGGACACCCAGTCTCGCACAGCTTCACTGACAGCACGCTCGGATTCCAAAGGTGCCCTCCCAGTGCGCTGCTTTTGGCTGGGGCCGGGTTAATTTTCTTCAGAGTGGCTGGTACGGGGCTGTGATTTNGTGAATTCATTCCTTGCTTTGCTTGTGTGCGTGGCTTTTGCTTTCCCTATGGAACTGTCTCTATCTCAACCCGTGAATGTTCTGCCTTTTACCCTCCCGATTCTCTCCCCGATCCCGCGGGCGGGGGAAGCGGCTGTGTGGGGCTTGGCTGCCGGCTGGGGTTGACCCACGACACACAGACAACACCGGGTGTATCTGCTGATAAATAACATAAATAATGTATCACTGCCCACGCACATCAACACGGGGCTCCATTCCGTGCTCTTTTCCATCCCGCAAGGCTCCGCCTGCCCAGCCCTGCCCGGTGTGGGGCTGTGAGGGCCCGGCTGCTGGGTGCTGTGTGTCCAGCCGTGTTTAACTAAATTCTGCCCTTAAAGAATCCTGGGGCTTCCTTGTGGTGCTAAACCTCAGCCTGTGCTAAATCCCGGGGTTTGACTCCAGCCCTCTCGTTCCAGGCGTGCGGGGAGGGCGGTGCAATGGCTGTCACGGTAAAAGAATGCCTGGAGCTCCAGCTGCTGGAAGTGGAAATGCTCCTTTCGATGTTTCCCAAAAGAGGGGAGATCAGTCTGGATGAGGATGCCGTGCCCAGCATCCAGCGCTACCTGAGGAACGCTGACGGAGCCCTGCCCGCACAGCTGGAATATCGCATCACTCTTGATGTAGGGGAGGCGAAGGTGAGAGCTGCCAAGGAGACCTGTTCATGGGCATTGTTGTCTTTACTCCTTCTGCACACACTTGAAAACTCTGCCCGGAAAAAAGGGGGTAAAAAAGCCACCTCATTTTTGTTTGCACTTTGAAATGTCAAGAATAACAGGAAATCATGGCTGCTGCTAGCATTCATTGATCTGCGTTAGAAATACAGTAATGTAAAATAACCCCAAATAGCAGAATGCAACTAAGAGGAGTCACATGAAGACTAAAACAAAACCAGCCTATGAGCAGAGAAACCAAACTTGCAGTATAAGGAGTTAGAATAGTTCAACTGATTGAAGAAAGGGATTGAACTACTTGATGTAAATCCCTGCACAGGGAACACAGGTCTGAGTGCATACTAATACAGTGACTAGAAATTGAGAACAAACAAACTCAGCCTAAAAGCCATTTTCCTTGGAATGAAGGTAATTAAGCATTAGAACAATTTACTGGGTAATGAGGTGGCCTCATAATTTTTTGGAAACTTAAGGTAGAAGCTCAGGTATCTTTCTAAAATGCACCCTTTCACTGACCTTCAGAGAGAAGTTTTATGAACCATGTAGGGAGGGCCTGTGTAGGACTAGTGGGGTTTTTTCCATAGCAGATTGTCAAGGAACTTGGAAAGATAATTAGTCATTTCATGATTCACTTCTCTCTGCAGGACTAATCATATGATTGTACTCTGTAGTGAGTACCCCCTAGTGGTCTACAGGAGCTTGAAGCACTCAGGACACATAAATCCTTTCCTGCTCTTGGACTAGAGGCAGGGTTCAGCTGCCAGAGAACTGTGGTGCTCCATTTGAAGGCACTCTAGGAATAATCAAGAGAAATTCAACAGCCCAATGTTTGTAGGGGATCAGATAAGACAATCTGGAAGTCTCCCTGACCTGAAACATACATAAATCTTTTTATCCCCTATAATCCTGATTCCTCTTAACGGTGAATACTTGCTTAAAATAATGGTAATGCACCAAATTATAGAATGGTTCGGGTTGGGAGCAACCTTAAAGATCATCTTCTTCCAACACCCCTGCCACGTGTCTCTCTATACAGTAGGTACAATCACAAACACTGTTTCATGTAACTCTTGGCCTTCTTTTCCAGCAGCTGGGCTGAGTTCATTAATCATGTGCATTTGGTAAGGCATAAGATTCTCAAAAGCCCTTGACTCCAACAGTTCATCACTGTAGCAACACTGAGCTGGAAATATCCCTCGAGGGTAACTGTGTACCTTCTCCCAAGCCACAGCATTAGTTCTGTGAACAGCACAAAAGCAGCCTGTATAACATGGGAAGTGTGAAAGTGACAGCATGATGCAACAGAAGAAAAGGAACAGACAAAAGAATGGGTTATTGGGACAAAAGGGAAGTGGAAATAATCCCAGTCATTAGCATGCTGCAATCTTAATTACATCTCCTCATAATCTGCCTCTGACAGGAAAAAAGAATCTAGCATGTCTTCAGTTGCTGAAGAATTAATTTTCTGTCTCTCTGTGTCTTCTGCTTTTAAGGTAAAGGTGGAATTGCAGGTTCTCCTTCCTCATATGTATCCTCAGGTAGCTCCTCAGCTCTTTGCCAGATCAGATGCTCTGCACAGACAGCAACAGTTGCAGCTCAACACTCGTCTCGCGTCTCACATCAGCTCTCTGGACTCAGGAGATCTGTGTGTATGTGAGGCTGTGCAGTGGGTGAAGGACAACAGCCTGACTTTCTTGGACAACAGTAAGACCTCGTGTGAGAGTGCTTCTAAAGAAGTCAGGGTTAAGGAAATCCTACATCGCATGTGGATCTACAGCCATCACATATACAGGCAGGAACTGAGGAAAAAGATTTTTGACTGTGCAAAGAAGTTAAATCTGACTGGTTTCTGCCTAACTGGGAAACCTGGTGTCATCTGCGTGGAGGGACTCCGAGAAAACTGTGAAGAGTTCTGGCGTGATATTAGATATCCCAACTGGAAGCATATTTCATGCAAGCATGTGGAGAATATGGAAACGGAGGGAAGCATTGATAATCTTCGTCTCTTTCACGGTTTTGAAGACCTGCAGTTTCAGGCACATGGTGATTATGGCCTGAGGAATGACTATCACATGGATCTTGGCCAGTTCCTAGAATTCCTGAAACAGCATCAAAGTGGACACATTTTTCAGATTTTATTTGGTGTTGAAGGCAAACTTTCAGACAACTGAGAGAAACTGTATAAAGAGTTCTAATTTTGGAGAGAAGAGATGTTGCTAACACAGAAATGTTGTGCCTTACTGCTACTGTGAAAAGGGAAACTTGAACATCTGAGATGAATGGTTCAAGTAGTTAATCTCAGCTTCTGTGCTGAATTGCCACATATTTTTGAGATGTGTTCACTGATTTTCTAAGGCTTTAAAACTGGCATTTGTCTCTATGAGCCATGCCTCAAAGCACTTGCAAAGTGATAAGCGTTCCACAGTGTGTTAGGAATTACACACTTCTGTCTCCTCATCTGTACTGTGCTGTGTGAATTTCTTCCCAACATCTCATCTAAATCTACTCTCAGTTTAAAACATTCCCCCCTTGTCCTGTCACTACATGCACTTGTAAAAAAGTCCCTTTCCAGCCTTCTTGTATGTTCCCTTCAGGTACTGGAAAGTGCTCTAAGGTCTTCCCAAAGCCTTCTCTTCTCCAGGCTGAACAATCTCCATTCTCTCAGCCAGTTGTCATAGGACAGATGCTCCAGCCCTCTGATCATTTTTGTGGCCCTCCTCTGGATTTGCTCCAACAGGTCCATGTCCCTATTATGTTTGTGTCCCAGAGCTGGATGCAGTGGCCTGTTTGAGGTCTCACAAAAGTGGAGTAGAGGGTGGGAATCACCTCCCTCAGCCTGCTGGTTGTGCTGCTTCTGATGCAGCCTAAGATACAGTTGGCTTTCTTGGCTTCAAGTGCTCATTGGTGGCTCATGTTGAGCTTCTTGTCTACCAATACCCCCAAGTCCTTCTCCTCAGGGCTGCTCTCAATCCATTCTCCACCCAGTCTATGTTTGTTCTTGGGATCGCCCTGACCCGGGTGCAGGACCTTGCACTTGGCCTTCAACACCACGAGGCTTGCACAGACGCACCTCTCCAGGTCCTTCTGGATAACATCCCCTCCCTCCAGTGTGTTGACTGCTCCATGTAGCTTGGTGCCATCAGCAAACTTGCTGAGGGTGCAGTCGGTCCCACTGTCCATGTCACCAACAATGATGTTAACACCAACCCCTGAGGTATGTCACTCCCATTGGTCTCCACTTGGACATCGAGCCATTGACTGCAACTCTTTGTGACCATGCTTACCCAGCAAGTGGTTCATCCATCAAATCCATGTCTCTCCCATTTAGAGACAAGGATGTCATGTGGCAAAGTGTCTGTCTGGTTATGTTAATAACAATTTTTCATCTGCTCAACTCATGGCATTTTGTTTACACTGTTAGGCCAAACACCTTGGAAATGAAAATGGGTCAGATGAGACAAAGTTTAGTTTTCACCCCTACATTACATAAGGAAATACATGTAAAATACAGAAAACAGGAAAAAGCCCCTATACATATATATTTAATATTACATAAAAATACAAATAACTTGAAGAATCCTTTCTATGTCAAATTAGTATTGAATTTTCCAGCAGCTTGCAAGAGGCAATGCTATTAATGGTTCATTAGGCAGCGTTTTCCTGCGGGGAAGCGTGCTGAGTGCGGATGTCGACAGTGAGTGTTCCAGTTTATAATGCATGACCATATTCAAAGGTCATCAATATAATACGTAGTTGAAGAACGCTACTGGAAAGTCCCCAGCAGCTGTGCCTCGAAGCACCACCAGCCCACCACCTCCCACTTCGTGCCTGAGTGCCTTAATGTGAAAATGGGTACCAAGCAATAAAAGCAGACTTACTGCTGAGCTGCAGACGTCTGGCTGATCAACTCCAACACCCAGGCACTCAACAGCAGCTGTTTAAAGACTGTGTTTCAGCACACTCAGCTGATGACAACACAAATAACAGATATTACTTTATTTCAAATGAAACACAAGGAAGTGTTTTAATACCCTTCTCACAATAGCAATACATTGAAATGCAGAGGATGGCACTGAACTGCCATTTCTGGTTGCTCAGAATATGATTAATGTATTTTCCTTCACTGTGGTAAGTGTACTGTTTGTGTGATCATAACTTCTGCCAAAAGCACAATGAAGCAAAAAATGTTTACACGTTCCCATTAGGCAGTGAGGGAGAAAGTGCCTCTCTTTCTGAACTTGGGACCTGAAATCTGCAGCTGTGACAGAGCTGAGGGGCTAGACAAATAAAATTAGTATTTGGTTTTCTAGAGATAATCTCTCTGGTAAAGATTAGAAAGAAATAGATAGTAGAAAAAAATGTTCAAGTACACTTTGTTTCCAGAACCATTCAGAAAATACATTACATTTTTCTTGGGGTGGTAATTGTTTAACAACTAATAATTCCTCAAAGTCTGTTCCTGGCATTTTCATACTCCCTTTTTGTCAGTAATATGGAGTTCAAGCAATTAGGCCAAACATTTGCAATGGATCAAAACAGTGGTTATCCTTGTGGGGGAATGAAATCCTTGATCTTATACAGGACATTACCTTAGCTAATGTTAAATGTTAGTAATGTTAAATGTTATTGTTAGTAATGTTAAAATGTTCTAATTAGATGTGAACAAAAAGTTCTGCAGGTTTGGTTCTTTTAGAAAATTTTCATTTCATTACTCCACACAAGACTGACCAGTAAGGACTTTCTCTGGAATAAAATATTCTAACCTTATGGTTGTTTAAAGCTTGGCGTTTTTTAAAAATAATAGGTTCACAAATTATGCAAATTACACTGTGACCTGTAATGGATAAAACATCACATGCATTTTTTAAGTGTCCATTTATCTACTTAAATTCCCATTGATGTTTGTGACAAAAGTTTTGACTCAAGATACAACCACTTATTTCAAGAAGATCTGTCAAACTGTAGTGTAGGATATCTCAATTAAAGTAACAATCAAAATAACCAAACAATGCAAATATATTTCTCAGATTAATTTTTATTTTCTGATGTATAATTCATGATTTCTCGATCTGAGTTTCTAACCAAATACTATGATTTAGAAAAAGTTTTCTGCATCTTAAAAAATTAGCTATTCTTAGGCTTCCTAGGCAGAAACAACCGTAATATTTTAATGCTTTTTAACTGCAGCTGATTTGTTCATTCTTCATTAAATATTTACAGTTTCACTTTCATGGCCTCTTCAGGCCAGGTGTAGGAGTCAGCCACAAAGCTGTTGTAATCAGTACTGTACACCTGAGAGCGGATGAAGGCTTCAAGGTCCTTGGGCTGAGGATAGGTGGAGGCAGTGTTATTCCTGTAGGCTTCTTCTGCGACCTGGAAAGATGCATTAAAATCCTAATTAGTGCTGATAAACTATCTGAGTACACTTAGCAGGATTTAAAAGTAGGACTTAGTTCAAAATCAAGGTGAGACTTCACCCTCTCTGGTGCTGGCAGTCACCTGTATTCACACTGGATCCAGGTTAGTACCCCGTGAACAAGACTACAAAAGGATGATGTTTGTGTTGAAGTGGGTCTGACTCAGGCTACTTGTGAACAGGATTACATGTTCAGACTGTTACAAATACGGTGCTCCTCCTTGCACAGTAGTATCTTAGCTTTTACTGGGCAGTGGTGGATAAAGTATTCCACAAGCCCCAAGCACTGAGATACAAGTTCTGCTTTTCTATCACCACTTTATCCTGGTTTACCATCTTCCCAAAGCACTGTAAAAAATGCATGATTTGTTCAAAGCTTCCATGCTCCTTGCATATTAGAGAAGTTTAGTATTTGCAATAGCTTGGTAATATACTTCAAAAAAAGTAAACTCGTGGGAAAAAAATAAACCTATACAGTGCACAGGATGTAACTGGGGAAAATAGAAATATTTGCTCGCTCTTTCCTCACCCAGACCATGCCTAAGTGAATCAATTATGCATCACAAATACAGCTGCAACAAAAATTAAGTTTACAAGGGGTTGGAGCTCTCTCAACACATCAAAGTAGCCTCTCACATCTGAAGATCACCTGCTTGAGAAACAAGTATCTTCAGACTGGACATTCATCTATGAAACATCTATGTCTGCCTATCTGGCAGACAGGTTTTATGCAGCAGCACTATGAAAAGATCTGCTTGAAACTGTATTTGGCAAACACTCTAACGCTCCTCCCTTGAATAAAAGGGAGATGTTCTTCCTGCTTTCCTTAGCTCTCTTTAAAACGTAAATGTTTTAGTTTGGTGAGAAGGTGAGACCCAAAGTCACCTTATTAAAGCTTCTTTTCTAGGATTAATCTGAATCCCAACTCCATTTGATTGAGAAGCACTTTGGGTGTTTATGTAATGATATCTTCAGGTCTGTGCACATAATTATCATGGTTGAATAAGATCTGAATTCATACCTGATGCTTGGTATTCCAAAATATTTTGATAGTGTTCCTCTCCCAGAAAAGGCAGAAGCCATTGCTACACCTCTTGGGTTGTATGAGCCAGAATAAGTATTTGCAGGAATAAAGTTCCAACAGAGAACAGGCAGAAAGAATCAGGTGGTAACATTTTCCTTGTTTTGTATTTTATGTAACACGCATAAATGCAGGAGGAATTTCTATCACTGTGTTTCTGCCAAACACAGCTAGTTTGATTTTGCGTGAGGAATTTAAGTAAGATTTTGAACAGAGTAACATACAGAACAGAGTTACTACTTGCCTAAGAAGACATGAACTTTGAGAAAATTTTTTTTCTTAAATATACAGAATGAGTAAAGCTATGGAAACTGTTTCAAGCATGAGGGCCTCTTGTTATTCTTTCAAAAGAATATGAAGTGGAATTACTCACAGTAAGGTGATGAAGAGAGAAAACAATAATTGTAGAAAAAAGGTCACAGAAGACAAGCAAAAAGTTGAAGCTGATAACCACGAAGGGCCAAAAGCCCTTCAGCCGTGCAGCTGGCATGACTGTGGTGGACAGCAGAGTCTGGGCTCTACAGTCATACACACTTGCTGTAGTTCCGCAGCTCTCCTTGTATTTGGATTACCTCAACATTTATGAATTTAAATTTAATTTTGAAACTGCTACATGTCCAATATCGATGACATAAACCAACTTGTGTGAAGGTATGTTGGGTGATAAAGTCAAACTATGTAGAGCTAGTGGGAAGACAAAAAGCCACAAAAATCTAAAATGACTTACCCTCACAGCGATTTTCAGTGACACATCCTGAATGGTGACTAATGGAGGGTAGAGACGACCTTCCTGTAAATTCTCATCTGTAACTTGCTGAGCTATAACCTGAAGTAACACAAACATGTTTAACTTGACATGCAGATGCAGCTGTGGCTTGATGAGACAGTGGTATTGTCCTTAGCAAAGAAATGTTTCCACTTTGGCAAATCACACAGATACTGCTTAATCCAGCTAGACAGCGTTTTTTAGAACAACCCTTGGCATTAGGAGAAGCTACACAAGAATTAGAAATTTAGGGAGTTATGCCTTTTTCTCACTCAGACAATAAAAGTTACTTAAGTTTTGAGTAAGTCTATGACACACATAAACTAGCAAATAGTTCATTGTGAGATATAAATTCCAGCCAACAATTGCAGTTGGGTCAAAGACTTCAAGGATATTAAGAAGCACCTGTCATTCTGACAGTTGTCAAGTCAACCTGTGCAGGGAACAGAACTGAAACCCTTAAGTGTAAAATGCTCTGAATGAAATTACTGGCAGCTGGTATTTCTGCTAACATTAGCTACAATTTGTTTGTCTTTTGGGAACATGAAGGAGCTTTTCAGGGTGATCCAGATGTGGATAGAAGGAAAACTCTGCTCTGAATAACATCTGGTGGAGCCATGTATGACCCACCAAGAGGTTCTGAAAATACCAGGAAAGTCCAGAAAACACTGCAACTTGCAACCGATAACAAAGCCCAAAGAGAAAGCAAGAAGTGCACTTGTGAGGGAATTTTCTAGGAAAATACTTGAAACAAAGCACAAACAAAACTTCCTACAGTTCCTGTTGCATGTGGGTAATAAGACCTTGTACATGTGCTTCTAAACAGCTAGGACTGCATCGAAACAGGTGTCTGGATGTCATTAATGCACCCCTTCCAGCAGAAGTAGGTAAATAGTGTGAACTAAAGTAGCTCCAGGTTCAAAGAGAACTCAGTGTTTTCTTGTGCAATCTAACCAGAATGTTGGTAGCTGTCCTAAGTTTTTCCATTTGGAGTGAAAATGCTGACAAGAGCAATAGGCGATTACAATCTTGAGTATAGCAAGTGAAAGAAAATTAGTTGTTTACATTTAAACCTGATCTTGAGAAATACAGCAGAGAAAAACCCTCTAGGGGGAGCTAAGAGAATGTAAAATCAAGTTACTGCTCTCCATAACAGCAACCAGGCTATTTCAAAATGCTACACAGCCCTTTGATGGGCATCTGAATGTAAGGAGGCACTTATACCACGAGGTCCCTGATGTTAACAGCTTAAGAGGGCTCTGCAGGAAAGATGAAAGCTGAAGAAATCAACAGCAAGTTGCTCTTACTGTAATGCATCACTGAAAATAAAAGGTTCAGGAGTGGAGTACTTCTCTTTTGTGATTCTGTTTTTGATAGAAGGTAAGCCACAAAATATTTGGGCAGTGGGAGAGGTAGCAAGATCAACCGTATAGATGCCATGCTGTTCCTTCAGACATACTCCTGTAACAGCATTGAAAACTATGCAAAAACACAAACCCAGGCATTTTCAAAGAGAATGATACCCTCTTCATGTGGTCTTTGAAAAACACTTCTTGAGAACCTCAGATCAGTGGCAGGGGAAAAAACAATGAATCAACATTTGGGATTACTGAGAAAATAAGACAGAAAGCGTAACTGTGCCAATGTATAAATCCAGAACGTAACACCACTTTGAGCAGGGTGTGGTTTTTCTCCACATACTTCAATCAAGAATAGGGTAGAATCATGGGGGGGTACAGAGAATAACAAAGATGATCAAAAAATATTTTTTCATCAAGGAGACAAGAAATAATAAAATAAACTTGGGAGAAAAAGAGAAGACTGAAAGGAAATGCAAAAGACAACTGAAGGTGAACATTTCTTATGGCACCATAGGGAAACCAAATCAAATGGCAGAAAATCATGAGAGTTTCTTTTTCCACAGGACTCATAATTAAATTGTGATACTAATTGCCAAAAGATGTTCAAATGTATTAACATATTTAAAAAGCCACTAGGCTCATTTATGAAGGAGAAATCCATACAGGGATAAAACATCCAGCACAGGAAGGCCATACAGTAAAGGCTGCCAGAATCTGAGAAGCCATTTCAGCAGAAGGATCACTGTATTTCTCCCTTATTTATCCTCTTTTCCTCAGCTTCTGTTAGTGATTGTTTTCACAGGAAGATACCAAGCTGTTTGGACTTTAGGTCCAAATTTTAATTAATTCAAGTTTTTAATAGAAAAATTAGCTAAGCATTATTGCAGAACCTAAATGCAAGGCAACCAAGACAAGACAAAAGGCATAAAGCAAGTGGGGGCAACTTGGTTTTTGGAGGACATATTCTCCATAATGAAAAGACTTTGCAGGATTATTTCTGAACTAAACTGCAGGTCACACATGCAAGAATATTTCATTAGTTCGTAATTCTCTTCCTCTTTTGTTGTGCTTTTTAGGACTTAAAGAACAGGCAACATCCCTTGTCACCACAGAACAACTGCCCACAGTTAAGAGGTATTGCAGCTTACAGTACCTTAGATTTATCATCCAAAGTCCAAGTTACGTTCTGTTTTACTTGGCAGGAAGAAAAGAACACTGAAAGTAGAATCTGTAGTAGTTACAAAAACTACTTATTTGTGACTTCTATCAGATTTAATTGGAGGGGTGGCAAAGCAAGAAGCAGGAGGTGCAGGCATGTGGCTTGGGCTGCTCACTTTTTGTACTTTCTTTTTTTCAGGCAAGCTACCTCTACAGTCTAAGAAGGTTCCTCTACCCAACAAATGCATGGGTTTTGTGCTTTAAATTTTGCAGCATCTTGAGTGCTTCCATTTCAAATGAAGAATACTAAGCACTATTCTAAAACCCCCATGAAACTATTCTGATTTTATCCTTCCATTAAAAAAGCCAAGAAAATAAAACAAAAAGAGCACTTTTGCTTTTGCTTTGTAGTGTAATTATTCAGCTAAGGGCCTACACAGCCCTGCCAGCCTTCACACCCCTGACACCTCTTCTGGCAAAGACTCCTCTGGCATCCATCAGCTGTTGCTGTACTCAGCTCACCGAAGCCCCATGGCCCCTCACACGTAAGAAGACCAGATGTGAAAGCCCTGAGCTGCAAGCAGTAAGGGGAGCAGCTACCCAGGGATCCTGCCACCAACAGAACTTTCTATGCAAGACAAAACCCACATTTTTATATGTCAAACCTTTCTAGGGATTTTACTAGGGGAAGGCAACTGGATAGCAAAACCTTTACCCAAGAGTCAAGAGAGAACCTCTACCTCAAGTGGGAATTTAAAAGCTTCCTCTCAATTTCTGATACTATTTTACTTCCCTGACTGTTAGATGTCTTTGTTCAGAACTGATTTTTTTCTGACTTCGCAGACTGTCACATGAAACACAGTTCAATCCACACGTGTGCCACCTTTTGTCATCAGCTCTCACTATATAGGAACCACTTCACACAAACCAAAATGAAGCAACTTCTACAATGAAGTAAGACAACTCTAACACAGCAGTTTGGACCAGGAAGTGAGGATCACCATATCCAACTGAAATTACAGGGGAGGACTTAAAGGGAAGATATAATTATCCAAAGGCTTAGGAGATGGATCACTGCCCTTCTAAGATGGTAAGACAGTGGAGACAGACTGGGCGTTTTACTAATTTTAAAGATGGAAACTGTGAATGTCTTTCTTACAGAGGGCAAGCTGTCAGTAAACCTCTTTTAAGATGCCATAGCATGCACCTTAAAAGACCTTTGAAAGTCCAACAAGGACTTTTAAAAATGACTTGTTCAAATACAATTTATAAAGAACAATATACCTTGCAAATAAAGGCCTTACACAGAAAGCAGTATTTTTCCAGTTTTAAAGTTTAGCTCTTCCTGTTTAATTGCTCATTAATAGTAAGTCACTAAATTAAGGAATTTAAATACTTTTGAATACAGTACCTCAGCAGTTGTGAGGAATACATCCTCGTCAATATGTCTCAGTCCACAAGAAATAACACCAAGGGCAACTCCTGGGAACACATAGGAATTGTTACCCTGTCCAGGATAGAGAGTTTGTCCACTTGGAAGAGTGACAGGATCAAAAGGACTTCCACTGGCAAAAATGCCACGTCCCTAATTTGCAAGAATAAAAAGAAAGCAAGTTAATTGAGAGATTGCTGTTGAAATATTTCACACATCCTTTTAAATATCCACCACTGTGGAAGCTGGGTTGCATCTATTTAGCATCTCTTCTGAGAGGGTGTTAGAGCTATTTGCCTGAATACATCTCAAGAACATCGGGATGCTGATCCTGGAGATCAGTGGTGATTCTCTGTGGCTCTCTAACCCTATCTGTACAGTTTAGAAGGCGAGAAACTGCAGCCAGCAGTCATTACTCCCTTTGTGCATCCATGCCAGAAGAAGGTTCACGGGAAGCATCCAGAGTTGTAAAACTCACAGTGGGCAATACTGCTATGGTAGCAAAAGGTGATGCTACTGGACTTTTTTCCCAATAGCGTCCCAACAGACACTAAGGCAACTAAATGTTGCCCTTTTGGATGGGGAGATTTCTGAGGAGCTGTGGGCAGGCAGAACTCTCTCTTCTTCCCAATCCCCCACTTCAGGCCCTTGAGCCCATTCCACAGCTCAACAGAATGACAGACGTGCAAGCTCTGTCCCAGGAACATCATCCCATAGAGCAACAGCACAAATCAGTCTGGAACCTCCTCTGCCAGGAACTTGGGGGTCCCCTCTTTGTAACATACTGAGGAGGGTCAGGGCACCAACTCAGGCACCTGCCAGTACTGATAAACCAGCAGAATGTTTCCAAGAAAATTCTTGGGTAATGCCAGGTAGGATTGTGGCTGGCAGGGCCCAGGCATCATGCCCAGGTTGGTGCAGGTAGGCAGTAAGAAGAGCCAGTCTGTTTGGGGGAATTTAGCTCTATGGGTACAAGTTACACTATAACACTGTCCTCAGGACAAGAGATCTGGTTCTAACTTGGTTTAGGTTGTAGTTCATGTGGGAATGACACTGCACAGCTCTGCGTCTGCAGCCCAAAGGCCCCTGGCTCCTGCCTCTCTGGGGAGGGAGCACCCTCGAATTTAAGCAGTGAATTTAGGAAGGGAAGAAAAGCCAGCCTTTATTTATGCTAGCACTGCTAAAGTGATAAATATCACTGTTAAATACTTCAGAGACACTTTGTATCAGAAATACCTATGCCTGTTTAAGAGAACTGGAAATGTACATTTTTAAATAGGCCACTGTTGCTATTCAGCTCTTCAGAAGAATATTCTGTTTGGTTTGTGTCATGCACTATAATCCTGTGTCATGCACTATAAACCATGCAATTTGGTGACAGACCAAATACTTCAGAGTGTCTTTTTCTCTGTTAACCACATGTGGTTACCCACTACAACCAACCCTTCATGTAGGCTGCTTCCCTGGCTCCTGCACTGTGCTGTAATTGCATCTGTGCTGTGAGGAATGGACATGCTAAATTTGTCTTTTAAACACTGAGAAACTGTCATTCAAAATGCCCTGTATTTGACAAGAAATCCAAATGCATCCACTATGAAACATATACAGTCAGGCACTCATACATTTTAAATTCTAGGCTGAATTACAGGATAACGTGTCTATCAGTTCTTCTATAATAAATAAGCAAGCACAGTTCTCTTAATTTTCACCTATGTTTATGTAAGAGAAAACTCTGTAAGAGGAGTGAATTACCCCAGTTCTTAATACAGAATGATTTTAAAGATCCTGTTTCATGTATTGAAATATTTTCTTACCCTGAAGAGTATTTATGAAATCTCAAATGAAAAGCATGCCACTGTGTGTATATGTTACACAAAATAGTACAGTTCAAAAACAAACATAATGTTTTAATGATTGATGGTGACTGATGCTTTGGTTATAATAATGATTATGAGTGTTGCCTGACACCAATAAAAGCTATGCAATGTTTTTATGAGAGTGCAAGTATGTAGTGAATTCAGTGATATTGTCTTGGTAAAATCTGAAAAATCTGTTATTTAATTTAACTCATTTTATCTATGCACAGAGACATGATTAGTACTTGCTACTCCACCCTCTGTCCTCCTCCTTTTTTAAATTTAACTTCAGATTTACTTTTCATGACTTATAATGGAAAGATGTTAATCTTTGGTTACCTCTGTGTATTTGTAGCACTGCTCAGCAGTGCATTCTGCTTTGCTGGTGGGGTTGCTGAGTGCAAAAATTATAGGACGTTTGTTTAGAGCAGCCATATCCTGAAGAATCTGTGTAGTAAAAGCACCACCAATTGCAGCAACTCCTAAACAAGAAAAACACACACATAACAAGTAGACAAATGAAATTAGTTCAAGGTAAGACACGCATGTCACTTGTAAAAGAACAGAGCTCCTTTTACTGTCTTTCTCCCTTGTTAAAATGGAGTTCAACCTTTTTCCTAACATGTGGTTAAAATAAAGTTTTGTATAAAAGATTTTGCCGTAGTGAAACTTCAGTATTATCCATAGCATAAGGCAGAACCTATTCACCCCTGTACGATCTGGTGAATTTCTCCCATCCCTCTTCTCAGGCCCTTTGTGTAAAATAGAAATGTATCACCTAACCTGCAGCTAGGTCCAGTATGGACTAGATAGATGCAACTCTGGGTCCTAAAGTTTTATGCAACAGACTGGATAGTTTCTCCTAAACCCAGTGTATCAGATGTCAATTTTTTCTGACATGATGTGTAAAGACTCTGCCATCTACATCTGAGCTGAGCTGACAATAACCCAAATTTTGAGCCTAAGCCTTCCCTGACAGCAACAATTTTTTTTAATACCTCCCTTTTCATTGCACCAGAGATGCTTTTCTATTCCCCATACTATCCACACTTATAAATGCTTTTCAGAGGAAGTGAATGCCACTCTTGTAGCATGAAGTCATCTAACTTAGGTTGCACTCTGCTGCACTGCGGGCTTGTAGCCCGTACTTAGATTTTGGACCTCAGACAGTTCACAGCCGAAGAGGGGGGTGTGTGATGTTTTTGAGATGCCAAGTACACACGTGTTTCTGACTAATCTACAAGAGTCGGGAATTCAAGGATATCCACACCTTCAGTGAAAATAAACAGATACACAGATCTTAGAGTAAAACTAAAGGTCTTTATTTTACCAGAGGCCCCTCTCACCTGGCTTGGAGAGAGGGTAGCCTCCTTCTTCCTCAGAGACACTTGTGTCTGACACCCCATTCTGCTTTCCACACAGCATCTGAGTTTCAAAAGCAGGAAAAAGAGCTGGTTTTCCCTCTCTTGGGGGACTGGAAATGGATTAAAACCCAGGCTAGGAGAAGACAGCCTGGAACCTGGGTCTTTCTCAGGCCAGCATTGTAATGTCTTGTCACTGATGCTCAAATGAGCATCCTGACAGTGCCCGGTCCAAAAGGACAGCTTGGCATCTGCCTGAGGAGAGCACAAGGTCCTTGCAGGGAGGTGAAAGGGGCCGTCACTGCCCAGAGCTGGCTCGAAGGTCATGTTTCAGGACTAACATTTCTTTAAGGCACCTCAGAGTATTTTCTGACTGATTCCACATGGAACACGGTACATCTGTCACATAGTACTATTTTTTGCAACTCTGAGCTCTCTGTACTTCACCTTCTATGAATGGACAAGGATGCTTAGATGCAAAAGCTCTGATAGACCAGGTGAGCCGCTCTATGATGATCAGTTGTATAAGAGCCTGTTATACACCTTAGTTTCTGGTTAAATCTTCAGCTGCCAAGTGTTTAATGTCTTCTAAAACTGCTTCTGGACAGCCAACAGTAAGAATGACAACTATCTTCAGATTTAAAGGTAAACCAAAATGCTCATTGGCGATTTATTTATTCTCTCTCTTTTTTTTTTTTTAATTGCAGTTTCTGAGACTGGGTCAAGCTAAATTAAAGCTTTTCCTTGAGCCTTTGCAGGCAATGCAATGTGTATGAGGATTTGCTCAGACAGAGCTAAGTAAAACAGTGAGAGAAAAACTATCAACCTATTTCCCCATGACTCCTGCTACTCCAGGGAACACACTGAATGTCTAGTCACTCAAACTAAAAATCCCCAATATTAGTTTCTATTGCTGTTTCTAATGGAAGAGCCTTCATTATACAGAACTGATAAGAGAAAGTCACCTTGAGGGAGAGTCACATAGGTTTATACATAAAAATGATACACAGTAAACACTGACATTTCATGACAGCAAATCTTCCCTAAGCATCCACACACCTCTATTTGGATAAATATTCATCCATTCTATTCTTCTGTCCCTCTAGCTTTTCCAGCCTTGTAGTCTACTAAGGAAATTCTCTAGACCACTTGGTCTCCTCTTGCAGTCATACCTTCATGTAGCACAGGAAAAGAAACACTTCATTTACCTCACTGATGATCACTGGCAAAAGCAGATTTTACTGAACAAGGACCATGTGGTCTAGGCATAGTCAAAAAGGTAGCTGTTAAAATGTAGGATAATTTTCACTGTGGCATTTCAGTTTTCTAGCACCTGACGAATGACTTTATTAGCCAGATAGATTAATCTTCAAGTCTTATAAAAAAAAGACCAAGAGTACTTGCAGTTCATTCCTGAAACTGTCACTAAAATGCAATAACCAAGCTACAGAGAGCTGAGCAATCCATTACTGAGATCACAATCCTTCTGCTTTTACAACAGAAAAAGTGTTCTTAAAATCTGCATTTTGGTCTGCATAAAGGACTGCTGGCTAAGGACCTAAATGTGAGCAAAAAGAAGACTCAGGTACAGCATCCTCACATTTGCACAGCTTTACATGAGCTTAGCTCAGTTTTCTCACTTTAAGTCTGAGAATATTTGTATTACACCCTCCACATTAAATCAGAAGTAATTTAGGAAGGTGGTAAGGTCCTCCATCAGATGTTTAAACCCGATCGGATTCTTTCCCCTGTAAAATGGATGGGTCAGAATGAAAGCAGTGTTACATGCTTGGATAGTTACTATTTGTTCAGTTGCTCAATAGAGTCCATTATGCACCCAGTGTTTTCTGAAAACACACAAAGGTAAACTCTGGTCAGAGGAACTTGATCTTGTCTTCAGACAAAGCCACATCCCCATTTTTTTTCAACAAAGAATAAAGTCATTGCTTTAAAGTCAAAGAAATTACCTATTAGCACGGATGGTTTTATATCTTTAACAATATCTTCTAGATTTTTCATTTCACCATGTTCCTGGGCAAAACGCTGTTTCTCAGGTGTTAATGAAGCACGCCCCTGAGTAAGGAACAACAAGAAAAATACATTTAAGTTCAATGGAACCTAATATCCTGGGATAATCAGTTTACAAAGTATCTGGTTTGACGCATCCTATTTTCATTTCTACTTTTGCATCTATCATATCAGACAAAGTTACACTGTGTTCAGCTAACATGCTTAGGATAATTTAGGACTAATCTATTTGTCTAAGCAGCAGATAAATTCAGTAATTGTACTTTAAATCGAAAATAGCTGTAGAACACCACGGTATTAACATTTATTTGAGCAATTATTTGAGATTTGTAACTTAGCAAAGTAAAAATAGCTTCTCCTAGCTTTTTCAGCTTTGCTCTTGTCTAAAAGTATGGAGACTACATGGTGTGACTATTTAGACTAGAGGGGAGCCTACATTTTTCTTCACATTTTTCGTATTTAAGTCATTCATTATTAAGGATGAAATAAAAAAAATTCTAAATAAATGTCTGGTGTACTGTTTTTGCATTAACAAAATTGACTCTGCTGTGAAAAAACTTGTGCCCTGATCGCTACTGGCAATTTCCACCCACTGATGCCCAACAAGGTTTCCAAATGGAATATGATGGATGCAGGAGAAAGGGCTAGAGAGTATCACTGACATTGACTTGGGCTGCAAAGTGGGTTTGAGCTCAGTGTAAGTAACATGGAGTGTGGGGTGAGAACGGACCAGAATTTGTGAAAATTCTGTTAGTTGTCTGAATATGCAGAGCTCTGTACACAGACATCTGCAAGTTTCAGCAGAAAAGTTTAAAATGCGCACACCTCCAGCCCTTGTTTTAGTCTTGCGCCTGCAGAAAACATCACTACAAAGGCACTTTTCAAACAGAAGTCTAGAAGATGGTTCCAGCCCCTCAAACATCTTACAATTTCATACAGAAAGAAGCCGATTAAACAGATATATGGGGAAGTACATGAGGAACATTGAATGCTAAATGTAATTCTGACCAAACAGCCAGAACAGATATGTATTGTCTCCCCAGCCACACCTTTTACAACTGATAAGATGGAAGTTTCCTTAATCCTAGCAAGTTTATTAAGACTACACTGAAGTATTGGAATAGAATTCATTCCACGATTCCACCAAAGTCTATGAATTTGAGAATTTCGGCCTGCATACACCATCAGACATAAGCCACAATTCGTTTTTTTAACAAAACTGAGAAAGCTGATGCTTCATTTCAGACATGCTGCAGTGTGGCAGCATGTGGCTGTACCAGTCCCATCACCGAAGCTCCTCTGCTGGTCCTGGGACAGCCACTGTAAGAGCTGGTGGGCAGAAGAAGAGGCTGTTTCTCATTTCCAGCTGCAAGGAAAGTGCTTCCATCCCAAGGGTGCCGTGGGAAGCTGTGGGAAGCTGTTATGTGGCCGGGACTGACTGAGCTGCTCTGCTCCACAGCATGCCAGCTTCTTTTGGATCACCCGTGATTACAGGGCATTTCCAGAGACCTCTCTTTTCTACACATTTTTATGTCTGGATGGGCTTATGCAGGTCTTAAGTGTTCTCCCAGAGCAATTAGCACAGAAATACTGAGCTATGGGCACTTGGTTTCCTTTGTGGATAAAATGTGAAATTGTCAGCCCTGAGGGAATGCCGCACTATTAATAATTTTTGGCATATTAATGCCTGAATCATTCCACCAACATATGCATTTTGCAGTCTGCCATTTCCCAGCATCCCAGCAGATGTCCCCACAGTCCACACACACACTTTAGACCCATCTTACTTTAAAGCAGGAATTTTCCTTAACGTTTCCAAGGGAAAAATATGAAGCTTTCTTTTTAGTCACAAAGAAAAAGAAACCCCAACATTTATGGTTTCCAGACCAAAAGCTTGTTGCTAGGATTAACTCAAAATACTATAATAAAAGGCACTTCTCATTCTAATCTGCTGGTTGGTTGGAATTGAAATGCTTGGTGGAGCCTCAGTTGAAGGCAGGTTTGCTGGGGAGCCAGGAGTGGGTGCCCTGGGCCACCATCCAGTCCCAGGCTGCTTCTTCAAATGGTTCCTTAGTGGCTCATCATGCTGCTGCTGAGGAGGCCAGTTTTCCATCTGACCTTAAAACCCAACCTCTAGGAGACTGCCTTGGGCTACCAAGGAAAAAGAAATCACCTCCAAGGGCTGTGACCAGCTCACTCTTCAGGCTTCGGCAGGCTGGTAGTTCTGAGCCTCTCCAGGATCTGCAGATCTGGGCGGATTGCTCAGGAAAGGTGACCTTTGATTTTTTTCCACAGTACATAACAGCCAAGAGATCAGGCTGACATCTTAGTGGATAAATATGTTGATATTCTTTCATTTTCAGTTTTAGTCAAAACAAATAACCAAAACCCTTCATGAAGGAGATTTACCTTTTTATACAGTTTTACACTTGACTGGCTTTCAAGGAAGTGATGAATCACCAAGGATTCAAAGTCCTGACACTGACAATGATCTCTCATTTAATTAGCTACAAAGGAGTACTCAAACAGTAAGGATGTGATCCACGGCAATGTTTTTCAGGCTGCTAGGTAGTAAGACTAGTGCTAGCCAGATGGGCCAGCTCAGGTCAGATTCACTTCTGCCTTATCCTAATTTCTATCTGCTCTTAATTTCACACATGATATTCTACCATTCTAAAAAAAAATAATACTCAAACAAACAAAAAACCCAATGCAAATCAAAACCCAAATATTTAAAATTTACTTAGTTATTCAGCTTTGGTCTGAATTAGTTTGATCCCATTAGTCAGCATGGATCGTGTCTCCAAGTAAATATTTTTCTAGCATATTAACGATAAGAATGAAATATTAAATTATGTGGTTTAGCAAAAATAACAACAGCTATGTGCATAGAGATTTTTGCTTGGAAAATGCATGTAAAAGAAATTATATGGTTAGGGTTTTTTTTTTAATATATATTTTAAAATAAATTAGAATCATAGAATGGTTTGGGTTGGAAGGGACCTTAAAGACCATCTCATTCCACCCAGCCTCCCGTGGGCAAGTACACGTTCCACTAGACCAGGCTGCTCAAAGCCCCATCCAACCTGGCCTTGAACACTGCCAGGGATGGGACATGTACAATTTCTCTGGGCAACCTTTTCCAATGTCTCCCACCTTCATTGTAAAAAAATTTCTTCCTAATTTCTAATTTGAATTGACCCTCTCTCAATTTAAAGCTGTAATCCCTTGTCCTATCACTCCATGCCCCTGTAAAAAGTCCCTCTCCAGCTTTCTTATAGGCCCCTTTGGGTACTGGAAGGCTGATAGAAGGTCTCCTGGGGCCTTCTGCTCTTCAGGCTGAACAATCCAAATTTTCTCAGCCTTTCCTCATAGGAGAGGTGTCAGAAATGTATTTTAATTGTTAATTCAGTGATCTAATGGAGCTACATAACACCTCCCTAGACTCTCCAAAGACTTCGAGACCAGCCAGTTGATCTGATTACAAAACTCCAATAGTTTAGAGGCCAGTGCTTTAGACAGTATTTTTTTTTTCTCCACAAACTGACAAATTCTTAAGTTCTGCTCTCCACCAAGTAGAAAGGTGGCAGCAAGAGCACAACTAGCTTTCCTCTGTGCCCTGCCAACAGGACAAGCAAGGGCTTTCAGGAAGGAAGAAACAATTCAGTTTTGTGTATCTTCCTCAAAATAAGGAGTTGCCAGGCCATTTAGCACAAACTTCCAGACATTCATCCTTGAATGCCTATAGCTGGAATAAGAAATCACAAAGTTTTGTCAGCCAGCAGAAAGAAGAAGATGGAGCCAAAATGCAGAAGTCTCACTTCTGGATTTGCGTGGTTTGCTGTCTTTCTCCTTCCTGACACTGGAGAGATGCAAAGTGGCTGGACCTGTCAGTGTTGAGCTGCTCTGACTAAAACATCTTCCAGAAGCACAGAGCCCGTCTTCTGACATTTCCATTTCCAGCCCTGGCTTAGCCAGCTTTTGTACTGTGGCTGCTGGGAAATGAGCTGTAAAGGATCAACACAACGCAGAATAAATCAGAAATTGCTCTGGTCTGCCTGCATCTCCATAATCGTAAGATACTAACATGGCACAGAGCTTACTCATATTTTCCTTCTTCTTCTAATAGGAAAAAGAAAAAATGTAAAATACCCCAAACTTTGAAGAATTTGAACGAGCTCTGAGGTTCTGTGTATGAAGCTCTGAGTCTTTTAAGTAGAAACATCATCTTCAGTCACATTCAGATATGTCTTCTAAGTCCACTGTCTTGCTCTTTCAGCAATATTAAAAATCCATTCAGTCAACGAAAAGGGCTCAGAAAAACCAGCAGTTTAAAGACATTTGCAGTACACCAAACCTCTGTACAGTCTCATTGTTTCACTGAAGGACTTCACTACTCACCACACAGTGGAGGGATTTTTTGGAGAGATTTTTTCCAGGAGCTCCTATCAAAGGATGTTATTGCACTGTTGTTCAAGTAGCTGTATGAAGACTCCTCTAGGCCAGACATCAGACGTCTTAAGGTATATTATGTTTTCTATTAAGTATAACATATGAAGATGTACATAAAGATACGTGTCTCTCTCTTGCATCAAGGGACACTACCCAAATCCAAATAGAAAGTCTTTCACACTGAAATCCACAGACAAACCAAGAGAATTAACGTGATACCTGTGCAGCTATTTAGAGGGGAAAACTCTAAATAAACTCAAAAACTCTTTCAATAGAAAGAGGAAGGCAAAGTGAGACAAAGAGGCTATATATTCTTCTTGCTCTTACTTCCCAAATGTATTCAGCATCCCAAGAAAGAAATAAAAAAAGCACCAAGATTATTTCCTTATAATTTGAAATGCTATATAATCTTATATGTTTTTCTTATCTTTTATACAATAAGCAATTTTCCAGAGGCATTATAATAAGTTTGCTTGAATTGAAAAAAAAACCAAAAAACCCCAAAGCAGAAAATAAAAACAGCCAACTAAAAAACTACTAAAAACTAATGTACCACGAAGAAAATCATAGTATCATTAATGGATAATTAGGCTGCCTGAATAAACTATGCAATACGCTTTCACTATAATACTGGACGTTGATAATATTAATAACACTCAAAAAGGTTTATAAACCATAAGTCCAAAGACTCTGTGAAAATACCAGAAATTCCTTTGTAGTGGAAAAGTATTGCCTCTATCACAGTATAATTTGTACCAAGAAACCTTTGGGTTATTTTGGATTTGAACAAAAGAGAACAAATCAGGCTGAAAACAGATATATTAGAAGTCACCATGGTATGTGAGATGGAAAGTAATACGAACTAAATTCTTTATTAGCAAATGAATTACAAAGGTGGACTGTGTTAAATCAGCAGATGAAATACAGAGATAAAGAAACAATAGCAGCATTCTCCAATTGTGACATTATGTATGAAAGATGTTGGCAATCCTAAAATGTCTCTACTCCGTAATGGGTCAGAGTCATTGGTATTATATTTTATTATTACAAAATACAGTCACGTGAACACCAGGACCTTTCAATTCAAGGAGCAAAAGGAAGTAACAGGACTCAGTAGTTAACAGTTTTATGAAAAAATTGCTTGTATGTTGGAATTGAAATGAAAGCAGTTCATAGGGAACAGTTTCAGGGAGGGTTCTGAAGTTTTTAGTTTAAGGGTCCGATCAACAGGGATCAGGTTTCAAGCAAATGTACATCACAGTTTTCACAGAAAGTTACTCTTATCGTCATATTATAGCCAAAATGAGGCTCAGATAACAAACAAAAATGACCCATCAATAAAACCCTGAGAATTTTCATAGAAAACAGCTGTAAAAACAGGAGACCAGACTGCACAGCAGACATCTCAATGGGAAATTAGATAATGGGAGGCAAACCTTACAAATACCACCAACGTGAAGCCTTAATGCCCTGGCCTGTTTGAGCTGGTTCTGCCAGGGCTGCCCCATGAACCAGGGCTGACGAGCAGAGCAGCTCTGTGCCAGTGAGGCGAGAGAGGCAGGGCTGGAAGCTCTCCAAGAACTGCTCTCTCCATCAGCTGGGAGGCAGCTGCAAATAAGGCAGAGCACCCTGACGACTGCACTGTCCCACATTTGAGGCAGTGCTGGCACTCGTCCCGTCTCACAACCAGGGAGGCACAAATCTATTTATATAAACACTTGCCTCCATTTCACTGTGTCAACTGTGGCTTATTTAAACAAGAGATCAGAGATCAGTACACAGATAAATTAATAAAATATTTTGAGGTTCTTAAATACTGAAGACATGAGAACTGCAGACCAGGGAGCAAATCAGTCCATTAGTAAGTTGAGTATTTCCAACAGCAAATGTTTGGGTTTTACTTGCATTTTTCCTGTGAATTCCCTACTGCAGAAATAAGAGTAAAACAAACAAAAAAACAGTCGTGAAAAAAGAAAGTGGTTAAGAGTCACGGGAGAAGGTGGTGATGCACCTCCCTTTTGGGAGATGGTCTCTACATGGCTTTTTATCTGTTTCATCACAAGTAAATCCATGGTCTAAAGGTTGTTGAGAAGTCTAGGCAGGGACTACAGTGGGACTCCATGGGGAGGCCCCAGAATAATGAAAGGGATGGGACAGGATGGGCACAGAGAGCGGGATGGGAGGGGACAGGCCAGGCTCCCCCCTAGCCAAAACTCCAGAACAGCATCAGGCACAAGAAGTCACAAAATGCAAAATAAAATAGGTGGAGGAATGGACATGGACTCACTGGGCAGGGGTTGACTAAAGTCCAAGGGCTTGCAGGTGAAAGGCACTCCTGTGCCACCTCATTTAGGAACCAAAAAGCAGAGACATGTAAGCCCTCCCAAAACCCCGTACAGAGACTCTAATTATAAAGTGACAGTGCCTCCTGATCAGGCCCATCACCTAACACCTAAAGGTGAAGAAAGTACATTAAAAGCCGACCAAGCAATTTGGGCACACAACTAATAAATAGTCTGTTGCCAACTGTGTGAAAAAACCACAGCATTTTGAGGAGACAATGTCATAATAGCTGAGAGTAAAACATACAGTTAAGGGAAGAAATACAATTCTGGTGTTTAAAGCACATTGTTAGAAGAGTAGGGCTGTTAAAGTTCTGTAAAATTTATAAAGTACCCTTTCCATGTAAATAAGCACACATGGATAATAGGTTAACAAGGTTAACAGGCAGGACAAAATTTATAAAGGCAATTATTTCAAGAAGATAAGATCTGAGAACCAGAGCAAATTACAAATCTACAGAACAGCAGAAAATTGAGCAAATAATCATTAATTTCAGTAACAGAGCATGAGCAAAAGAAATTATAAACCGCCCAAATTAGGTCACCACCTCATCAGTACATCTAATGCACACAGCGTCAAAGAGTTACATGCCAACAAAGGCAACGGGTTTTGGTGGTGTCTCTTTTAGAGAAACACCCCACCAATCACCCGTTTGCCTTGTCCCCACTTTTTTTCATACATTACTCACTGAGCATGAGTAATGCCATGAGCATTTGGAGACAAATTAATGTTTCCTTTTTGCAAAACTTATACTTGATATAGAACATGATGAATGCGAGATGAAAGTGCACAGATTAATTCCCCAGACATCAGAAAACCCGATGAAGCAAACAAGGATTGCTTTGCTGGGATGTTACATGAGTAAAATACGGCAGAAACTGCTTTGAGTGATTGTGGCACCTTGGAGATACCCAAGGCATTCCATCTTTGCTAAAATGTAAATCATTTTTTTGGCTTGAAAAGTCCCAGCCAGTTGCAGTCAGCCATAAAAGAACAGAAGTGTCAGAATAATTGATTGTTGATAAAAAGAAAGCGAGAAATAATTAAAAGCTAGAAGAACTGGCAGACAGTGGTATATAAAAGTTAAAATTAAAACCATTATCAAATTATTATCTAGAATGAAATTGAAACTTTTTAAAAGAGTGATTATTGATAAAAATGGGAAAAAAAAACCAGTAAGAGTCTGGATGGGATTCAGTTAAATATTATGACATTTCATTGTGAGCTCTGAAGATTCTTTCACTTGTTATATGAGTCTGCTCACTCTAATACGAGCAACTATATGGTACTGAAATTCTGGTATCATTCCCAGATGTCCCCCTTTCTCTTCCATCATTCTCTAAGCAAAGACTGAACCACGCATGTACCCAGCTTTGACCAAACCATGAACTTTAATCGGGGTCATACCCAATGCCAGTTAATTGGTTGTGAGAATCTTTTGCAAATAAGATTGTCAGGGATAATGAAATGGAGGAAGGAGGATGAAAAATGGGATCGTTTTATGGGATTATCTACAAGTTTACCTGGTTACCTCCATTATAACTAATCAGGACCACAGAAATTGTTAAACTTCTGGGATCTATTTCAGTCTTCCTCTTAGAAAGATCGATATTCTGAGGCCTTCAGCCATCAGACCTCAGTGAATATTCTTGTGCTTGTCATACAGGGGATAAGATCACACATCTAACGGACATTTAAAATACAAATCACTCGACTAGACACAAGTTTTATTACTGTGCTGAACCAGAAGGAATAGAGTGCAAAACTGTCAAAAGAAACATTTCTCCATGGTGACATACTCTTTAAAATTAAGGATGACATTCATCCCTATGCAAAGGAACAACTTTTGTGCACTAGAGATTATGTGGTCTACAAAAATGTAATGCTGCCTTGCAAATTACAGACAAACTTCACTGCAAGAGAAGCATGTTTGGCAGCCCAGGAACATTCCCTGTCCATCCTCAGCACAGGAGCAGCCATCCTTGGCAGAAGGCGGGGGGGAGTTTCTACTAAGTCCATTTAAATATTAAAAATGCCTTATTACCTGTATCATATTCCTATGAAGTCCCAAGAACCCTCTTGCCTATCACCCTACCCTGTTCTTGGTATTGCCTTAGAAAACACAACAAAAAAGCAATAAAAGCCTTTGCAGCTCATTACTGAAATGCTCAGACAATGGTGAACCTCATGAATATCCCAACATTATCACATTCTGCCTCTTCCCAACTAGTTGACACAAAAGAATTTACCATCTTTAAAGTTCATGGACCAAGATTTGGCTACTAATATAGCTAAACATGACACTATGGCAGCTTTAAAGAAGACACAAAATGCGTTCACCACACATCACCCATTTATGTAATCTGTGTGATTAACAGGAAAAAAAATGGGAACACTGAGAATATGGGAATGGAATGTGGGAGACATTACCCACCAATGTGTTTATACAGGTAAATATTTATTCATCAGACAGACTGTGTGATAATTCAGAAATTCAAAACTAAAGATGGGTCCCAACTGATTATGTATAATCTTCAAGTAAACAAGAGTGCAAAAGCAACTTCAAAGTGTCTTTTAATTCAACATTAAAATTTCCTTTGAATGCACTGGGATACTTCAGACTGTAAGTTTCAAAAAGTCACACAGTCTAAGTGGCAAAATTCTAATGATATTATGATCTGTAAAACTTCCTCACCCGCCTTTGGAAAAAAATTAAGTTTCAAAAGATGAAAGCATTCTGAATAAACTTTAAAAGACCAAACAACAACCCCAAACTAGTATCTACAACACTGTAAATTCTCTAGAAGGAATTACAGAACATAACCATGGATAGTATAACAAAAACAGCCTCCATCACCAGCTCTTTTACCACAACATAGCAGAAAAGTTGGTCATCAGGCTTGGTTTAATGAAAACAGATGGTTCCCATGGGGGGAAAATAAAATTAACAAGAGAATGAAAACACAGCTGCACTTGAACTAGAATTAAAAAGCCACAAAGGAAAAATTCAGCAACAAAAGCCTGATAAGTGACTTCGTGGCAGCTTTTGAGGGAGGGGGAAGAAGAAAAAAGGTGGAAACTGCAGCCAGGTCAACGACAGTTCCCAGGTTACTTTTCTTTGGATACAACTGGTTGAAATTCTAGCAGAAACCAGATGAAAGGAGAAACAATGTTTAAATCTATAATCACACTCTGCAAAATTAATGATCAAAGGCTAGCATAGAATATAAATGATGTAAAAATTAGTTTATTTGGACAAAGTAATTGCTGAGTCTTCAGCAATTCTGTTATTTCTCATACTGCTAAAGCAACAGATCAGAATATTTCTAGTACTGAAAAAGTCACCCTGCTTCACCTAAAACTATTTGATCAAGCAGGTTTTGGTGAGGCAAATTTTAAGGGACTCTTATTGAGCAGGTTTCCATTGATACATCTCCTTAGAAGTAAGTGTCAATTTAGTTTATGCAAAATTTGATTAACTGGTGATCTATGCTCCAATCTTGGCAATTCTTACCTTTGCAATAATGAAAAGGTTTGTAATAATAGAGTTCTGATTTTACCTTGCTCTCATAAATCTTCCTCATTTTATTTCTCTTATCTCATTTCTAAGAGTTTGGAAAGTCCTTCAAGCCTTGCAGCATTTTTCTGCAATCAGCTAAAGCCAAAATAATTTCCTAAGTGGACCTAAATCACAGCATTCTCTTTCAGGCCAGAAAAGGGAATCAGGAATAACTTAATTATTTACTCACTGTATATGTAACTTCCCAGCAGTTAAATCTCAAGCCTCTTGAGGCTTACATTGTATTTTCTTTCTTTGGGGGGAGGGTATTTTTTTTTTTTTTTAATTTTTCAGGGGGGGAACATTTTGCTGCAGAACAAAGCCAAGAGACGACTTGCAGAGCCCTAAGCCAAGGACATGTTTCTGTATGTCCAGCCCAGGCCTTGCACTGACAGATGTCCCTCAAACACAACACAGCAGTAAGCACCCACCCATTCTCAAGCCCCCCAGGACAGCCAGATGGGAAAACTGGTGCTGCCAGGTCTTCCAAGAACACAAGCAATGACCTGAAATATGCACCGTCGGTTCCTGCTGCTTGCATCAGCATCTGGCCACAAATTCAGCCCTAATCTACCTCAGACAGCTGTTATGTCTGGCGATCACAAACAGTTCACAAATACACTCCAGGCAGGATGTGAGATTCAGTGGACTGCTTTTTGGACAAAACCCAAATTAAAGCTCCACCAAGAAGAATAAGCAGAGGAAAGGAACATCGAGGCTGTGTGAGACACTGATTGGTTTTGGCACTGCTTGAGAGCGCAGAAGCTCAAAGGTGGTGAGGAAAGAATGCAGTCACCAAGTCACTAAAAATTTAGAACCTATGAAAGGAATGAGTCGCTGCGGACCAAGAGCAACAACTCGGGTTCTCGGCTGACTAGCAAATTAGCAGTGAGAGGTGTGAAGAGGCTGGGACAAGAAACCAGGGAGAGAGAAGAAAGGCTGGTTAACCACCTTGGCTGGACGGACATGCAGCTGAGACCTCTTTTACTGCTTCAGGGCTGTGAAGTTCCTACACTTCTGCCCCTGTCAGTTTCCTTAATCACCAGGAGGTGATTTTAGTTCAGTTGTATAATTTGATAAGTGCAGTTTCTATGGTGAAAGAAATGGTGCAACCCAATTCCTCTTAGGCAACTTCAAGGTTTCAACAGCCACACACAATACACAGGCCTTCAGTCATTTATGTTCGGACATAAAATCACTTCAAAATTATTAGATGAAAACCAAAAGGATTAAAAATACTCATTAAACAAACAAAAAAAAAGCATCAGAGGAGAAAAAAAATCTGTGTCCTAGATAGTGGCAAATACCTGCATTCTGTACATGATCAGGCTACTTTTGTGCCTTCTGGCAAGGAATGACCAAGATGACCTTGGTAATATTTGCCCATCTCAATGTCTATGACCCTACTATTTTCCCTTTAACAGTATGAGTGAAAGGTGCTGTGATGCTGTTCAATAAGCCAGCAGACACTGCCTGCAGAATGCATCCTCCTGATGCAAAGCTGTGTGAACCACAAAAGACCTTTAATGTCAGACAGCCAAAGAACACTGCAAAGATGACCACAAATACTGCAAACCGACCAGCAAGGTGTAAAAGCAAAGGCAACTGGCCTCTCATCCATTTCCTTTAAGTAGCTCACAAACTATTAAATACATAACCACCTTTTAAAACATACCAGTTTCTTTATTCTGGCACATAGAATTAATATGTTTCTTTATTTTGGCACATGGAAGGAATGAGGTAAGGGTGACTGATGAAGTCTCTCAGCAGCTTCAAATTCTGACCAGTGTTGATAGCACTGCAGACCACAACATCTGCAACATGAGCTGCATCACTTTGCAGAGAAGCTTTTTGTTGCAATGCATCTCAGTTCTTGCAGAAGGATGACTTGCCTCCCATGTATCTATACATCTTTGTGCAAGACTGTGCTAACAAATAATAGTCGCATTTAGATGGAAAATATTAAACCCCAAAGCTGAACATTTCTTTTCTCACACGTTTTTTAATGAACTGCTGAAAAATTTTCTTCATTATGTGCTCATCCCTAATGGAAATAGAGCAGGAACTCCAAGCATAATCATCCCCCCCTGCAAAGTAACATGGCAGTCTGTCACTAATTCAATGAACTTCAGGAAAGAAAAACAGTTCACTATGCCAAGAGAGATATATTGTTGCAGTTGCTTTCACAAAGAATACATTCTTGTCTTTATCTACAGAATGCAAGTAGTATCATGATATTTAAAGTAATGACAAAATTGTATTACCTTTACTACTAATCCTTTCGAGTCAACCAACCATATTCTTTTGGTAGCTGCATCTTTGGATATCCCTTCTTTTTCCATAGCCATAACAATGAGGTTTGCTATCCCCAATGCAGCCTGAAGGAAAAAGAAGAAAAGTAGAGTACAAAACAAGAAATGAAAGAAATCCCCTGCTCACGTGCTTCATTTACCCACTATTTTAGATAAGTTTCCTAATTTTGTTAGACAATAAAACTGTATCATTATTTTTTCATAAGATAAACCGAATGACTGGTTGCTACCATTTGGTAATTAGAAACCATAACGTGAAAAACCAGTACAGCTAAATCTTAAATCATATAGATAAATTGTAGCATAGATAAATCTTCAGATGGCTTAGAGTGTGGAGAGCACAATAAATGTTGAGACCGGAAACTAGAAAATTCTAGAACTAACATTTATTCCACATAATGACACTTCCACCCCTGGAAGTATTCAAGGCCAGGTTGGATGGGGCTCTCAGCAACCTGGTCTAGTGGAAGGTTTCCGGCCCACGCCAGCAGGGGTCGAACTAGATGATCTTTAAGATCCCTTCCAATCCAAACCATTCTATCATTCTATGATATTCATCTCAGAATACATGAAGTATTTTTTCTTCTTTGAAATTTTTGTAATTTAAATTAAAGGAAATAACAGTCTGCATGCCAGAAAGTAAAACATAACAGTTTTTGCTCTTATCTTTTTTCTAAGATGTCCATCAGAAAGGTAAGCCTCCTTTTACCTACTATTCATGTGTTTTCTAACTCTAGACTTGGCTGTACTCCCAGTCAAAGCAGGGGCAAGAAAAACTCACGTATCAATCCTTTGCTGAAATGTGTTTCATTCTTACTGAATTTTATAATATTTCATCCAACAGATTAAATGTTACACAGGTGCAGATTGAAAACCAGGCAACAAAACAAGCCAACAGACCACTTGATATTTCTGGTTACAGACCCGTATATGTATTTTTAGGGTTGGTTCTGTTTCTTAGTCTTTATCACTGAGTTTCACTGAGAACCGCTCACTGAGAATCAAGTGAGATTTCCCTTTTTTTGTTAAGAAGTAAGTAGTTTTATTAAACACCAGCTCCTGTGGCAGGGATGGTATCTACCATTACCTCTTTGCAGCAACAGCCACACTGAAAATACTGACAAAAAAATAAACATTAGACCATGAATTCATCTGCTTGCTGAACATGGAGCAAAACCAGGGGAAGGAATTCCAGAGAGATGGATAGTCTTGATGCAGTAAGGTATTGATATGCCAGATACAGATACAAGCCATTTCAAAAACTGCAGACATAGCACCAAATATTTAATGAAATTAAAGAAGCCAGCATGAGGTTGTAGATTTCATATGAGAGATGACAAGCCACACTGTAGATAAGTAAAACCTGCCCCTGTGTGTCAGTGGCTTAGAAATTAATACTGAAAAATTAGTGTAAAAAAATAGCGTGAATAAAGATCTTCAGAAACGGATGACCTTAATATGCAGAATATTGAAAAACTATTCAATGACAAAAAAAATCAAAGGGGCACTTCTTACTAAATAACGCTTACTTGGATAAATACCTTATATTTACTTTCTCTGCTGTATTTCCTCATCTTTCAAAAAATGTTTTCTTTGGTTATACTGAGAGCAGTTCAATAATTTAAAGCTGAAGAGCTAATCTTAAATTTTTGAAAAGAGAACAGATCTCCATAAAATGTCTTATGAAAAATACGAGGCTTCACCAGATGATCAGAGATTTTTCTGTAAATTTACATTTGAACTAAAAAACAACTTTCAGGAGGTGTTAGTAATCATTCTACCCATTTAATCTTCTTGTTTATTGGACACATGTAACTCAATTAAACATTAATAACTATCATCATAGTACAATTTTTCCTCATGTATAAAAATACCTACCTCTCCAGCTCCCTGAAACAACACTGTGTGGTCTGATAACTTGTTCTTGGTGATGCGCAGAGCTGCAAGAAGACCTGCAACAGCAACAGATGCAGTTCCTGAAATCAAAAAAAAAAAAGAATGTATCTGGTTATTCTGGAAACAATTACAAAACATTACATTTAAAATAATACCACAGCATCTTTTGGTTCAAAGATACAAGTACTGAGTGTAGTGACAAACAGTTGAGTGGAATTAGAGTTTGCTCTACTTCATTCTTACAAAAGTTAAATATAAGTGGGAATATCATCGGAGTAGCATTAAATAAAATATGATTGATTCTCCTGGATGGGTATAATGGCTAGGCCATTCAAACTCTTGTAAAATATTCTAGTTATGACCTTTTTTAGAAGCAGAGGGTGTGAGAGTCCATAGAGAAGTATTTGGAAGGAATCCAGATACTGAAAATTAAGTTACTGGTTTCATTCTTCAAATAGATATACTTCAAGTATAGTAAAATACAAGACTAAAATAAAACTTCACTTCTCATGGGGAGGTTGTCAGAGTAGAACATCAAACTGAATATTTACAGAGAAGCTAAGCTAGCTGAAAGAATAAGGCCAGCTTATTTAAGACTTCAGTCCACTGTGACAGGAGTTTTAGTTTAGTATCTTCTAAAACACTGGAGGTACCTTTTAAATCTATCTTTGAGTTATGCCACACAGGGAAAAAGCCTAACATTCAGTTTTATGATTTAGCCTGTGGAGGTCTTTCTTCTTCAAATCAGAACCCCAGAGAACAAGATACCTGTCTGTCTTTGAATGGAGAAATTTTGGTCCTCATTGTGAGGAACAGCTATTAATAAAAAGTAGAGCAATAAAAAGAATTCAAGCAGGCATCTAACTCAAACTTGTTCACAGTGGCAGGATAAATCTAACCTCTGTGATTGCTGACATATCTTTGTCTAACTTGTCCCTAAGGGTCTTCTTCCAAATACTCTTGTATCTCCTCAGCAAGCTATTCCAGTGCTTAACTATACTTTAGGTTGAAACTTCAAACCTAAATGGTTCTTTTCTTCTTCTTCTTCTTCTATCTTGGCCTCGTATCTACTACTGGAAAGCATGTTATTTCATAAAAAGTCATTTATTATAGTTGAAGGCTAATGGTGTTCCAACCTGCTTTTCTTATCTGGAACAATCCCAATTCTCCCACTCTTTCAGAAAGTTAAGTTTTCTTAACTTGAACTGCTGCACCCAAATCAATACAGGGCACTGCAGGTGAATTGTCAGCATGGCTGAGTCAAGCTGTCAGCCTCTGTCGTGCTCAGGAAAGTTGTATTTAGTCACCAGGACCTCGTGTCTGGCTCTTCTGACCCAAAGACTGAAGGTGACTCCTCCCCAATAAAGCGCACTGGAGGGTGAAGACTCTTTCAAGTGTTAGTGACTTCAGGCAACAAGCTTGTATTTTTCACAAATTATTATCATCACTAAAACGTAAGGTGAGCCCAGAAAAAAAAAAAATCAGACTCTATTCCTGCAAGGAACTTGGATCCCATATAGACAGTACTTGCAAGGAGGAGATCTGCTGGCTCCTACAAGTCTGTTCCTGACCACCACTGCCCTAACTGCAATTGCCCACAAGCCACCCAGTTGAGGGGAGAATTCCCATTTCTACTGACTTTTCCTTCATAAAAAGTGTGAAATAGGTATGACCAGCCCTACAAAAGCACTTGGCTCAGAATCTGCATATCGGACAGTTGCCCTCAACATGCAGCTCTCCTAAATTTGCTATTCACAAGTCTATTTTCTCAGGAACAAAGTGAATTTTACAGCTGAGATAGCAGTAATCCCCACATTAAACTCTAGGAGATGCTCAAAACAGTCATTCATACTTCAGGCACACAGATCATTGATTTTCAAATACATGTATCTAAAACTACAGGAACTGAAAGAACAGAAGAAGTAAGAAGCCTGGTACTGGGTACACCTCTTCTTAAATGGCATCATTTGGGTGCTGAAGGCTGGGTTTGAATCTGTGGTTTGTAGGTAGGATCATCTCAGTTTCAAGAATGGTTACTTTTTCAAAAATAAAAGGTAATGCTTAATAAAACTTAAGAACACATTTTAAAGTTAGAAAGTCACTTTCTGAAGCAAATCCACTTGAACAGTTAAAAAACATGTGTCTTCAGAATTAAGTTTGTTACGTGCTTTTGATTACAACTTTTCACTTCAATCATCAGAAATACAGGACACCTTGTTCCCAGCCCACTTAATGTTTAGACCATACAAATTTGTCATTTTTTACTTCTTCAGTCATTTTTATGACTTGTTCTGTCCCTCATTTCTAAATAAAAAAATCTTTAAAATGGTTCCTCTGAGGCATGGCTTTGGGAACAACAATCATCAGGCTGAGGCACTTCCACCCCACAGTCTCCAAGAACTATCTTGTTTTTTTCCCAGATGAAATTAAGGCTTCCTCTGGCAAGTGCCAAGCTGGCAAAGACCAAAAATGGCAAAAAATGAGACGTCAGAGCAAGCTCTCCATTTCCCTTGGTACTCTAGCAAACAATCCTCATAACCAGCAAGAAAAAAAGCCCATGTTCTCGTTGGATGCCAAATTCTTTCTCCTATTTTATATTACACAGCTGTGCTTGCAGGGGAGGAGAAGGAGGGAGCCTACATAACACAGCTTATTCCTAGGACCATCAATCTGGTCTCCTGAAAAGGAAAAAGCTGAGATGGAGCACTGTAAGATCTGTTTCCCTTGAAACTGTGGCCACTACAGCACCCTGCCCCCATCAGAGGACTTCTCACAGAGCCGTGAAAGCTGCTCTTCAAGCTGCTTTGTGGTGACAGAGTCAAAATGAAACACCACAGATTTATAACAAATGGGAATGCTGGGATACCACTTATCTTCATGGCTGATGTACTGTTGCTAAGCTTGTTAGCCAGAAAAATGGACTGTCATTAAGTATTACCAGTTAGGATACTTCTACAAACTCTGTCACTACACTATCTCCTGTTTTAAGGAAAAATAAAAGATATATGAAACATAAATAAAATCCTGCATTGAATATCAATAACATTTTGCATTGAATATTTGCATGGGATGTGAGCTAGCGTTACCTGTATGTTTATTTTGATGGTGATTCAGAACAAAGGTTGTAATAGCAATAGATAAAGGCTTAAATACGACGTTTCTCTCAAATCACCATTTGCACCGAACTGCTCTAAAAAGGGTATTTAAAAGTACTCCACACCAATTTTATTCAGCCTTTTGATTTTGAAAGGAATAATAACCCAGTTTATTAGATTACTGAACCCACTATCACTGCTGCTGGCAGTGGTTGTCATCACTCCTCGTCAGCAGCTTCCCTTATTCCTTCCCATTGAAAGGGGGGCACCGGCAGCCTGAATAGCAGATCTGTTTTACCGGAACTGCTCTGACTAATGCCATGACCTTAAATTTCACCCTGAATACTGGCTCAAGTTTTCGAAACAAATCAAAATGCAATTCACATCCATCTGCCAAGGCAGATGCAAACCACTTCTTGTGGACATCACGTGGCAGAAACAGAATTTTGTTGCTTTTCTGACTGTCGTCGCTGTAGGAAGGAGAGAATTGGCTTGGCCAGAGCACAGGTTAAATCCCTTGTGTGCAGGATAAGATAGACATTGTTCAAGGATATGACTTTGAAAACCCATTCTATTGTCCACAGATTTATAGAAGATTAAACAAAGCAAATTTAACAAAGGATATTTTTCTAAAGCAGTGTCAACTGCTGCAACAGCAAACATTTCACTATAGTTTTCTAGGAAGGTAAGTCATGTCTTGTATAAACACAATAGATGTGAAATTTTAAGGTACACTATTCCATACCAAGTCTTTGTTTTCTATGCAAGATTCTTTAGCCTTGTTACCATAAACTTTACAACTAATTATTAATATGTTAAATGAAATCCACAGCTCTATGGGGCTGACACACTATAAACACTTGGGAGCACAGAGTATTTTTTCAGCAGTTATAATTGAACAAAAAAAATGGGGAAAAAATCCCCAAAATGTGAGGAGTAAGAACTTAATTAATATTGGATGTAATTTAATTTAAATTATTGAGAAATGGCTTATTGTACTTGACTTTCAAAAATAAAACTTGTAATCAAGTGTTAGTAGTTCCTTTACATAACTTTACCTATCTCATCTTAAAAAGCCAGCAAACAAGAAGAGGGGGGAACTTTCTGCAACACATCCTAAAATCTGAGTTATTCATTCTGGACTAAAACATTAGGAACTGGTAAAAGTAAAATTCGTATTTCTCAATACACAGCATAATAGAAATCACATGTTAACATTGCCAGTCATCCAAATAGCACTTCACAGAGTGCCAGGGAAAATAATCCATTCCTATCTCCTACACTCACTGGGAAAAAGGGGAGTAAAGATCCTATCAAAAAGGTGTCATCTCAGTTGCAAAGGCAAATGCTACAGCTGTGGGTAGTTCAGAAGCACCCTCTTTTAAGAGATGGGAACTCCTTGCCATGAACGGGCTTCTCAAAGCTGTGGTAGCACGCTGCCCTGCTCTGCAGCGGGCAGGGAAAAGAGGGGAAAGGCTCTAGGGAAGGATAAACGTAGCCTTTCTAAAACAGCAATCATTTGGCATATTTGGAAAAGGACAGAGTCCCAGCAGCATATGATGGCTGAGGCTGGGAGGTCATTTGGTGCAACTCCTTGCTCAAGCAGGGCCACCTAGAGCTGGCTGCCCCTAGGGAGAATGGATTTCTTTTTTAAACCCGTAATGAGCAAAAAATGAAACAGAAGAATATTTGTACGTACACATGCTTGTGAATACACACGGAAAATTACACAAAAGCTACAGTAGGGGATTTACTTGAAAACATACTGATTTCAATGTGAATTTACCACGGAGTAACAAAGAGGTGATACCCTGAATATATTGAAAGAAAAGTACACTTCACGTAACCCTACAGCATATATCTTAATAGGATTTTAAAAAATTATTTTATTTTTAAAATGATTTCATTTTTAAAATCTCAACATGTTTCACCTGGAAGCCAATGTCTCAGAAATTAAAGCAAATGTCTATGAAAGAAGTTTTCTACAGTTTGCACATCTTATCAGAATTTGAGATACATGAGATCAATGTATGAGCTATTACATGTCATTCAACTCTGCATTTTTCAAATTCTTGGTCAGAGAAAGAACTGGAAGCCCCATGCCCATCACAACTATAACAACAAACCCTAAATCCTCTCTACAATTTGATTTCAAGAACCGGAATTTCCAGGAACCAAATGTATAATTTTTTATATTAATGTTAAAAAGAATTAAATCTTAAAAAGGACAATGCTTGTGACACAGAAATTCTGATTTCTGAGAATGGCACTGAATTAACATTGAATTGGTCATAACATAACTTCCAGGTATAATTTTCCATTTAACATGTATTTAAATCAAATCAAAATGGAAAATGAAATAATAATTAAGTTATACATGCTCTACATTTTTTATTTTAGGTCTCTTTTTTTTCATAGAATTTTAAAGCAATTAAACAGCACAGTTGTTAAAAACTAATGACATCTAAGGTCATGATGGATACCAAATATAACTCCAATCCAGCACAATCTCTCCACGTAAATATTTTTGTTGGCATGAAATACAGGCCCTGTGTCCATAATGGGGGAAAGCATTACAACTCTGGCCAGAGTGAACAAGAGCTGTAACTCCAATATTATAGTGCAGAGAAACACTTATTTTATGTAGATTGCCTGATACTACAGAAGTTTGTCACTGACAATTGAGACAATTTTTAAGTGCAGAAGGGGGGGGAAAGATAAAAAAAATTCTAATAATTGAAATAATTGACCTACCTAGAGGCAGCAAGGCTAGAGAAATTTATGCCACTATTTGAAATGTATCCATGTCAGCAATGACTGCAATCAGCTACCACATGATAAGCACCAAGAGACCCACAAAAATAAATGCATGGCTCTAAAGACATGCAAACATGACTTAAGCCACTGACTGTGCTCAAGTAGCAAAAACTCTTTCAACAGACTCACCAAAGTCAAAATGGGTGTGGAAAGGGAGCATTATGGCACCCTGGGTTTGTGAGGGGCAGGATGGTGCGGCCCAAGCCAATCCCACCCACAAGCAGGATGTCAGCACTGCCCTGTACCTAGGACTTCCTTTTCAGCGGATCTTAAGAGACTTGTACAACCTCCCTGCAGCAGGGAAGGGAACTGGTTAGTTTCTTCAAGAGAATATTCAAACCGAATCCCAACCCTGCCTCCTTCGAGGGCGGTCAAGCAGAGAACATCCCTCACCCTGAGAAACAGCTTTGTTTGGCAACACAGGCACCATTGGTCCATTGCCAGGCAGGGGTTGGAAAGAAAAAAAACATCACATATCTTATCTTGTAGAAAATTCCACCCTTTCCTTATGACACCTCCTTCCGAAATACATTGGAGATGAGCAAAGCTAGCAACATGACCTAATTCAGGAATTTCTAAATATCATGAAGTTTGACATTACAAAACTAATTCATATTTCTCCCATATGGGAAATTATGATCAAACCTCCCTCCCTTTTGGAAAAGGTTCTCTAATAGTTAGAACCAGATAGAAGTATTTGTTTTAAACCAAAGACTTTCTCTGATTTTCATTTCCAAAAATCTGTCTCTGTATTTCAGAGAGAGGAAAAAAAAAAAAACATCAAGCTGATTTGTGGTCAGAAAAAAACCAGACAGGAATCCAAGAGAAAAAGGGAATATCTTCTCCCTAAGGAAACATTGCTATTCTGTTTGTAAGAAGATATTTTGAAAATATAAATATGAAGAAGTTACTATAATTGCAGAGGGAAGAAATTCACCACCTATCCAAAAACAAAGATGCTTTCTAAAATGCTAAAGTACGAAGAATTTTATTATTCCAATACAGATTTATACCAGTTGGTCAGAATCCTGTTCACCCTTGTTCTCAATTCCTTCTGTACAAAGAGGTAATGTAGAAAAAGTTACAAAGCTTTCTCCAAAGGATGTGACCATACTGTAGCAGGGATGGAGACAGTTTCCAGAAATTCTTAAAAATAGGTGACCCTTAATGGTCAATCTTTAGTGGTTTTCTGTGATCAGTGTTTTGGCAGACTTTTTCTGAATGTTCTGCAGTCATCAGTTAGGAGCAGGCTGACCCCCTGTAAATAGCTGTGAGCTAAGAGTAGGCAACTGCATTTGTCCAAGTCAGTATTTGCAGATGGGTATATGCAGCTTGCCATGTTTTCTTTACCTTTTTTAGTGTCTGTAAGAAATCAAGATCATACATTAGGATTTTTTTTAGACTTGAGATACTGAAAGATCCTCATTGCATCACTAAGATACATAGGAATCCTTTCTCTGAATATCTTATATAGAGAAAAGAAATCCTCAAGCCTTTCTATGAAACATATTAAACATTTCTTTTGATCTTAAGGTAGCTTTCTCTTGAAAAATATTAGTACTAGGAAAAACTGTGTTTAAAATATCATGTAAGCAATATCTTCAGAAGATGATGGCAAAATAGATGCAGTGTTGTGTTTCTTTGCTTTTATTGGCCTGGCACTACTTGTCAGCTTTAGTGCTGTAGAAAATAAAACTTGCATACAGAGAAAGCCCTCTTTCAAGTAGCCTGGAAAAAAATCATGCTCTTTATAATCTGAAAATCTCTAAGGATTGATAAAGAAGTTAGCACCATCCATTCTCATTATAGTTGCTAGGTGAAAGATCCTTAGGGTTTATAAAGTTGGAATAAGAAGAGGGATAAAAGATCAACTCTACTTCCACGTTATAGGAGAAGATGACATGCTATGAAAAAAAAAGTTACTGAAGGTAATTACGGGGATATGATGACAAATGACAGAGACCAGAGAAGAATAAACGCATCCACTTTCACCTCTTGGAAGATACACAAATACTAAGGATGGAGATCACCCAAAAGTCACAGACACTGTTTGTGAAAATGTCAAAGGCCCCACAAGCACAAATGAGATTGCAGAAAACGAATAAATTAAAAGACTGCACATGGCTTCACTTCCAAGGAAGGCTGATAGCTGCTACAGCAGCTCAGACAAAAGCCAAAGAGATACCTTTGAACACTTCTGAACATCAAGACACCTCCTTCCAAGGAGCACGAGAGAGAATCAAATGGTTTGAAAATGCAAAGACACAAAAGGCCTTGTCAAATAAGTTTACCCATAGTTGGTACACTTTTGCTGAAAAGCTTCCTTTCCATTTCTGTGAAACCACATTCTACTTGAGTCTCTTTCTGATTTGGGTTAAGGACCTTCATCCTGCAAGGAAAGGGAATTCCCTGTGGGAGCTGGGCCTCTAAACAACCAGGGAAACTTCCAGATGCTGTTTGGCCTGCTGTACTGAACTGCTGTAGCCATGGCTACACTCAGACCCTTCAGGGTAGGAACCACCATGCCTCTTACAAAGGGAAATGACATTTTATAATCAGTTTATTTCCCATCTGGGAGGTTGTCCTCCATAATGTGTTTCAGATGCGGAAGCAGAACTGAGCCAGGCTTGTAACAGGAACGTGGTTCGTGTGGACAGCCAAATCCCTAACAACAGAAAGACAAGGGCTATTTGAATCCACTGCCATGCACTGAGTCACTGAAATGTGACCTAGGTCCCAAGCATGACTCAATAATGACTTCTCGAAAACTCCAGCTCCTAATGGTTGGCTTAAAGTGTCACTGAAAACCATGAGAAATTAATACAGGTTAACTTCCATTTTTGACCTGTCACTGCTGAGACCTTCATCTACCCAAGGAAACATGAGGGGGTAAGAGGCAGCTGGATACCAAGGGCCATCTCTGGGTACCTCTCTCCAGCAGTTCATCTGACTTCAGCCTCCTCTCAGGGATGGGAGCCAGTGCCCTAGAGGAAGTTATACAGTTACTGCCCTGGAGAAAGTTATTTTCCAGTGCTCTATTCCTAACCGGATATGAGGCAACCCATACACCACTTCAGCCCTGCTTGTCTGCCTTCTCGGGAGGGGAGGGACAGGATGCCTGTTTAGATCGAGCACTGGGAAATCCCCCTTGCTGACATTTCCCATCCTAGATATTTTCCTTTTACCAGCTGCCACAAATTACTCAGATGGGAAAACAGAGTCAAGGGGATCATTTCCCTCTGAAACTGAATGAGACTGCAAGGAAAATTACATGAATATTTAACTGGGTTGTCAGTTTAAGAACTGAAATACAGGGAAATGTTAAGAGCAAATGCAACTCACCAGCTCACCGTGCTGAGGAAACCCAAGGCAAAATGTGAGCTGTACACCTACAAATATTACAATAAAGCTGATACATTTTTTTCCCTCTGGAAATTAAGACTTATTTTTCTGGCTTGTGGGAACAACAGTGTAGAGAAGAGAAAAAGTTTGTTACCTTGAATGTCATCATTGAAAGTGCAATACTTGTTACGGTACTTATGCAGGAGGCGGAATGCATTGGCATTAGCAAAATCCTCAAACTGAATGAGGCAGTTCATGCCATATCTAGAAAAACAAGAAATTATGCATTATGTTTAAAAAAGTTTCCAAATTATACATTAAAAAGCTAGTAATGTTAAAAAGCTAATAACATTTGCAGGTCAGTTTTTGAATACAAGTATGATATGAATCATACAACTCTTAATATGTTTCTGTTATATTTTGTATCTTTATTTTCATACAGATTATTTAGAAGGCATAATCATACTACTAATAGTATTTACTCAGTTCTGAGTAGAAGATCAGTGGAAAAGGCCTTCACCTTCTGCAGATATCTCAACAGAAGTCTTCACTGTGCAATCACCTGGTGAACAAAAGAAGATCCCTCCCAACACAAACCAACCTATAGTTCTGTGGTTGTATTTTATTTTTTTAATATGGAAACTCAAGACTCCTGGCACTAGACTTGTATGCCAATACCTAAGAAGCAAGCAATTGTCCTGCTGTTTCATTTTTCTAAAATGAAAGTGAGTAAGTTAAATTAAATTAATATTACCACTATATATCATAGAATGGTTTGGATTGGAAGGGACCTTAACAATCATCTTGTTCCAATCTCCTGCCATGGGCAGGGACATCTTCCACTAAACCAGGTTGCTCAGAGCTGCATCCAACCTTGCCTTGAACAATTCCAGGGACAGGGCATCCACAACTTCTCTGGGCAACCTGTTCCAGTGCCTCACCACCCTCAGATACCCCAGTATTTAACCTAATCCTGCTCTCAGTCTGAAGCCATTGCCCCTTGTCTTGTCACTACATGCTCTTGTAAATATCGCCCATTTTTATGCATCCAGATATCTCTAGATTGTTTGCATACCAGTCACATATGGCATTTTCAAGTACTTTCTTACAACAAAAGCAAAAAAACCTACAAAGCAATGAAAATAGATCTAGACAAAAACTACGTAAAGACTGGATTCAAGCTCATAGACATTTGCAAGAGGGCAAGATCTCAACAGCACACATCCTGATTGAGCTAAAGGAGGCCTTCCTTATTTGCTAACAGCAGAGAGACACTCAAGCAGTTCATGCTTCATCCAGAAAAGCAATACATACATACAGTGAGCAGTTCAGTGTAAATACATTAATTGAGCTTTTCTTTAAACCATACATGTGTTTGGCAACCACATTAAGCAAATCTATCCGTATTAAAAAAAAAGACAAAAATTCCTGTGACTAATTTCCATGGAAAACACATATTTACGGCCATATTACAATTAGCCAAATCTATGGGGATTCCACTGGCAGGAATAGTAATCCTTGCTGAAAATAAATACATCTTCAGGTTTGATGGAAAAACCTGGACTTCTTCAGCAGCATAATGACAGGCAACTGTTTAAAAGAGAATTTGCCAAGTCCAGTACTGTAAATCACAACTGAGTTCAAATAAGAAACTAGAGCTAATTTCAATAATTAATTTAAATTTCTAACCTGATTCAGTTTCTGACATAAATTTATGTGATTCCATAAGGGTCCAGGAGCTGACAGTTGCATAATAATATGAAAAGAATGAGATTATCACTCTGGAATCCTGGAGCTTGGTTATATGTGTTTCTTGGATGTCATTAGGCTGGTCTGTTTCTTTATTTTACCATATATAACATTCCATTTTCTCATCTGCATTTTATTTTTCTCTGTCTTCTTATCCATTACCTTTGTTGACAAAGACCAAACCTCCCTGTGAGTTATATTAAAAGAGTGTCCCTGTAGCAAATAATCACCCTGTACTGGGAACACTATCCATATTAATTCTCTGAGCCAGATATCATGGCTGTTTAATTAAAATGGAAAAAATGCAGGCAGTCTAACGCAGTCTAACTCTGGGCCTCTGAGATTTTGGTGTCATAGCAAAAAATTTTCTAAGCAGCATTCTTAAGCATTGCATGTGTAGCACCTGACATCCAGGTAAAAACTTGAGACTTCAGTGCTGCCCATGACCAGCAGTACCTCATATGACTTGTGAATTCTGGGGTCTGTGTTCTCAAAAAAGTCTAATCAAATCCAGTGGCTGTGTACCCGTGAGAGACAAGGAAATTATGCACTGTTTCTCTTCTTGGAGTATTCTCATTCTCAAAACCACTAACAGATGAGACATACAGATGAGGTAATACAAAAGTTATTATCTGGCATTCCAGAAAATCCCTTAGCAATAATGAATTGGCTACAAAGGTGCCAAACACTTCTGGAAGCAGTGACCATACCAAAAGAGCCATCAATTCTTCTATGACTTCCACATCTTACTATTGCAATCACTTAAAGCAGAAAGTTGAGCAAGACAGTTGCAGCCAAGTGGGGGTTGGTCTCTTCTCCCAAGGAATCAGCAACAGGATAAGAGGACACAGTCTCAAGCTGCTCCAGGGGAGGTTTAGGTTGGACATTAGGAGGAATTTCTTCACAGAAAGGCTGATTAGACATTGGAATGGGCTGCCCAGGAATGTGGTGGAGTCACCATCCCTGGAGGTGTTTAAGGAGAGACTGGATGTGGCACTCAGTGCCATGGTCTAGCTGATGTGGTGGTGTTCGGTCACAGCTTGGACTTGATGATCTCAGAGGTCTTTTCCAACCTAACTGATTCTGTGATATGAGTCACATAAAACATATCATGCCCTACGGCTTGCTCAGAGCAGAGCCAGCAGCTCTCCTGCTGTCACTGCTTTTGACCCAGGGCTACATAGGGGATAACTGGGGAAATGGAGGAACATGTAACCAACATCAATGTTCATATGAAAGGTGGTACAAATAAATGGAAGAAAGAACCTACCCAGTGGGTGCCAACTCTCTTAACCAGAAGAAATTATAAGATCTAGTCCTACACTGTCAGAACTTAAAATGAAAATCTGGTAGACATTCCTCCTCAGTGTGCAACCATAACAAATGCACTAATGAATTCTTGAATATTTTTCTGCTCTGGAAAACACTTCTCTGATAGCAATAGCTTGGCTTGAGTCCTGCCTAGGACTGATGGATTTTTGCAGGCAAGTGTTTTGTAGCTGTGAATTCCTCTCTTCCGCCTGTTAAGGATGTGCCACTGCAGTATCTGATTAAACAAATATAAATTGTCCCTAGAAAGTGATAATCCAGATCACTGTTTCCCCTTATAAATCCTATTTTGTCACCCACGCCTTTCTGTGTACTTGGATTTTAGATTCCTTCTCCAAGTCACACAGGCAGTCTGAATCAGGATCCAACTGGACAGAAGTTCAAAGCCATATTTCCTTTGTTTTGTTATGAAGATAAAATGCAGACGAGAGGTGGCAAGCATGCAACATCATATTTGTCATCAAGTATGGGAGGCAAATGCTGAACAATGGATTAAAATGAACCATCCCACTGAATAACATGTGGTTGCCAAAAAACAATGTCTCCAATACTTCTCCCGATTTACAACATATTTTTTGTGACAGTCTTAGCTCAGTTTTCCCCATTTATAAATAAATTTATATTCAGTTGTCTATGACAATTTTAATGTTCCAAATAATTCTGTGGAGCATATCTTTATGTAACAGGCTGGAGAAAAATGTTCACAGCTCTTTAACCATCCCAAATATACATTACAAGTATTTTGGCAACTCAATGCTCTTAAGACCTCAACAGGGAAAACCCTCAAGGACCTGGTTTTTGTGACAGTGGGAGCTATAAAAGTTTGGGCATCATTTTGAATTCAAACCATATGATCAGTAACATCCATGCTTACTTCTACAGCTAAGAAGCTTTTCTGGATGCATATTTGGATCATTTGTTCTTACTGCCAGCCATTGTTTTGGAAACCTTCCTAGAGGGACAAGTGGTTGCTTTTTAGGTTTTTAGAGCTTCCAAACTCCTATTTGACTATTTTTTTTTTTGTTCATACATGCCTGGAACCGAAAAAGCCTTAGAAACCATCAGAAGTGGTTGCTGCCACCCATTCCTAAGAAGGAGCAAACCAAAATGATAGCAACACTGGCGCTGTCTTCCTTGCCTCGTGCGTCATGCAGCTGCCCTGCCAGCCAGAGCCATTTATAGTGCACCAGGACAATGTGGAAATTATCTCCTTCCTCCCCACTCCAAATGCTGTAAGCTTGCGCATTACCATATATCCCACTGCTCAAAACAGACTTAAAGCATAAAGAACACTGCTACAAACTCCTCTTTGTGCCAGGGCTTTCCCTGGATGCCTTCCCACCCTCCCTCCTAACAACTCTTAGGACCTGGGTGCTTTCTCCTCCTGCTGTCCTCCAAGCTATCTTTAACTTCATTTCACAAGGCAATTAAACTGCTGCAATGAAGTCATATATCCACCCCAGCACCTCTTCTGCTACAATTGTAACCCACTGCTTAAATTCAACACAATTTACATGAGGGGGTTAGAGTTTTGCACAATAAATGCTATATATATATTCTGTGGAAAAGCTGGCCCAGATGAGATACCCTCCAGCAAGCACCCCAGCCCCTCTTCAGCAGATGGTACTACTCATGCTGCCTCTCCAAAAGCCTGATGGGCTACAGCTGCACAGGACAAAAATCTGTCCAAGGTGCACTGAGCTCCAGCCAGTTCTATGATGCAAATACCTTCCCAAAAGAGGTATCATTAAATTACAAATAACTTTCTCTGTCCTGAATTGGACCAGCAAGTCAGACAGGACATTCTTCACAGGAAGAGATTTTCTAAAGAACTTAATAGAAACTGTCAGCATCTCTGCTTTCCACATGAAGGACTCTGTTTAAAATTCCTTTTTTATTCCCCCGTAGGCAACCTCTGGTTTTATTTTAGCTACAGAAAGCACGTACTTTCATAGGACTATTTTTCATAGCCATTTTCCATTTCCAAACCAATCCTTGCCTCATTGAGCTCAGCACCTATCCAAAGTAGGCATGGGGATGCAGGAGATGGCAGCATTTAGCACCCACCCTAGTACCAGCAGCAGACCCTTTCTTCATTCATATTCTCTTACGGAAATAAAATTTTACAAAATGTTTCCATATTACTATTCCCTGGCACAGCCACAGTGCTCTGGCACTGCACCAGTGCTTCTAACACTCTTCTGCTTGCTCTTTCCCTGTCCTGAACAGATTTGGTATTCATTTCCATGGCCTTTCTATCCCAGGAATAGTGAGGAGAATGGGCTGGAGATGACTCATAATTTTCTCCCTTTTTTCCCCCCAGCCAACAGCACTGCTACATGTGTGGACTTCACAGCCTTGGGAATAGCAAGGCTTAGGAGCAGAGCAGTGCTCATTTAGGAAGGTCTTGAGGTTGGTGGTCCTGGAAGTTGTTGTTCATAGGCAGAGAAGCAAAATCAGATTCTCTGCCCACAGTCAGGACCTATATACATAAAGGGCTTCTCTTATGAGAAACGGTAACTAAATCAGAAGCTTTTGTGGTATACTAACAGAAACACTTGCTACAAGAAAAGGATAGTTAATGTTTTTAACCTAATTTTTAATCAGTGTGGTTGCATCACACTGTAGCAGGGACTACTTGCTCTTTAAATTGAAGTCTTTAGAAGTCCATCCTACTGAGACAGTAAGTTGACAACAGTTCTAAACGTACCCACTCTAAGTTTTTGTGCATTTTCAAAGTGCTGTTAAAGGATTAATATGGATGTTCACTAGGGAACCTGAACTAGATTTCTTCTGCTTCCATACCTGATTGAATTAACTCCCAAATGCCTTAGGACTGTAATATATAAAGGCTGCAAAAGAAGTAACTGTAAGTTATCACCATTGCAAAATTTTATTTCTTCTTGTTGCAAAACTATTTGTATTTTATTTTTTGATTTTGATATTTGTTCTAAAGTATAGCACACAACAATGTTGTCAGGAATGGGGCTTGATCGTTACTTAGACTTTTTCAGTTCACATGTATAGACTTTTGTAACAGAGTGAGGGAGGGTGGTGTGAATGAAGTATGAATGGAAATATGTGCACTACTGGAAGCAGCAGCAAAACAGTGGCACACACAGATAACAAAGAACAAAGCCGACTGAAGGAAAATTTACAATGTCTCATTTACATCAAGATGAGCAGGCCTGAGCTCTGGTAAGGCCACAGCAAAGACACCTCTGGGACCTTGACAACAGCAACAATCCCTATCACAGCACATCACATGTGCCACTCTATCCTACGGGCACAGCAGGAAGTCACATTGCAATCTGAAGAAATTCAACATGAGGACATACAGACACAAAAAATTTATGGAGGCTGAAGTAAGCAATACCCTGAGGCAAAATAACCATGCTAGCACAGCTGCTGGATCTTAAAGGCATAGAAGACATATATAAAATCAAATCTTATCAACACTTATCACCAGAAGCCCAGAAAAAGCATTGAGGACTTCACGGCCAGGGCCCTTTTGCCTTCAGTGTCACACATCAGCAACCCTGGTCAGACCATACGAACACAAACACACTGATGCTTTCAATATGCAGGTATGAGACTAAATACTAAAATCAACTTTTTGGAACCCTTTTAACATAAATCTACCTCTCTCTTCCATAAGAACTTTCACTGAATGCTGTCAAATCAATTTCCTATGGCGGATTGTGTCAAGTTGCCTTCTCTCTGCTGTGAAACAGTCCTCTCAGCAGGAAGGTGGATGGATAACACAGTACTGAGAAATAGCATAATGTACATTACACAGATAAATTACACTCTTGAAATTTCACAAAGTCAGACATGAGCCAAACTCTTAGACTCAGTTCTTGACATGCCCAAACACCAGCCCCAGCAGACTAGATCATTTCCATGAAAAAATACACAGCACAAACTTCCACAAATGCAGAGGTATGAGTGCAGGCTTGCCTAACACTCAGGTTAAATCTGAAGAGGAAGAAAACTATATTGGAAATTTTGGTAGTTTTCCTCCTTAGGGAAAAAAATGGTTTCGTGAATGTGAAGTAAACAGCAAATTGAATTACTGTGATGGTTTCTCATTAATTCGTACTGGTTCACTTGTTACCTGATCCTGACCCCACCTAAGTCAAAAGTAAAACTCCGGGAGCCTGAAAATGGGATTCTACTTGTCTCCTAGCTATTCTACTGCTTTTTCCAGTGTTAACACTTAGCTGATTTAACTGTAACTTAGACCAAAGAACAATCTCAAATTACCTTCAGTTTTACATTCACTTAAAAGAGATGAGTGCAGATTTGAAACAGATGACCTGAGATTTTTTTTTCTTTTCAGCCTCTTCAATTCTTCTTTAGAGACTTGGCACTGTGATACTTTTGGCTGAGGGAAGGAATGGTACTGAACAGATGGATTGGTCAACTGTCTGAGCAGACTAAATCAGAAAAACAGAGAATCAAGAAAGAAATCCATCTCAGCTGGAAATAGTAAGCAGTTTTATTCCTCATGAATCTTTAGCTGTAGCTGTCACTTCTTGCCCTCCCAAAATATAGAGTGATCTTTGTAAAACCCTTCAAGTTTACTTTTTAAATTTTAATTAAATGGCTTTATGCTAAACCAAAAAAGAACTGTTGTTATCAAAAAACGAGCATATAAAATACATTACTCTGTTTGATAAGTCATCCTACACAACTTAAAATCGTTTGAACCTAGTGTCAAATGGGTGTTTCTTGGTTCCTTCATGACTGCAATCTTTAAAAGTTACTGATTATTACTGTCTGGTTCAGATTGTCAGCAATTTTACTTTGCCAAGAAAAATACCATAAAGCCACAGTTCTGAGGTTTGCCCTGGCACTGGTATGCACCTGCACACTCTACAAATTAGACTTCTAATGCTCTAAATTTTGCAAAAGTCATCAAAAAGAAGTAAGTACAGCAGCACCTGAACACTGGTCAACAACTGCACAGAGCTGTCAGAGGGAAGTCCTCTACAGATCATTAAGTATGAAAGATACTGTGTTATTTGTATTACTATTCATAATTACTGTGATTAGTGGAATTATCTATTCCATGAAGCCTGGATTCCTAAATCCAGGCAAGAGATGTTTCTCTGGACAAGTTCTCAGATTTCTGTATGAAAATCAGAGCTGCACTTGGAAAAGGTAAAGGTTTCAATTTGGCTGTAAAAATTAGATTTGCATTGATTGTGTGTATTTTAAGGTTGCAATTTGCTTATACGAGCTGCATTTTATTTTCTTGTGAATGAACCTTCATATATTCACTGCCCAGACAGCAAATTTTCCCACTTTCCAAAAAGGGGGAAGGGTCTGGATTACAGAAAAGGAAAAAAAAAAAAAAAGAAAAGAAAAAAAGAGAAAAAAAAATCCTTGGCTGATAATTCTACACCAGAAAGTTTCCTAATAATTTTTAACTCTATTTATTTAACTGAATCTAACAGTATTCAAAAATACTACTTCAATAAAGGATAATTTATTAAAGTATTTACTTAAACATATGAGAATTCCAGTTTGGGTCAACAGGACTACTCCTTTCTTTTAACTTAAGTGCCTGTTTTGATGCCTCAGTGAATCAGGCCTGAGTGATTTATGACAAATGCAATGCCTTTTTGGAAAAGATATTGTATCTTTTGCCAGAATCTAAAGATTACTAAGTAGTCTTAGAAGGTTGAACCAAGATGACTGCACTTCCTTACATATTTGATTATATTTGTATGAGATTATAGGTATTTTTCCCAAAATAAAAGAGGCAGCTGGATAGCCAAATTAGTAGAAAGCCTGGGGCAGCACATCTGCTCTTTCCTTCTGCTACTTCAGGTATAATGAACAGATGGAAATCTAAATTCCACTACTGACAGCCTTCATCTTGACTGTTAAATGGCAAAGAAGTAATGAGCTTTCAGAAATGTCAAAGGGAGGTTGTAACAGGAATACTTAAAGCGTTTCTGATAGATGGAATACACTCCAAATATTTGTACTGTTTGATCATTTATGAAATACACCTCTCCTTTTCCAAGTTCTTGATGGTGTTTTTAAGGCATTAAAATATCTTATGTACCTACAACAAAAGTTACACTTGAGAGAAAAGAAGCATATTGGAGGCTAGACTGAAGAAATGGAGAATGTAGAATTTTAATAAAAAAGGAGCTTACTGTTTTCAAAGCATTATTTAGACAGCATACTGTTTGACCTGAGGAACTGGGACTATTACAGTGGAATATTACAGAATCACAGAATGGCTGAGGCTGGCAGGCACCTCTGGAGATCATCTCACCACCCACCCGCTCAAGCAGGGCCAGAGAAAGCAGGCTGGGCAGGACCACATCCAGACAGCTTTTGGACTACCTGCGGGGACAGAGACTCCACAGCTTCTCTGGGAAACCTGTGCCAATGCTCAGTCACCCTGAAAGTAAAATGGTTTTTCTTAAGGCTGAGATTTCTCTTACATTTAAGCCAAATGTTTGTGTCTTATTTTCTCTTGTCCTGTCATTGGGCACCACTTATAGACAGCTTGGGCCAGTCTACTTTAAACCCTACCTTCCAATATTTCATACACCGATGAGCTGCTGCTTCAATGGGATACACAGCCCCAGCTCCCAGTCTCTCCTCACAGGAGAGATGCTCCAGTGCATCATCTTAGTGGCCCTTCACTAGTCATTCTCCCGTATCTCTCTCTGGTAGTGGATACAGCACTCTTGGTGAATATGAATGATAAAATCTAACTAACTGTAGGATGCGTAGAGCATTGATTATTTGACATAATACAAAGACCTATTCCTTCTCCAGTTAGGCAAGACTAATTTTGCAGTGTGAGAAATAATTTACATGTAAGTAATGAGAGTTACTGAAAACGAGGATAGGATAGTATTTGGCTAGCTTTTCAGTGCCAAACCCATTTACATTAATGTCTTTAGAATTATATCTAGTTGATCCATACTGTACTTACGAAGAAAGCATTTCACTGTACACATAAACCGTACTTGATGGTAAAGAAACTGGTTCTTTAAGTCTCTAATACTTCCCCAAGACTGAGGGAAAGCAAGTTTCAAAAGAATGGTTCTGCAGGTTTTACAATGACTGATTTTAACTTTCTACAGTTAACAACATGAACACTTGCAGTCTGCCTTTGACCTGTGATTCTCTGATTCTGTGACCTATTCCAGGCAACTTTTCAGTTCCACTCTGTCTCAGAGAAGAAAGAAAGAAGCATGGAACATCTGCTATATTGGTATTAAGACAGTTTATGTGTCTTATGCCCTGTACTGCAGTAGAAAAAGAAATCTGTCCAGACAAAATCTGTACTTGTGCTTTTAAAATTCTTCATAATCATGCTGTGATGATGAAGTTTATGCCACAATCTTGGTCAGAGATTTTTTACAAATTAAGAAATAACTTTGACATTTATGATTACCTGAAGTCAGTCTCTCTCGCTTTAGGGATGGCATTACTCTGGAAAGCATAGGATCAGTATGCCACAACTTTTCTGTAGTCTACATCTCTTACATCAGACACTTGCCCAGAGGACATCCAACTTCCAGTTTCTCTTTTGACTCTTCCAAAAACACCATCTACACGGGCTCTAGGAAATTTTTCTGCAATATATCTTCAGCATTTGACCTTTTTTCCATGCCACTCTATTCCTATTCTTAAGATTACTTGACAATTAAACTGTACAACTAAATCTCTGCCCTCCATTACACACAATCTAATTACCATGGAAAGACACATCCACAGGCAACTAAATTAAAGTAGATGAGAAGAAAGAAAAAGGAAGATAAGCATTTATCCTTCTGGTGAGCCCTACAGGAATTAATGCTTAAGCACAAAGTTGGTAAGTATTCATAACAATAAAAACATGGAGGAAAATAGTATAGATTATAAAGTTTACACATTATAAAGATTGAGGTTGCTTTCTTGTAAGCTAGGAAAAGACACAAATATTTCAATGTGGCCGAATGTAAACTTATAAACCAAGGATCAAAAGGGAAGGACACTACTCTGGATTAAAAAAAAATTTTAAAAGCTATAGCTAATGGACATATGCCATTGCTCAGCAACTATCACAGCCAAAAAGGTTAACATAAATAAGGGCTGAACAGATAAGGGATTATCAAGTATGGATAGAGCAATCTCATCTTTATATTTTTTTATAGTATAAATAGTGCTATAATGGCCATTTCTGATGTCTGTAATTGAAGGTTTAAATATCAAACCAAATTGATTCTAACCAAACGCTTCATTTTATGCAGAAGGCCAAACTAGTTTACAAAAATGTTTTCTGTCTTTATAAACTTGCAGTACACTGAACATGGCTAAAAAAAAGCTTAAATAATATAGAATTCCAAACATTCAATTAAGTTGACATGCTCAGCACTCTGTGGGATGACTGAAAGGGCTTACAAAAGATAGGTTTTGAATGGCAATCTGAATGAAGTGAAGAAAAGTTGCATTGCACATGTAACAGGGGAAGGTATTCCACATTAACGGGGAAAAAACCAAAATTCTCCTAAGCAAAACATGAAAAAATAAAAGGTAGCAGAATTGCATAACTAAAGCAGAGGGGAAGGAGAGGTAGCAATAAAGCTGTGTAGAACCACGAAAGAACAAAAACTATTTTTGGTATAGTAAAGCCAATAAAGACATTTTCTCAAGAGGAAGTGTGTGAACAAAGCGCATCAGAGGAAGAAGAGTTTGGCAGCAACATCTGGACCACCTGGAAGGAAACCTGGTTTGTATCACAAAGGCCAGAAAGTACTGTAATCCACAAGGGAGATTATCCAAGACTATAAATGTTTTGGAATCTATTCCAATAAAACATAAACACAGAGAAGAACTCTGCCCAGGGAAGGACATCAGATGCATCCTACACATCCTAGTGAAATGGAGAGCACTGTTACTTCCTTGCAGAAGATGAGTGGGTTCTGTTTGAGTAGCATTGCTGGTGCAATTTATTTTCCAGCTCAGTTATTCAACAGAAATTAAATACCATTAAAAATAGGTAACACTACCAGATCACATCACACATAAGATACCCCAAAATAGATAACATTATAAAAATTAATGTAAGCATGCATTCAACCACACTCTTTAGTGCCTGGGAATGGTGACCTGCCACTCCTCAGACAGCATTTTTCATCCTTTCTGCCCTTCCCTGAGCAGACATACAAAACAGTGAAAACCTGGGTTATAGCTTCCATACCTTGCATGATTGTAGGAGTATTTAGACACTCTCTAAAGATAAAAGCACCAGGCACTTTTGGGTCATGCCACAAGATTACTATCCTGTATTAATAAAAAGCTCTTCCAATCAGCTCTGCAAGTGAAACTGAAACCCAAGTTAATAAATACACATTTAATCTGCAGCAGTTGGCATCAGCAAGCTAAAGGAAATCACTATCTTTCAGAAGAAAACAAAATTTAATAGAAGTTCAGAATGGCTCCACAGGCTTTACATAGTTGCCTTTAAAACACTTCTCCTAGACTTATGATGGTTGGCCTAACACTGGAGCAATTCCCACTCAATTATAGCACATTTTGCATCTCCCTTAGCACACATGGTTTTCTGACCAGTCACTTCAATATTACAAAACCAAGTTGGGACTGCTTGGTTGCTCTCTTGATTTCACATGTGATGATTGATTTAGGTTATTCGGGACCAGGAAAGGAGTTGTTCACACAGAAAAAAAACCCCAAAGCTTTCTTAGATCAATGACCACATAAAATCAGGTCAGAACTAATCACAAATTTTTAATCAAAAATTTTTCCTGAAGAAATTTGGTACTATGTAAAGGTAAGAAAGAAAACAAAACTGAGAGAATACTTTTCTTAAGTACTCAAGTAATTACTGTTTTGAAAATATTAACCAGAATATAAGGGAAAATCACATTTTATTGCTACAAACTAAACACATTTTTCTACAACTTTACTGATATGGTTTACCTAAGTCACTATTTTCAAAGCTCCACACAAAGAGTGAAGCTTCAAAGATTAACCAAAACTCTTTTAATGGCTCTTCAATACTCCGAAAGTTGCCACCACTATTAATATTTAAACAAAGTCAAGACTTCATGTATTAACTTCAAAATCACTCCTAATTGGATTTTTACCGGGGAAAAATTGGAGGAATGTTTATTAACTTTGCCATAGAAGTGGAATACTCAAGCTCAATAAAATGGTACATTTATAAGAATAATGTTTTTTCCAGAAGTCATCATAAAGAAGTAACAGCCGCTCTTGCTTTCATTGCAGAAACAGAAGCGTTCTGGAATCCCAGGAGAAAGGGAAAGCATGAACATCGTATTTTACATTGAAAACCTGGCAACACCTTCAGCTCACCTACGCTGGACATACTATTACTGCCTGTGCTAGTGGCTACGGTTACTCTTTATCATCATGAATTTAGCTTTCTTAAAAACTGCCTTTGAAGTAAGTTCAAACTTTTCAGTCCAAGCTGTCTCACTGGTAAATTTATATTCAAATATTTATTAACAGTGACTGGAAAAAAGGCTAATTGGAGACTAAATTAAGGTCCCAGAAGTGTTCTAACTCTATTTTAACATTTTAAACAGGTGGTTAGAAGTTCTAAATGGCTCCTCCTCATTGTCTCCTCAAATATTCGAGATCCTGGGGATTATATCAGTGATCTCAAAAGAGCACTGTATAAAATTATAGCTCTTATAATCAGGGACTAAGTGAGAAAAGGAAGTGGCTGCATGCTCCTCAGAACTGTTTATAATCTGCTGCTAAGCCAAATATCCTTTTCACACTATTATTTACACCTTCCCCAGGAAATACCAGACGTGTACCAAATGGTCTCCCCATGTCTGTCACAGAGAAGGAAGAAATTCATGTTTAAGATATTATTTTGCATTATAGATGCAGCACACTAATGAGATGCAGTTTTCCCCTGATTTTATTTCAGGATGTTTAGAATATAACACTACATCTAAACCAGAATCCTTGGAAAAGGCTATGGCATATTGACTTTGCAGAATATATGTGCATTTCAAATTAGCTGGCTCAGATACCACCTACGGTGGACTGCAAAAGTGGGATGTACCAAACACTTCAAAAGAATATTTTTTACGATTTTTCTGAATTCTATTACTAAACGTATTATTTGCTTTTTGCATATAACTCACTTATACCTTGGATTTATCAATATTAATTCAAGAAAAAAATCTTTGTATATATTTTAGTGGACTTGTTAAATTACTTTTTTGGAGATGAACTGTTGGAATTCTTCTTGGATTCAATCATGATTGAGGATACACTGAAACTAGATCCAGGTCACACCTTTTTAGAAGGATTGGAGGGAATCATGGAGGAAAGTTTTATATTCATTCCAGATTCTCTTTTTGGTGTTTGACAAAAAAACTTTCTGTTACTTGTAATTACTGGTAAATCCTATGACTTCTATGATCCAAAGTCATTAATACATATACGTATTCCAATGACTTCAGAGAAATGAATTGGTTTAATAGGTATGTTCAGGTTATCTTGCCCAAAAATATATATCTTGGTTATTCAGTAAGTTTAAGTCCCTTGATCATGATGTGTTGATGAGCGATCCATCTGCCTTTTAAGATTAGTTAATATTCCTTTTCATTAGCCAATCATCTGACTTTTGGTCTCTGTTGTCTAGCGAATATTGAAATGTTCACATCCACAGTTAGAATTACTTGGTTTACTTGAGTACTCATTATTTGAGTGTATTATATGGAGAATAGTGGAGTACCTACTGAGAGGAGTTTAAAAATGCCAGTTAATGCAACTTTACTGTTTTCTAGGGTTACTCATTCACAACTATAGAGTTGGATTCTCCAGCTTCCTAAGACCACCCTGCATCCCAAAAACTCAGAACCTTAAATCACAGAAAAAATCGAAGAACTTTGCTTGCATAGATGAATCATCCTGTCAGGTCATGCCAGCCAGAAACTTAACTTCTGAGCAAGGAAAGGGCATTTAATAGGTTTTGCAGAAAAAATACGTGCAGGTGAGAAAAATACGGCAAAATATTCTACTCCTGTGCAATGTGTACACTATGCAATGAAGCACATAACAAAGAAAATCAGGGGTTTTTTTCTTTCTGTAATGTCTTCTTGAGAATGAACAAGCTCAGCTTGAGCTTCCTTAGCATGGCAATTATTATTACGTATAATAAAGCAGAGCTTTTGATTTGTCTGTGTACTTCCTACAACTGTGAGTTTTCTGAAAGAGGTCTGATAATGCATTTATAGTAACAGATAACATAGTATAAAAAGTGTAAAAAGTTAATTATGCTTATTCTATGTTAATAATATTACCTATTTCTTTCAACTACCTGTCTGAAAGCTATTTTCCCTGTCACCTAATACATAGGACCTTTTTACAGGCTATGTTCAGGTGATGCCAAGCACAGAACACCAACAAAAGCCCTGGGTGACCCAACACTCTCAAAATACTTACTTTTTTGCAGAAATGTGAGGAGGAAACAGAAGGAAGATATTACAATCATTTTTCTTCCAGAAAGCAAATTTCTTCATTCAGAAGCAAATATACATATGCACCATCAACCTTCTGGGAAGAAATGCTTACATGGGGAGAAGTCTTATGCAGAAATGGGAGTTAATAGATTGAATAATGCTTCCAACTTGTACAGTATCAGACAAATATCTAAATGTGCATGTTCACATTCACTGTGGCATCTGAGGTGGCTCCCAAAATCCATCCCTCACTTGCCAGTTGTAGTTCAGTGGATGCATACAATTCATAACATACCAAATATAATCAGAATTATGCTATCAAATGATGTTCCTCTAATGTAAACTGTCATGTTTACATGACAGTCACTATCCAAGAACCTCATCTGGGTCCCCTTAATGAAAAATCTCTTGCTGATAATTTTTCTTCTTACATGATACAGCTTAGAGCATGGCATCTATATCTCTCCTTGGTCCTCAGTCTCCAAATTCCACCTTTGTGGGATAACGACAGAGTTAGACCTTGGTTTGAATAAAGTTTTTATTTGCTGGTAGGCTTTATTAGCTAAAAATATAAATAGGGTCAGAATGATTACATCATAAGATTTGTTCATACTGCCAGGAGCATCTGTATATTAAAATAAAAAAAAAAAATAGAAAGTAAATAGCAAATGTTTCTACTCACTGCCAACGGACAAAAAACAAAAACTGTTTCCTAACCCTGTATCATATTGAATCATGTGCTCAAGCAATGCAAAAGATAATGAAAAAAACACTGATTCCATTTCAAAAAGCTATGAAAGACAGGCTGACAAAAAATAAGAATGCACAAAGGAGAGTAAGTCTTACATCTTGAAACTGCTTATTTACTTAATTGTACATTCTACTGCAATTTTCCATTTAATAGATTAAAAGGGAAGCTCCTACAGTAGCAAATACCAGGATATATCCGAATAGTCATCTATCCTACAATTAGAGTACCTTGTATTTTCATAATTTATTTTTGTGAGCTGCAATAATCAGAAAAAATTAAAATTTATGTTATTTATATTAATGAAAATGATGAATTGTAAAATGTATTTTTCACAAGCCTTGGGAGAGCTGCCATCTGACCCCAATCATTTAATGAAAGGGTGACCAACTGAACGTGGAGAGTGCTGTCAGTAGGGAATTGCACCACTATTGAACATCCTCCTTCAGGGTTCTGGAGGAAACTCCTCCAGAATTCAGGAAAATGTTTTCTTACACAGAAACCCAGCCAATTTCTTTTTGTTTTCATTTGTCTCAGAGCTCTGACAGGCAACGATAAACCAAACTCAGCTGAAAATTAGGATCAGATGGTGAATTGAGATTAGTTCTGTAAACTTCTCACAATTTGACAAAGATAGCAGAAAAACGTCTCTCCTCATTCTACATCTCTCCCCTATATGATTTAGGAAGCTAGATCATCTGGACCAAGACATTAGCTACTGTAGTCAGGGGATACTTTTTTGTTGTTGTTGAATTTATTCAGTTTCTCATTCAAATACTCACAGGACATTGACACAGGGATGGATTTCTGATCAGGAAGCACATGTCCATTACACTGCTTCCCTCCCCCACTTCCCTCAAAAAAGCCAGGAAAGATGTACAATAACTGTAGCTGTCTGCAAAGTCTCTTCCCTAGAGATGGGAATAATGAGCTCTTGGAAATGTTTAAAGTCTACTAAATAAGAAAAGCATCTAGCAATGATCTGGTAAAACAGTTTTAAAGCCATGAGAATCCACTCAATATCTCCAGCACTATTATTTTTAACTGAAAAACTAGGACTACAGCCAATTTTATACTTCTGGAATTATTAATGTTTTATAAATTCATACATATATATACACATATGTATCTTTTAAAATGTCTACATTTCCTGGCATTCCATGCAGACAACTAGTCCTTTAAATCTTCACAAAATTCAGCTAAATAATCAAGTCCCCACCCATCTCTAAATATTTGAAGTATAGATGTGTCCAAAATGCTTTCAGTTCCTTTCTTTGTTTGAGCCATTAAAAAAAAAAAGGCACACTAAGATTTTGCAAATTCATAAATATTATATAATTTCTGTGATAACAACTCGGAAGAGTGATAAGAGACTGTCTCTAGGGATTACTCCATGAACCTCCTGGTTGGGGGCATGGATAGTGCTGTGAAAATAGTTAAAACATTTAAATACAGTGAAGGAAACTCGGCTTATGCAGTCTTGAGTCGTTGTACAATGGCTACAAAGTATGAGCTACTGCGCAGCATAAAGACTAATAATCCCCCACAGAGAAACACTACAAATAACAGCCCTGGATGTCCATTTGGCATCTTCCAGATGTTGTTTCTTATCCTTCAATCACCAACAAAGGCTAGAAGCATCACAACAGCTATCTTGCACAAGCCACATACCCAGAGGTGGGCTCTTAAATGTAGCACTCAGCAGCTAAACTTTTCCAAGGCTTGGCTTGAGTCTCCAGCAAAAATTCTCAAACACTTTGGAAGTCATGAGCAATAATGCCATGGCCTGAGCTCCAAAGGAAATCTCTTCTCTGCAAGGATGAGTGATACTGTGGCTTTCACTCTGTCCTACAAAAATCCCCTCGTCAGCTCTCAGCTTTTATATCTAGTCCAAAAAAATTTCTATTGCCCTTTTTGTAGCTTCAAAATACTTGAAGAAAGACTTTCTTAATAGAACAAAGTGGGTTTAGATGCTGGAATCACACATTTTTCCTGATCTTCTTGCAGTGTTCGCTTGGTAGAATTTGAATACAGATCCAGTAAGTTTTGCTGTACAGGACAGCCTTATCTTTACGCCAAGAGACAAACAACTTGTTCTCCTAGATGGTATGCCCTAAGCAGAACTATCTGGAACATACCAAATGTCTGAAAAAACAAGTTTTCAAGCTGCAGAACCACAAACAAGTCATGGAATCCATATTTACTTCAACATTGAGGTCTCCTCAGCAAATACGTACTTTTTTCAACAGAGCCAAAGCTCACAGAAAATAGAATAGTTCCAGTTGACAGGGACCTCCAGGAATCATCTGTTCTAACTGATCACCTCAGGACCACAAGGCAAGGCATATCATTTAGGCCATTGCCCAAAAGCCTCTTAAACACGGACAAAATGTGCTTCTCTTTCATCCAAGAGATGACGAGGAAATACAAAAAAAGCTTGTTAGTGCAGAAGTCAGGCTGTGCAAAATTTAATGTTTATCTGGATTCCTCCAAACATATTAGCTCTGCATGCCACTACTTGACCAAAGCAGATCTAACTGGAAGAGACTGAGCAAGCTGTGAAAAAGGGGGCTGCATCCCCAGCATTAAGACCAGATGGTTGTTACATGGAAAACAGGTGTGATCTATCATTGGAAAGGAACAGATCTACATGCAAAAAAAAAAAAAAAAGGTATGTGGAGCAAACCTGACTTTCTCAAATACATTCCCATCTATTTACAGCAAAACTCACTCATAATGACAATATGCTTTTGACCATAATTTTATGTTGCAGGATTAATCAAATAATATATATTAGCTACAGAAACAGTCCCCAAGTTTTCACTTTTTATTTTTGTTTAGTAATAGAGTATGTGACAAAAAATATTTTGAAACTCTCTATGACAGATTTGGAATTATACCAACAAAATTAATAGTAGTATAGGAGCAGTCCTCGGGACAGTAGGATACGTGGCGAAAGTTCTAAGTCTGTATTCACCACACAGCCTTTTTTTGGATATTTTGCAGAATTTAAATCATAAGCAGATGTTTGTGGAAAGAAACTGTCTCCTCTTGCTTACATACAATGTACTAATCACTCTAAAATAAGACTATAAAGATAGTATCTTGCTGAGTCCTTTGTACTTAGCAATGTTACTAAACACCTAATTTACATCCCATTTCGGACAAAGCTTAAGAAGCAAAATTTGACATGCTTCAGTGATCTACAAAAGTAGTTACAAAAACTATTTAAATATTTCTTATTTTTAGTGGGGACAGTGATAGCAAGGAAGTATTAATGAAGCTGAAAAGCAGCAGTTGTTGCTTATCATCTGTTTATCCCTAAGTAAGGGAAGGGTGGGAACTGTGGTGTGCTACATCAGAACCCAACAAGGAACCAAGAACGTGGGACATACGGCAGCCAGTCAGAGCATGACAGAGACAGCATGAGCTAGGAGATCAAGAAACGAAGTAATTAAATAACCAAACCAATGTATTTAGAAAACCTGACTTAGAACTACAAATCAACGACCCAGGAGGATATAAAAGAGAGAACAGCTGTGACACAGAAGGACTACAGATAATTATAGGTGGGAACAAAAATGGCTAAGAACACAGGTAGGATCAGGATGCAACAAACCTATCCAGAGAGAAGTGGGCAATAAAGGAGCAAGCAGGTTTTTCAGAACCCTGATGTCTGATTTCCACACCAACTGAAAGCTCAGGCACTGCTCAGACTGCACTGTATTTTGTGCTAACCAGCTGCAGTAGATGCTTTGCTGCAGACAGCACGAGGGTTCATTTTCTCATTACCAGTGAGGTAAGGCGCTGTCGTGTTAAGCAAAAAACATCCAAGACACACCACACCAGACAAGGTTATTGTCTTAAAAAGCTTCTACCCCTGCCCCACCAAGGAAGGAAAAAAATCAAGCAGACCACAAATAATTGTGTCATGATATTCAAAATCTAACTAAGGTCTATACCATATTAGGGGAAAAAAGTAAGTCATTCTGACATCAGTTGGTCTGTCAGGACTGCTTGAATCCACAAAATCTGGCAAATTACTTTGTTACTCTGGTTTTGGTTTGGTTTTTTGGGGATTTTTTTTTTGATGCCTTCACTATTCTTAACCCGCAACATCACTGGGATAGAAGTTGCAGGACTTTAGTGGTGGTGTAGTTCCCTCACTCATCGTGGTCCTTGCATCCAGGAACCTCAGCTACCAGTTTAGAGCAGAAGAGGTATAACCCACTGGTGGTCTCACACAGCACACATAAGAGGAAAGCATACAAAAAGAAGATACCAGATTTTTCCCAGCAGAGGCCCATCTCTTCTTGCATCCTCCTTCTGAGGATGTAAAAGTCATGCCTGCATTAAGAGTTTCAAAGTGACACCTCTGAGCAGCAGAACACTGGACTTTATTGCCTAATAACTAAATAAGAAAAAGCAAACATTTACCTTATTAAAAATGAAGGAACTCAGTTCCCTGAAAATTTGATATTTAAGCAAAGTCTTCAACCACAGGCACAATCTGAATCCCAGCATCAGGTGCTGCAAGTGAAGAGTGTCCCTAGCACAGATGGTAGTTAAGTCTCTAACTACCATAAACTGCATAACATTTCAAAATGATAAAAGCAATCTAGGCCAGGTCTATTATGGTACCATCAGCACTGCTCAGAACTTCAAAATTAGTTCATAGCACACTCTTGCCTAATAACTGACAGGTGAGTAGCATTTGTTTTCCTGCATCCATATTTTAAAAGCATTATACTACCAAAAATGGAGGAAAATTAAATCATTTTCTTTTCTAATGAAAATAACTACAATAAAAATGGAACTGCTTTCCATTCTAGTCATTCTTATCTAAAGGAGATATTCACTATTGTTTGTACTATACATCCACATTTGACTTCTAAAACTGAACACAGGAGTGGAGTTTGATGCCTTTTTAAAAAAACACCTTTTTCTTTGTGAAAAAGCAGAAGTTAGCCTTGGCCACTTCTCTAAGAATGATTCAACTGCTTCAAAGTCACTTCTGTAACCCAGGAGAAGAAATGCAATGAAAAAAAAATCCCTGAACATCCTGGGCAGTTCAGTTAACAGTCATTTTTCATTTTTAGGTTTTACCTTATAGAACTGAGCATTTGTTTAAAAGTCTCTTCTAACTCTGATTTCATATTTATCACCTTGCTTACTTTATATCAGTTCAATTACATACCTGAAATCCCACTAAAACACCTACATGCAAAACAATCATTTCAAATACTCAGGCACAGAACATTACTTAAAATTCCCATCAGCAAGATTGCTGTGTTTATCAGCCAAAAAAGTTACTTAGGTGAATTTTTTCCAATCACAGCAGGATTTCTAGCACAGAAAGAAGGCAAGGCAACAAAAATGAGATGAAATTTGAAAACTGTGACAGTACTGTTTAAACTAGTTTAGTGGTTTTCTTTGGAGCACAGACTATGTTCTTTGTCAAAAATCTGTTTTGTCCCACATTCTGTTAAGTGGTTCTTTGACATTACCTCTGCTTTGTGAGCCAAAACTGCTGCCAACAAGCCTCAACTGAGAAAACACTATAGCTCTGTTGACCTCTTCAACTGTTTATATTCTATCAGCTCCTTGTTCTTAACCATCTGACCTCCTTCTCCCAAACACAGAGCAAAAAAATTTGGTTTAGCACCTTATTCTGTTGTGCATACTAAAGAGTTGTAGGAAACAGCCATTTCCTTGTCTTCTGGTCTAAAGTTTTCTCCATAACATGGTTTTATACCAATAGGTGCAATTACAAAATATCAGAATTATGCAGTCTGTAACACAACCAAAACCCAGAGAAGCAGAACGATGGCTACCAGACGTCATCAAAGCAGCCCTGCCTGTAGAGCTCAAAGGAGAAGGCACCTGGGACAAAAGCACAGCAGTGCCAGCTCTTATGTCCAGAGACCAATGCTTAGGAGCCGCCTGCCCGGATGGAGGTGTCTGTTAATGCAATTGAGCAGCACAGCTGCAAGAGGCTGAGTAATTCAGGTAGAAAGCTGGCTGAAAATGCACAGTGGATTCTATACACCGCAATCTCCTCATCAGTTCTGGATTTTTTGCAGACAAGTCACTCAAGTGTCTTTAGGCTATGGGCCTGCAGCTTTTGAAGATGGTGCTGTGAGTAAGTGAGGATGTGCAGCTGAATTTGACATCAGGATCATACCCATACTCCTCACATGTATTATGTCAAAAATGGCCACTGTGTGACAACCGGCATATGCTGGTATTTTAGCTAAGAGCTACAGACGAGCAGCTGGTTCCCATTTTGAAATCTGATTTGGAAAATATACAAAGCCAGCTGCACTCAGTTCTCTTATCCTGAAAATATCGGTTTTAAAAAATATTTTCCATATATAATTTACAGCTTCTATACTTTTCTGGCAAAGAAAAGAAAACAAATCCTTAGACTGTGTAGTCTGGCTTAAACTGAAAAATCTTTTTTATACAAATTTAGAATAATTAACAAATTTAATACAGCATTTCTTTGTATCTGTTATGGCATTCTTAAATCAGCTGTTACAAATGTAAAGGATGAATTATTTAACTAACTGTTTTCCCACTATAAATTCAGTAGAATCACTGTTGTCCCAGAACTGAAGAAATGTAGTATTCCCGAAGTCAAACATGTGCTCAGATTATAATTAATTTTTCAGAAGAAAAGACTAATCAAAGACTTTTAATAAAAATTTGATACTGTAAAAAGATCTCTTAATGTCTGGATCATGATATCCTGCCAGAGAAATGGACTCCATAGGTTTTCAGATGACTCCAGGGCTGCCAAATGCAAAACCTCTAACAAGACAGGCTTTCTATTCTGCAGCTACTGAAAAAGGCTTAAAAAAAAAAAATAAAACCACCGTTACTTTAATGGTGCAGAACCAAAGTATATGTAAGCGAGTGGACTTCAATATTATTGCTAAATTTGGAGATTCTCATAGTTGGTTAAAGCACATGAGATACAAGACTAATGTGAGAATCGTGGTATTTCAGAGAATTGCACAAGTGTTTTCTGTTCTTACATATAAGACCACAAACACAGATGACATATAGGCAAAAAATAAGCCAATTAAACATTTTCAAAGGGTGTACAGAACCTGAAATTAACACTAGTTAAATACTTTGTGGCTGCTCATGTCTTATTAAAAGAACACTGTTTTTTCCCTTCATTTTTTTCTCAGCATGCTTTCAGATTTGAAGACTCTTCTATTATTAGTAACTATCATGACAACATTTCCCTTTATCTAACAGACACAAATAAGCTTGCTCCTATTCATAGATTCTGTTAAAGGAAAAATAACTACTGTACATGTTTTCTAGATCAGAGCTCTATCCCAAAAAAGGGCAAAGATCCCAAATATCTATTCCATCAAGGTCTTTTAAAATAGGGAGAGAGAGAAGAAGAAAGAAATAAAGGAATTTACTTATAGCAGTAGAAATTAATCACAAAGCAATTATAATCGAATTGTATTTATACATCCTTTAAGTATTTAAGAAATAATATCTTCTATGGTTCTATGATTCTAGAAAGAAGTATTTGACTCCATTTTTATTAAATTCTGCATAGTTCATTTTGAACAATCCCTGCCAGCAATCTCTTTCCAGCAGCCATTTAGGCTTAGTACAGATCAGCAAGTAGATGAACGATTAACTTTGATGATAAAATCCACCAGATTCTGAAACATAGTTCACTAATTATTCTCTCGCAGTTTCTAAAGTAAAATGTTTGAAATGAACAGCTTTCTGGTTTGGAACAAAGTTAGATCCCATTTTTAAAAGGAGAAACATCGAAGTAACACGGTGCCAGAGATAGAACAGTAAAGACTTTTCTTCTGCAGGAACCAATGCAGGGAGATAGAGAAGTAGAAATTCTTCCCACCACATTATTAGGAAGATCTAGAAGACTAAGGGATTAAGAAAAAAAGGATCTTCGAATCACTGAAACCTCAGTCTATTTTTCAAAACGTGTTCCTTTTTTTCTCTCATATATACCCCCAGTTATTTAAAGATGACCGACCAGATCACTATTATCTGCTTCTGGGGATACAGTCGGCATCCTCTGGAACTCCAAAAATCTAGTCATTAAAACAAATTCACTTACAGAATTGCAAAGAACTTTTATGACTTTGCAATTAAACAAACACATTAGCTACGCAGATAACATGATTTATTCAGAAGCTGCTAGCACGGGCAGCATGGCTGAGTGTCTGTGAAGCGTCAGTTAACTTCACTTACATATGGTAGTGGGCTTGAAGTGTCATATTGCATTTTTCAGCCATGGCTAATATTTTTTACAGTGGTTTATAAACACCAGTGATTGCTAATGCAAAAATAAGATGTGCATCTGGAATTTCCAAAAAGGGTAAAAAATGCTGCGGATACCAAATACTGTCTCCTTACTTCTAGATTAAAAGAAAACCAAGAATGAATCAGTGAAATGAATCAATAGTATGATCTTGCAATTAAGAGCATCAGTCTTTAGCTCCCTTCAATTAAGCAAGCTCTCAGTTTGCTTTATTGGCATGAAATTGGTATAGAGAGACTGCAGGGATAGAAGGAGAGAGGCAGTTCCCAGCATTCAACTGATAATGTACACAACACCAGAATGCGGTTCTGGCATGCTTTTGAATTCCAGTCCCAAAACCCTGGCAAATAGTTCATACGACAAGGTTTGCACAGCTGAAAGTCTAACACGGCCATAACCTCAGTATACAGTTAAATACTTGCATTTTACAAGTCAGCATTTAAATCCACAGTTAAGCACCAAAAGAGAAGTATCCTGACTTTCAGAAGTGCTGTTTGTCCACACTTCAGTACACTATATGGCTAGGCCAGGACATATGGATTACTAATAGGATTGTAGGATGGCCAGGGAAGCCACTGAAGCTTCCATTGCAATTTTCTTGGGAAGACTGCAAAAAAGTTGTTGAGTCTAGCAAGTGCCCTGTCTTGCAACAAACTCAACAAGGATGGATAATTAAATTCTGGGAATACTCTCATTTGTCTAATCTGGGACTATAGCTCTTTGTCTAATGTCACTGTCAATTTTTAATTCAGTGATGACAACACATAAAAGAAAGAAAAATGATACTTGGGTACAAAAAGATCTAAACTTCAGTTGTAGGATATCCACTGAAGATCCATGGCAATGTATCTATTCCCTCATGGTAGATTTTATTTTAAAAGGGTAAAAGTACAATGAAAAACAGTATAAAAATACAGTTACAGAGCCATTTGCAAGTACTTGACATACAAAACAGTGAGCCATGATGGTTTACTGCTAAATCAGCCAGTGGCAAAACAAGTTGGTAACAATCAAATGATTATATCAGTGATATTTATGAATGGCTTACTATTTGTAGGCAAATAACAGGCAGCAGAGGCAACCATGGGCACAGGATGATCCACTGCTATGGATCAGGAATCTCAGCAGCAGCAGTTTGGGTGGGATACTCTGATTAAAGCACAGCAGTGTTGCTCTCTGGTAGTGGTAAAGGACCAAAGAGAGATGAAGCACCGAGGTACTCAAATCCAGTTAGCCAGACCAACAGTGACTGAAAGTTTCCCTGAGAGTTGAAATCTAGGTAAAAATACTTCTTGACTTCTAGTGGGAAAGAGACAGAGCTGGGATAAAAGAGACAGATAAGTTACTGCATTCTGATGTGAACTGAAGCCAAAATTTTGATATTTTACTTTACCAGTTTCCAAAGGAGAAAAAAGGAAAAAAAAAAAGAAACTGCTGCTTCTGACAGCCTGGAAAACTACTGTACTTCCGTAACAACAATATAAACCTTGTTAAAATATTACACTCACACAAATTATTCAAATAAATCAACATTCACTCCATTTACAATACAGTGCACCAGCTAACTTCTGTTGGGAATGTTGCCCACCATTTGCTGGAGCTATAAAAGATGAAGGAAAGTAACTGAGATTACCCAGGCCTTTTCCATTTGAAAAATCTTGCTTTAAAATAGTTTGGAGAAGAAAAGCCTAGGAACAGCATGTTCTTCACTTGTTGAGTTTTGAACAACTGCAGCAAGTCTGGGACATAACTGAGCATTATTAGAACATTAATACATCCAATTTGAGCTCCAGAATCAGTTTTGGTACAAGAGGCATATTAAAAATACTAAAATATTCCTCCAATTTCTCTATCTTATCTCAAAACCTGAAACAATAGCCTTCCATCTCAGTACCACATTTGAGGATTTCATTACTTCTTGTTTTCTTTAAAGGATGAATGAGGTGTTATTTTGTTAAGGCTCCTCTGTTGATCTTTGCTAAGAATTTCTCTAAGGTCTTGCATCACAAACAATAATAGGTGTCTCTCTGCAAATAAACTTGATGTGATTAGGTTCTGCCTAACCTGCTGTGACTTTGCTTCACCAACAGACTCACTTTTCCTTATACTACTTACTGGGTCCAAAAAGTCTGTAAAGCATACACTTGTAACACTTTCAGCAATCAGATATGATTTAACCATCCAATAAACCAACAGGAAAGGGAAGAAGAAGGACAAAAGGCACTAAATAACTAAACCATCCAACCAACCATAAAAAATTGCTTTCCTACATTCTTCTTTCTGTGATGTATTTATAAGGGTATTCATATGAAGAGTGAATTAATTAACCTACTCCAGCCAACATAATTGAATATACAGAAGCAGATGTCTTCTACCAAGTCTTCTTTCCTCCATGTCAGAGTTCCCTGGATCTGGGAACTGAAGGAGTGCCAAATGTGCACACAAGCATCCCATCTCAAGAAAAACAGTATCGTTAGTTTACTTCTCTTTTTCCCCTACACAGGCAGGTGAGGACAATTCCAAGCAGGGTACCCCACTAAGCACCACAGCCTGGGGGAGGGTTCAGGGTTCCTTGACAACCTTCCTAGAGATGGCATCATCTGTTGACAATTTAAATGTTGCAAGTGATATCAGTTACAAGTCACCATGGTTAATCACAACATTTGAAGATTTTCCTCAGGCAAACCATCATAGTTGCTTAAACTAGGATAACAAAATAAACCCTGATTATGAAACTGTTTTGAGTTTTCCTCTTCCACAGCACTGTCCATTATCCAAAGAAACAGTTCCTCGTTTAAAAGCACAATGTGGGGTTTTTTTAGTCCAAGAGCTTTTTTTAATAGTCAAACAAGCTAAGGAGCCTTCTGAATGGTCTTATCCTGTGAGTGTAAAGAAGTCCACCTTGGGAGTCCAGGTGGGCAAGGAAGCCTGGACCCAGGCAGTTTCAGGAAGAATGCAAATCCATCAATGACAGGAAATGGATCTCAGATGTAAGCACAGAAAGGAATTGAGGGTAGGTTCAAAGAGCAGTTGTAGCTGTAGTCAAGGCAGTCTACAGGCAAGTGCCAAAGGACCCACCTTTCTCCTCTCCTGCTGCCCACAGTGATCTTCATTAGGAAGTTAATGTTCACTACATGGTGGAAGGAGCAGGCAGTCATAGACTTGAAAAATTGCTTCCAAGGGCTTAAGTCCCACTGAGGGAAAAAATCTCTGTACAAAAAGATCTTCACTAAGTCTGCCATAGGAGGGAGTTGTTGCAGCAGCATTTCTTCCTGCAGGCTTTCTGACAGCCGCTTTAGCTTGATCAATATGGGAACATACAGGTATGATATAAGTCTTGGTCTTGCACCATTACAGTGCAAAGAGGACAGAGGCACCAATGTTCTCATAACCTGTGCTTGGACATACTGTCAGAATGCCCTTAATGATGCACAGCTATATGCACCTTTTAAGTTGACTTCTTGCCACTACATTCTCTTGCCAAAAGTAAGGGCTGTATGAATTAATTAATTTAGTCACAAATTGAACTGTATTCTAATGCAATCTACTAAATGAAAAAAGGCATTAAAATATTTTTCTATTTTGATTATGTGGATATGTTGCTTTTACAGTTGTTCTCAAAGTTAGCTAAACCATATTTACCATCAAACACTGCTTTAAAGTAGTACATGAAGTGAAATGAAATACTGCTACCATCTGTGAATAATGTAATCAGGCAAATGAGGAATAATGACTACATCATGGTAATTTAGGATGTAACATACTGAATTACAATTGTCAGCAGCTTGGTTTATAGCTCACAAACTTGAGAAAAGCACAGCATAGAAAAAGAGCAGGGAAGGATTTAATCAAAATATGATTACAGAAGAAAACGTAAACGACACATGGCATTACTTTTCAAGGGTCCACCACTATTATTTGTATCTTGAAGTGTAACTGAAAACTTATCATCACATACACGCAGAAAGATAATTTCAGTGATACAGGGCTGCTCATACGCATCACAAATCCGCAGGGTTTAGCTCATAACAGAGCAATAATTCCACCCAACTCTTTGGGGTTGCGGTAGGTAAGCAAGGAATAATCCATGGAAATTCTGCCAGATTCTTTCCATTTTCTAAGTTTCCTATCTGTTCATAGGCCAGAAGTGCAAGTCAGTATTTTCCCTGCCCAGTACAATGACTTTCATTGGGGATGATCTGCAGTAGGAAGCAAGCTGGTAGGATGCTGTTCTTGCCTACTCTGACATTCTTTTGAGGGGTTCAGGGTGGAGTTATCTTTACCAGATTTGCTAAAATGAAATACCCTTTGAAATACAGAAAAAAATTTCCACACTCTTTAAATTTACTTCTTGCATTAGAGAAGGAAATTCATGTCCCTGCTATTGAAAAGATGCCTTTTTCCTCTTCTTTCATTTCTTGTTCCATCTCCATTCTACGTATTTTCCCCTCAAGCATTTCCATAATCCTTTCACTGCTGTACATGAATACCTCTTGGCCACTGATATATTTCACTTTGCATCATCACAGTCAAGCAGAGAATAAACAGGAACTGGAATAAAAACAGAGTTATTTTCTCTGGTTGCAGAGGAAGCTTTGGTGGATCAATCCCAGCTACCAAAGTGTTGTTTAGCAATCCTTCCTCTCAAAGTTTCCTCTGTAAACATAGATATTTAAGAACAACTTGTCATTCGGAAAAATTTACTTGTCTGTATAAAAAGTTTTATGACCCATTTCTCCACAGGGCAGAAACTTAACAAATGTTTCTGAATTCCAGTTGGAATTATGTTCTTCACTGATGAAGACAACTGTCCATTTCTTCTCCTGCAATAAAAAATTCCTTCCACTTAGAATATTCCTGTTCCTCTAAATTACTGCCCCGACACAAAAGCAAGAACCACCTGGTAATGCCCAGAGAAATTACAGTATCTGCCCTCAGAGAGAGCAGCTGCTGGCACTGGTAATAAATAAATAAACAGATAAATGTATACATATGTAAATAAATAAAAGCTGTTCACTGAATTTATGTCACCAGAAATCCAGATACTTTCCACATGTTTCTGCCTTCCATCATCTGGGAAAAATCACAATGTACTAGTTCCATTCTGCCATGATAGCACACTGGATACTGTACCAAAATCTTTTAGTAATGGATAGTTAAAGTTTTGGGTTTGTTGGTTTGGTTTGGGTTTTTTTTTCTTTTAATCCTGACTCTTTCCTAAATAATTTTGTTTCATAAGAAGAAATTTTTTGGGGTGAGTGTCAGTGGAGGCTGAGAAGAGGAAAGTATTGCAGTTGATGAAACTATACCTTTTTATAAAGCATTTTTTTATTACCATGCCATTCACTGTATAAAGGTGACATTTCAGCATGAAACACTATAAATTATGGTGCATCAGCTAATAAAAATCCAGATTTTCAGAATTTAACAATCAATCAAGATGACATCTAGGAAAATTCCCTGGAAGCCAATAAAAAGCCTGTACAAAGTGCACCGCCCTATACTGCTGCCCACTCCTTCTTTCTCCCAAGCAATGCTGCTAAAACCTGGCTCTCACTTCTGTTAGCATTTGGCCTCTCTGGAGAATTATGAAGGTGTAAAAGATCTAAAATAGGTATTTCACATAGCTTTCCAACTTGAAAATATCTGTCATCACCCTGTCTTTAACTTAGACTTATTAAAAATACATGACAGCCTTGTGCTTTACAATGTTCATGATTATGTATGTCTTGGAGATGTACTGAAAACACCACAACAACAGATTTCACCAGAATTTATCCCATTCCTGGAACTGATTAGGCAGTGCTAAATAAGAAAGCTTCTTTTGGAGCACCATGGCAATAACTAACAATAAATATGACTAACATAAAATTTAACAGACCAAACATGCATCTAAGATTAGCAAAGCAAATACTCCCTCAGTGAAACAGCCAGCAGAAGGCTAAGAAAAGCAAAAAGAGGAAAAACATAATAGAAACTTTCATAAGGAAAAAATAACTATCATGTAACCAAAGTATATAATTACCTAGATCACCACGATGGTTGCAAAGGGAATCATGACCTGCATGTTTAACAGTCAGACCTGCTATGCCAGAATCAGCTGCAAGTGCTGAGTCTGCCAGCGGCACATTAAACACAAATCTGAACTTAGGAACACGTAAAATTATTGAGCAATTGGACTTAATTTTGATTTAACTACATCACTTTTCCCTTCACCTTAGTAAATGGGTATCATCATGAATGTAGATGTCACACTACAGGCAAAACAATTCACAAGTAAACCACGCAAAGCTGGTATTACAATTTTTAAGTGCTCCACTTCAAACATGAACTTCATCCACTGCTGACCATGACAGATTTAGCTGAGAACAAAGTGATCTTTCAGAAGGTCAAGCAAACACAAATTGCTCAAAATTGCTCAAAATTACAGAGTTTTAAAGATGTTTAAGTAAGAAGTGCATGTCAACCGGACCTTCAGACATTACTGAGATAATCTTCTGCTTGACTCTGATTATTTCCTTTAGTATGAAGAACAGTGGTTCATTTTAAAGAAAGGGTGAGTTAGAGAATGCATTATTTTAGAGATTCTCAAAACACAGACCACTGGGCAATTTCTAATGCTGTGAACATTCTTTTAGGGAGCTGACTCTACTAGGAAGTTTCATCAATTTTATCTGAAAGGGACTATTTAGCAGAGTAGCAAACATACAACAGGATAGAGTCAAACCAGCAACTTCCATAGGACCATTATGAACATGGGAGTGGCAGCTAACTGGGGATGATGGGGAAGATTATAGTACTACATGAGGGAATATGTGTTTCAGGCACAGAAATTAATATCACCCGCTTGGCCAAGTTTCTTTTGCACAGCAACCAAGGCAGGAAGAACAGAGGTTGTGTATGTCCAGGTAAGGTCTCAGCATTGCATCAAATGCAAATGGGGCACAAGGCAAGACTGAGGAGCTGGAAAGTATTTCCAGGTTCCATAGATAAGCCTCACCTTTGGGATGCAGATGCAGAAAACACATTCCTCTATGGATCCTGGCAATTGAGCTATTTTAGGTATACACATTGAATGCAGAGCTAGAACTCCAAATATTCTAACAAACAAGGAAAATATGAGCAAACGTGTTATTTGACATGTAAGGAGAACTATTATATGCATCACAGTCTAATAACAAATTTAACTACTTTCTGTATAGGAAAAAAGAAGCAAGTGAAAGAACTGACTTGGTGTAGGTCCATACCACGACATTTAAAATTAAAACACTGAAAGCTTAGTCTTGTCACGGGTTTGGTGGGGGCAGAGGCAGGGGCTGCCAAGTATGATAGCTTCTTTAAGGCTGCTGACATCTCACATATGAAATCACAGAGACAGAAAAGATCATGTAGGCACAGTGCTAGGCACAGAAAATTATTAGGCAAATATTTAACAGTCTAAACCTTGAAAAAGAAGTTTGGAAAACTATTTATATTCAGATGAATTTTACTGTTCATATAATTCATAAAACTGCAATATTGAAGGTAAATAGTTAAGGCAGTTATAAACTCATAAAATACTAAGCTCAAAATAAAAATTATCTGGAACCTAACAACTCTGTCTTCTTTTCATAAGCTACTGACCTTTATTTCTCTCAAGATGAAGCTCACAGTGGAATTAACCAATGACTAGCACAGATATATCACTTACCTGGAAGTCACAGCTTCCATGAATTCATCAAGAAGATCATCATAGGCTTGACCTCTAATTCTCTTGTGTCTCAGCCCAATATACAAAGGATCTTTCAGCAATGCCTGTTTAAAAAAAAAATGTTTGAACTATTACATGAGCAAGTTACAATACTACACTCTGAGTTAGTAAGAAGGGGACAAAAATACAGTGTTTGAGGATTAACCCAAGCATATGAAGTACATATCAATTTATCCACCTCTACATTAAGACTAAAGAAACATAAAGAGATTAAATAAACACCCTTTTGTATCGAGGAAAAGTGATACCCTAGTCTCAAAGGAAGTGTATAGTTTCCAAGTGAAAAAGTAAAATTTACTCTAGGATGTCAGGTTTCAAAAGGTATCTTTTAAAGCTTTAGTTAGTAATTTTCTATTTTTCTTTTATATCCTGAAAGTGCTCTGACATTTTAAAAAAGCCATTTTCCTTAATTTTATCAACATGTTTCACAAATCTCTCCCAGAGCCCATCATTTCAACAGTGTTGATGAGCTGATATACAGAAAATGTGCTGCTTTCGAAAATTCAATATGCCGAAACATAACCAAGCCTTTGCCCTTTTCCTTCCAAACTTTATAGATTATCAGTTTAGATTCTAGAATTCTTCATTTCAGCTGTCCATGTTCCATCAGTTGGATATGATTTCTGAATTTGTCTATGCTTAAATCTTGTACTTTTTCTTCCTTTACCTTTATGATCCAGACTTCCCCATGGTCCACAAAAACACTAAGCCTGTGTCATGCCATGTCTTCACTACTAGAAGGTCTGATATATTTCCAAATTATAACTTAGAAATTACTAAAAGCATTCAAAGTGTTTTGCAATCACTTTTGACCACCCACTTCAGCTACAGCAATTCCCCACAACAAGTCTCACGCTTCCACTGGCTCTCCCAGGAACTCAGGTATAAAGACACTCTTTGCTATTATTTCTCCCATGCCTCTGAAAACAACAAATAAGCTAATTTTCCCATTGAATGTAGTGTGCGATCCTCCCATATGTGCCCAAACAGCTTGCAGAACAGGTCAGAAGCTTGACTAAACATTTTTCATCAAAAAAAAAACTTGTAAACCTAACAGGGTGGCAGAAATATGTTGTGCATCAGCTTAAACTAGAAAAACATTGTAAAGAAAAATACAGACCCATTCACCTTCCAAGAGAGAGGAAAAATGAAGCAAACAGCCTGGAAAGCTTTCTCAGCCTGTTCCAGACCAGGAAAGAGAAACCTGATTTCTGAATTTTAGAGAAGTGCCTAAATTCCCACCCAGCTTTTTTTTACACTGCAAAACTGAAAAAAATTCCTCTGGGTCACAAGGCCCTGTTAAAGATTGATTTGAATCAGTATGAAACTTAAAATCTTTGGTGGTATTCTGCCTCCCCTGGGAGTATCCTGATGCAAACCTATAGATACAGATGTTTGTCTTTCCCTCACTTTTCTCTCCATTTCCACACAGAAGTAAAGATATAGGATTAGAATGTTTAAAAAAATCAAGTAGGTTTAAAAGCTGAATTTTCTAGACCTTGCTAAATTAATCACTAATTCAGAACAATTTGTAATAAATTACTTACAGCCATTAAGAAGTTGGTAGTTCAACTTTTTCAAGTGAAACACGAATAAAGCTCAAAATTAAAATTACTCTTTAAATGAAGGTGAAGTCATTACATTGTAAGCATTTTATTTATTCCCTTCACCAACACACCGTAGCCTTCATGTTTAAGTAGCATTTTTTTTTGCAGAAATAATTTTGCCTGTGTATTTATATTATTCTAAATATTCTAGCAACAAAATCAAAATAATAATTCTATACCGATTCTAGATACCACAGAAAAAACTAGCAAGGGTTTGATCTGGTATCTGTCAAAATAGTTGTCCCTTTTGTGTAGTCTTCTTGTTTCTATTAAAACACTTCAAACTTTGTAGTCAAGAACTATTTCTGAAATTATTTTTTCATTTGCATTTTGAGTTCGTCTAGTTATTAAAAACGACCTCAAGTAAACTTGAAAAATCAAGGATAAATTTATATATCTGGGAGATTAATTCATAGGAAGTGCAAATTAACTATTTAACAGCATGACATTTTAAGGCAAGTTTGGAGAGCTCATATGAGCTATCTCATGCTTCCCACCAGACTGAGCACACAAGGCTGGGAAGAACTGCCAGGCCTCAGGAGCCTCTGTCAGGAACATCACGGTAGGGCTCAGAAACAGCAATCTCATTTCTAAAATTCCATTGCTGCAGCTTTCCATGCCAGTAGGCTTTTGCTATTCCATGTCCTGTGCAAGGATTTTGCATGTTCCACTGTCCAATTCAGAGTAAATAACTTATTCCCTTTCCAACTCCCCCAATTCTTCCTCCTAAATTGAGTTGCTCTTTTCAAAGACCTTGCACAAGCTTTTTATTAAGCAATGTCTGTTTTCTCATTTTATAAAACAACGCTCAAAATGAAAAAAAACATCTCTGGTCCCTTTATTTTTTAAATTCTGTTGACATGTTTCTAAAACACTTTGCAGCCAGACTGAATCAGTCTGATTCCTTCAAGAAGGCAGTTTAGATGGGCAGTGGTTCTGTGAAAGTTCAAGAGAAACAGGCATCACATTACTCTGTTCAAAAAGTGCTAAACCAGCCATGGGTCTGCCTTGAAATGTACATAGGCTCTTACACTCCTTTTGCTGCTTCTGTGTTTTTCATGTCTGTGAGCATTTAAATCTACAGTCAACACTAAAACTCAGAACTCCAAAGCAGCTCCATTTATAGGACCACTGTTGGAGTTTATTCAAATTTAATGTGAAATATTTAAAACAATTATTACAGTGTTTCTGGAGTACGTATAAAGCTCTAGCCTGGGAAGTCTCACAAGCAGAGACAATTAATTCAGCAACACATCTCTGATGAAAAGCTTGGCCAGCTATATACTCAGAGTTCAGAATTCCTTTACAGCTCAGTGCATTCTGCTTAACAAACGTTACAGTTTGACATGAAATAGCCCCAAAAAGTTCCTTTATGGTCCTGTTTGGAACAACGTATGAAGAAACCCGTGGCGGACACAAAAGAATGAAACATTCAGCAAGTGAAAAGAACAGTGGTCACGTCTGTGCTCTGAGTGGCAAACCATTGTGGAGCTGCTCCCTTTCCAAAGGGCACTGAAGAATGAATAAGCTGCTTAAGCACATTATCCCCTTATTCAGGTCAACACCATGCAAACCAGGATCGTGGTGCTTGTTTTTTTTAGAGGGTTCACACATCTTGAGAGATTAACATTTGCTACCAACTATTTCATGGCTTTCAAAACAGATTACCAAAAAAAAAAGTTCCGTCGTACAATTGAGTACGTCAAACTGACATGATGATTAGGTACTTTTCCTCAATGACTTGGGTTTCTTTTGTTACCCAGCTTGTTGTCAAAGCCTAAACTTTGTTTTGTTCTTTTGGAAATCCAATCTCCCTGAAAACATAACTCTCCTTTTTTCCAGGTTAGTGGGGGTTTTATGCATATTACTGAAAAAGTTGATGCCAGCTTATTTTTAGACATGGATGGTCTAAGGCTAAAAAAAAAAAGTTCTAAAACATTTAGGTTTACCAATGTGGTACATTCAAGCTTTAACAGAAATAGGGTTTTCTAAGAATAAAGAGCTTATTTGAAGTTCTTGTAGTGGAAATAGCATGTAGATCTATTTAGAATTAGCTGTGCAAAATAACGAGCTCTTTGAAGCACCACCTGAGCACATTAAAACTGTAATGACCTTTGGGGGTTTTAAGAAAAAGCCAAGCCGTTTATACCACCCTACTTAGAGTAAAGAGATCGGCAAACCATCAAAGTTCAAGCAAGGCTGAGCCATGCACCTGGCTCTAATTTAGCTACAAAAGCCAAACCAGGGAGAAACACAAAACTGCACACTTAAATATTTCATCAGTTGAGCACAAACATGCTGAAATGTCATTTATTCCCAAACTTGGCACTGAGATGTTTCTTTGGAACAGATACATACTTTAGTGAACAGCTTCATGGAAAACTGGAGGTGAACATCTGCAAGACCCTGAGCCTTTCCACTGACAAAGATGGAGCAGAGATTGTTCAGACCCAACCACTGCCACCTAGACAGTGTTTGCTGTACGGTAATGCTTCAGAGCAGGAACTAACCCCATGCCATTAAAATGTCAAAACCCTCCAGCAGTTCTAAAATGGGAAATTATTTGCACTAGAGTCACAGTTATGAAGCTAAAAGAGAGCTATATTTGTATGGGACATCTGAAGCTTTGGGACAAAGACACGCCACATGCCAGAAATTAAACACATTTCAGAGCATGATTGGTCTAACAGGGCACACAGTTACCAAGAACACCGTGGGAGGCCGCTGCTTTTTCATATCTTAATATTTTCTACATTAATACACTCTAAATTCTTTTGTAATCTTCTTGTCTTGGTTTTAACAGGTTGGGGGAGGGCTAGTGAGCACAGGGAAGCTTCTGTTCTCCAGGAAAGTTGCATATTCCAAATTTTTTCTTTGTTCCACAAGATTGAAATTTCATTGATGTGAAACTTTTTCCAATAAAAAGAGTTAGCTGTTTAGGAACATGCCAATGTTCTGGACTTCAGCTTCCATCAATACTCATTACCCAGTAATCTATCTGCATTCGTTTAAATTTTTGGTTTTTGGTTTTTTATGGTAAGCACTAACATGCTGAATCACAATTTTTTGTCCTTCACGAACTGCTTACAGCTGTGAAGTGTTTTTCATGGCATTAGAAAGACTGCACAAGATTTCAATTTATATTAGACTAGAAAACCTTTCTTTTCTTTGAGTAAGTTTATTTTGAAGTCTGAAATCCAGGATGATGCCCTTAAAATGTGTAAGAAATTCTGTGTTTCCAAATGCTAAGTGAATTTTGGGTGAGTTGAATGCTACCAATTGGGTTTGAGGGTGTAGAATACTTCACAAAAATAGGCTGCATAATCAGAGAACTAAGGGTTGTTTTTTTTTAATTTTGTTTTCTTTGAATTACACTAGCCATATGACATACTCATTAAGAAGAGGCCACAGCTCCTCCTATCTAAACACCAGACCTTTGTCAACACATTTGCAAACGTAAGCAAGGGGCCTCTTGCACAAGAAAAAAAGAGCCTTATCCTCTGTTTCTCCCCAAAAGAAGGAGATCTCATGTTTGGGAGTCTCAGCTAACACTTTATGTAGACATCCCCAAGACAGGTACTGGCAGACAGAGCAGTAGCTCTCCTTGCCCCTCAGTTTCCTCCATGGGATCCTCCATAGGACAGGATGTCACAAAGATCCCAAAACAGGAGGCCAAAAATGGGTATCACAATGAGTTGTTCTAGCCATAAAAAAAGGAGGAAAAACCCCACGCACTGGACGTGAGTTTTAACAGTTGAGCCCAGCTGTGCTCACCTTGCCAAAACCAAGCAGCTGTCAGTTCTTTAGAGACAAAGATACAGCCATACTATAATTACTATTTTCCCACCTGTAACCCTAAAAACATCACTGAAAATTGTCCCTTGTCTATTCAGACAAGATTCTAGACCTTCAATAGTCAAGAGTTTAAAGGTAATACATTCATAGTGCTCTTTTGTCATCAATCTTGAATGCAGTGCTTGAAGGGAAAAACTTCTGTGGAATAAAATTATTAGCAAAGAGTATAATTAATTTTTGAGACAGTTCAAAATATAAAAATTTATTAAAAATCTTGTGAAGCAATATCCTAATGTAACAGAAAAGAAGTTACAGTATTTCAAATTCTGCTTAAAATAATTTAAGGTTGTGCTAAAAATATAGAGAATATATTCTCTTTCATATATGCACAATGATACTACAGATTTGCACACTCGGACTAGACTTTTTCAATTATTTCTCCTTAAAGACAGGCTTCATTAATTCAATCCAACTTGTTCTTTAATTTCATAAGGTTATTAAAGTGTCAGTGAGACCTTTACATCCTGTGCTTGCTTCTGCTCAGGACGCCTACTCATTTCTTAACCTGAGAGGAATTACCAATTGTAGCTTTGAATGCTCACTGAACCCTGTTGCTTATATTCTAGTTATTTCCCACGCACGCAAACAGCCTTGCCCAGCTGAAAAACTGTCAGCTCCAGCGAACTTTAACAACAAAATAAAAATCCCTCTAATGGCTGGAAAGAATGCTTCATGAAGGAATCTTGTAACATGCTATGAAATTACCACAGCCCGTCCCCAAGCAAGAAGACTGCACAAAGCCAGGCTGTGCCAAGGACATTCTGTGGGATGTTTCCGGCGCATGCATGTGGCACTGAATAAAGGCCCCAGTGTGCGAGTGCTGTGGGCAGACAGTGGCTGTGTGCCCAGGGGCACAAGCCTCCAGCCCCCTCGCACGGCACCATCCGCCTGCATCCCTCCATCCCGTGCCACAGCTACCAGAAGGGCTCTTCCAGGAAGTCACACTCATTCCTGTGAGTGAGCATGCAAAGCTAAAGACCACCCAGCCCCCTGAGGGCAACATTTACAAACATGCCTGAGATACACAAATGTGTGGCTATGTGAGCCCTCATTAGCAAGTGCAAAATCCAAAGACAGAAAGTTGCAGCAGCAAGAGGCAAGATGCATTTGATTTTTCAGATTTTTCAAGAGGCTGCTGTCTCTTCAAGTCAGACAATGCATTTGTGTTTGGGACATGACTCACTTGTGTCCATGAGTCAGTCTGTGGAACCAGGTGATGGATGAAAAGCTCAAGGGCTGTTGATGATGCAGGAGCAGAGAGCAGTATTGCCTTCTAGTGTGAGTCTCTAGATACACCTGAGTCACTCTCATAGCTAAATTCCAAAATGCTGGGAATTATAAAATATTTTATAGAAATCATACTTTTATAGAAAGTTTATCTTATGATTTTTAGGTGTAATTCAAGATTCCTGAGCACTTGAAACGCACAATATCAGTTACAGCCAAGGGTCCATTAATGATGCATATGCCTAAGAAGTTCCCTTCTAGGCTAACTTTTCCATTCCAAACTATCTGGAATTTACAATGACACCTGAACCTCCTCTGAAAACTACAAGTAATACACAACACAGCTAGGCTAACCATATATTGCCATGCTTGATGTTGAATACTAAAAATTAAAAATTTTTAAAAGCAATAATACATCTGACATCAGATGTATTATATCTTTTTCAGAGCAATTTGGCTTTTGTTCCACCTTCTCACCTTTCCAGTACACAGAGTAAGAGAGTCACACGGCAATAACAAAGCTTTTTCAGTAAGTTACCATTGATATTAAAAAAATTCTTGCAGTAAATTTACTTGGGCAATATAGCAAAAACTGCTCTGTGCACCTTGATCTTTATGGCAGTTTCCAACCAGGGAAGACCTGGGAACAGCTGAGTAGTGAATCATACCTCAACTACAACTTTGCTAGCCAACAGATAAAGCAAAAAAATAATGGTATTCCCCTGAAATTTAAATGCCATTGAAACCTTTTTTTCAGGTCAAACAGCTTACATTGATAATTTTCAACCAGTTTAACTTCTAAAAACTATTAGAAGTAAGTATCAAGAGAAGGGCCATCACGAGTCATGTGCTGTTCATAAGGACAAAAGCAGGCATTTTCCTGAGGATTGGATTGTTATGAAAGTACTGTAACTGAAGAAAGAAAAAAACTGCCTTCAAAGCTAGCAAGTTAGCTTGACAGTTTCTCATACTAGAAAATGAAAAACTAAAAAGCTTTTCATTCTAAACATACAATTGCGCCAACATCTTCTGTTACAGAAAGTTAGCTTCAAAACTAAAATAATAAATTCCTTGTAAGACTGATCTTTATAGCACTAGAGTTCTCCTAGTACCATGCTTGTGTATCAACACCATAGGGATTCATCAGGTCCTTCATTTAAATCAACATTTAACTTATGCACCAAGTAGCAGCTGTACCAAGCAGCTCATAACTAAGGCATGTGATTACCAGGATGAAGGGGAAATAATTTCTAATCTTGGAAAAATACTGAGAAAAAGTATAGAAAGATCCATTTTCTGTGTAAATTGTGCCTATCTGAAAATAATGGAATGCTTTGTATGAACGGGGCACTGTCACCATGGGTGGAATACAGAGGCTTCTTCACAGAACGGGTTCTCAAGCATTGGAACAAGTTGCCCACGCAAGTGGTTGAGTCCCCATCCCCAGAGGTATTTAAAAGTACATGTGGCACTTAGGGACGTGGTTTAGTAGTGGACTTGGCAGTGCTGGGTTAACAGTGGGACCCAATGGTTTTATAGGCCTTTTCAAGCCTAAATGATTCTATGATTCAACCTGCTACCAGAACCATACCTAGCAGAGTTAGTGAGGAGAACAGAGAGGCCTAACTCATTGTGTATTTTAAGAAAACAAAACAAAACAAACCAGCAAGATAAATACTCTGCATTATGTTTAACAGTCTGAAAGAACTCTCCTGATGTTAACATCTGTCTGCAGGGATAGGGACAATGCCAATTCCACAAATGCCTGTAATTTGAGTTGGAACTTGGAAGACACTCAGAACCATGGTTTTGGAGGAACATTTCATCAGACACAATTTTAGCATGCATAACTCTTTTACACAGTAAAACTGAAAACAAATGGTTGTCTGCATGCCAGTGGCATTTCTCGAAAAACCTAATCATTTGCCTATTGAGAAAACAATAGTCCTGAAGAATCCAACACCGTTTAGGACTTCAGCACATTGTGCTGTATGTAATCACTAATATTTTAACATACAAACAATAGTCAGAAAGCAAAGAAATCTGAGAAATCTCATGCATTTTATTCATATAATTTTCAGAAGAAATCTCACAAGAAATCTCCTAAAACTCCTGATATCTACTTTCTATAAATGCTTTTACTGAATCACAGAAAAGGTTCAGATGAACCATTAAGTTCCCTACACAACTGACCTCCCACAGGCAGCACAGAGTTAATGACTACAATTTCTTTTTCATGAACCCCAGCAGCTACATGGCTAAAATCTCAATCACATGTCCTGTCACACATCAAGAAACATGTTAGAATACCCTCACTACTACATTTTGAAATACAGCTGATGGATAATGGGAACTGGAAGCTACAGAAACAGATTACCGCAACCAAACTTTCAAAATTTTATTGCTCTCAAAAAGCATGACGGATGACGTGCTAAAACCTACTTGAAGGTCCAGCCATAAGTGCTTATAGTAAATCAAAGAAGGTGGCCAAACAATAATCTTAAAGAAGAGCCTAACCAGTACTCATGGTAGCCTATCCAGTACCCTAAAAACAAGTCTAGCCTCAGTGAAACACTCTATAGAAGTTGGAGATATTTCTCATTTCTTTTTCCTGCAAAATTAGCAGGAGTGTAGCTATCTTAATACATTACATTTTTTAGCTTAATCAAGAGAGTGACAAGATACAGCTGCTTGGGGTGCTTCAAACACTTCAAATACATCAAACTTTTCTACATCGTTTTTGCAAAGCAACAAACACGCATCATCCCCTTTATGTTCATGCACTTACATGTACAAATGTTGTTTAGGATAGGTAGCTGGAATGCTTGAATATAAGGAGTCATCCAGCTTTCAAAACCAGACAAAAGTAAAGAAAAAAATCCCAAACAAATGAAAAACCAAAAAACAAACCACCAACAAAGTGAATCGGCAAAGAGCAAAGACCTGTTGTTTTGAAGATGACACCAGGAAAGTTTTGTTATTAATTAGCAATATTCAGAAGAATGCCATCTTAATCCATCTTAATAATTTAATTACAGATCTGGAAAATTACAAAGATATTATAAACCTTAAAAAAAACCCTCAAAGACCTTTTTCATTCATATTTAATATTGTACTAATAAAGAGGATTTTGCTAATATTGTATCAGCTCACACATTATGACAGCAGGCTGTCTCAAGTCCATCAGATAGGTAATCGAACACAATTTTAACATATCAACAGATACCATTTACAAAACTGAAAATCTTGTTCTAGGTTACCAGTACATCTCATTTCTACACGAACCATTCTGATAATTTGTTTTTATTTTCTTTCCATTCACATGTAACTATAAATCTCCACTGCTTGTTGTGACCTCTCCTCAGTTTTATTAAACTTCTGTCTATTTATTTCATTTACTTCCATAAGCTACTTCCACATGGTCCTTCCTTTGACCCTGACATCCCTGTCTCCTGTGCTGACACTCAGACATTTTCTTTGCTGGAGCCAAATGGGTTGGACCTCTTCCTACATCAACAAGTCACATCAACAGTGTCCCTTGGGCTGAGAAAAGTATGTTGATATTATTTTGGTGCTGGCATCTCAGCTATATATCTGTCCTATCATCAGTAAAAAAAAAGGAAAAGTCAGTCTGTGCACAAAGTAGACTTGCTAGTGCAAGGCCAACATTTGTAAGAGCACCTTTATAATTCAAGCGTGACAAGCCTTGTCCCAGATGCTAGGCTGTCTTCTGTTGAGCCATGAATAATACATATTTTGGTACCTTTTGTGATAATAGCTATATTTATGCCCATTCCTTCTCTCGTCTTCTCCACTGCCTGTGAAATTGCTGAGGAGGTTGATAGCAGTTACTGTGAAAGCCAACAAAAACAAACACTATCTGTTGCTGTCTTCTGAGCATAAAGAATTGGAAATGTCCAATGTATCTTCAAACAAAGTCTGCCATCAATTTAGTCTATGGATATTCACGCATGCTATCCAAAATAAGCATTTCCAGATATCAGTTTCTGCCCTCTTTCATAGATCCCCTTGCTGTGAAAAGTGAAGTAAGAAGAAATAAAATGGACTGACAGAACTGCCTGTAACATCAGCACACAGCTCGTTCTTTCTAGCATCAGCTGAAACCGAGACTTAAATCCTGTGTCACCACCTATATTCTTTCTTCTAAAACACTTCCCTCTTCAACTTCTCAGGTCTTAAAATTCATTACCAACATGTTGTTTGGTGAACGTGAAAATCTGAGGCACCACCTAGCTTTGTCACATTTTCCATGGTCTAATGGAATAAAACATTTCACAAAAGAAATAATCATAAATAGCAAATTTCACAACAATAAATTAACAGTCTCAGGAAAAGAATGTCATATATTCCTAGCCAAAACAACAAAGTTTAAATGATGACAATGGATCAAAAGTAGCCGACAATTGCTGGGGTCTTCTCACGCACTAAGCAATGGAATGGCACTTCTGAAAGAGCAGTAGAATGGCACTTCTCAAAGATAACAAGGATTTGTTTAATAAGAGGTTGACATAAGTTCAAAACCAAGTTTTAGTCTCTGTAGAAGTCCCCTGAGTCACACAGCAACCACACGTCAAACGCAGAGGGAGGCAAGTGAAGTGCAAACTGAGTATGAATTCATGTTAGCTAACTTAAGAACCTATACTGGATACTTCTACATCTAAACTAGTCTAGGCTCTTTTTACAGTCAACAAGTGAAAAAAAAAAAGATTAAATAATATTTTAAAATACAATTCATCAGACTGGTTTGAGACAGTTCCCCTACAAGAAGCAGCACCTGTTCCCCTGACAAAATTAGCCTAGGAGGATTAACTTAGGTTCAGATGACTGTCAAGCTCCAGATCTCTTCTTAAGTCTTTCTGAGCTTACCTAGTTTGGCCCCAGACTCTCCAGACTAGTAATTCAAACATAAGATTAAAACTGTTCATTCCACTGACTCTCAAGTACGGGCAAGAAGGAGGCACAAACATTGCTGCCTAAGTGGGTATACTGGAAGAGTCTAGATTTGGGTTTAGTACACAGGCATCATGGAAAGGCTGGATGGTTACAAGAAGACTGCAAACACATCTCTAGTATTTTATGAAAGTGTAAGAGAACTTTAGGAAAGGCAATTCAGAATGATGGTGGATGTAAGTCTGGCGCTGAAATATGTAACAATATATTATTTTATAAACATGCATATTAAAAAGATAGTATGTACTTGAAAGTCCCCTTTAATTTAATTACACTAGAACAACTGGATGAATTTTTTAAATTGCAGTAACCTTTTGTTGTACAATAACAACAGTAAGCTCCTGATGAAAAAAAAATCTTTCCCCATCGTTTTTTTATTTCTTTAAAAAGGACTGTAAGTATTTTTGCTACTGACAGGAAATGTAGAGCAAAGTATTTTTCATCCCTGTATTAGGGCAAAAGAAGATGAGCACTGTAACAGTAGTAATGTAAACACGGAATGCCTTTCTACTGTAATAGTAAAGAACAAAGGCCATTACAAGTGACTGCAGCATTAAAGAAAATCCTGATAGTGTACACATTATGAAACCAAGAAAAATATTTAAAGAGAATAAATGTTTAAAATTCAAGCCCATTTATATTTGAGTTTTATTGGTGAAAGTGCTGGTACTCATAGCTGCTGATGTATGCCTAACAAAACATGAGAAAAGGAGCTAAATGAAAACAAGAGAGGAGATGCAATACGTTGCCCTGGGAACACCATGGTAAAGAATAGCAAATTATCTTCTATATTTGCAAATAAGTCAAAACCTTTAACAGCTCTAAATACTGTGGAAAATGCTGTTCCCCTCTGGGCACGACTTCATAAAAAGGGTAGGCAATGTTCTGTGTTTCAGCTCTCTTAATACATCATTAGTAGAATGCATCCCCTAGGAAGCACAAGACATTTGTACACAGTCTTCTTGAAGGTTTAATATAACCATGGAAATACACAGTAAGACAGAAGATACAGAAGAAGCTAATTTAAAAATTGCAGAAGGCTATGGACAAAGTGAAAGACAAACTCAAAGAGACTGTCTCTAAAAGACTGAAACACTCTGGAAACCTCAGCATCTTGGGTAAATCTAGATTTATTACTACACTTAAAAAATTCTCAACCCATCTGAGTTAAAACACTGAGCAAAAATAACTTTTGAAATTTTCAAGTTGTGACTGCATTACCAGACATATTGTAGCTATTCAACAAGAGCATTTAAGAGCAAGAAAAGGAAAAGTCTCAAAAAATACTGAAGGACATCACCTTTTGTCAGATACTTATGATCCACTCAAACATGTCACCCACCAGTTCCTGCACTAAGGGAAAATGGTGGCTCTTGTAAGTACCATCCCTTCTTCAGATCATTCTTTAGGTCTGCAAGTCTAATATAGAGGCTGGCACAGTTCCAAGTGTTCCTGCTGTTTAAATAATGCACGTTTAGGAGCGATTGATGATGCCATATTTATTTTAAAGGTGGAACTTCTTGAAACACACTGGAAAGATGACACTAAACCCCTCAATTTTAAAACATGCATCTATAAAAGCAGATGCACTTGTCCATTCCCTCTTCTAACACAAACTCAGTCCGCTTCAAATAACTGAATAGATTTAAAAGGAGACTACCAATTCTGACAAAATAAAACAGTGTGGGGTTTTTTCTCCTTCACAGTGGGCTAGACAGGACTTTAAATTCAGACATTACTTTTCAGTACTTCTGAACACTGAAAAGAGAATAGAAAATACTGGTCGTGACATTGACTCTAGGAAAAGCAGTATCCAATCACACTATTTTCTTGCCAACTGGAAGTTCGGAAAGGGGAAGAAAAAGGAACGGTCATCTATTTTCTACTTTGCTCAAGTGCTGCCTGTATACTACCAGGGAAGGCAGTACAGCAGCAAGATCTAAGGGGGAAAAAATCAACATGTAAAATAGAACTTAACTGGTAAAGGAAACTGCAATTATCTCGTACCAGACTGGCACAGACTGACAGCAGCCAAAAAATTAAAAAATCCACAGAATATTTACTTCATCAATCGTTTCACAAATGTTCATGCCTGGAACTCAGCACCACTGGGCCGCAGCATTAATTCTGAGCAGCTTCCTTGGCCTGACTGTTTTGTGGAACATGTAAAAAAGCCTCTTTCCATCAGCCAGGTTAATTTGGTCAATAACATTTTAACATACCTAAATGAAAAGCTGCACATCTGGAAGCCTGTTTTGATCACACATAGTGTCATTTGTATTGCAGAAATATGAAAAACTACTGGGGAACACACTGGAGAATATAACCTAGAAATGAGATTCTCATATATGCACCAGATACAAAAATACACTCTTTTTATATAGACGGGGCCAATCTCTATTCATAGAATTCAGGAAGTGTTACTACTATTTTACAGTAAAACTGTCACTGAAATGTTGTCTCCAGTTCTAAAAATCATCATTCAAGGGGAAGGCAACAATTTTTTAAAATTAGAGAGCACAATCATTCCCATTACATATTTACTACATTTTTTTTAAAAGTGTAAAAGTGCCACTACTCTACATATGAATGCAAATTGTGATTGTCTTTTATTTAGAAATCCCCGCAGCTGTGCACAATTTAAATTATTTACTTGACTAAGCTAACTAAGAAAAACTGAGCTTGAATTTGGACCTCAGCTTTTCTGGATTGCCTATTCCATCACAGATGCCTGTCATTCCTCCAGAGGAGTCAGAACTGCCAGCCCAGGCATGCTCATTGACCTATTTAGGGCAACTGTGAGAACCATCACATTCCTGCATTTTAATATTTTAGTAAGTTAAGAGAAAAAAATATTCCAAAGCAAGCATGCAGGAAACAACTTGAAAAAGCAGCCCACAAGTCCCTGAAGTGTCACAGATGAAGGAATAGCTGCCCTAGCAGCTGCCCTGCATATTTCTCTCTCTTGTACACTTTTCAGTGCTTAAATCGTAGAATCAGAATTACTTAGGTTGGAAAATAGCTTTAAGATCAATGAGTCCAACTATTAACCCAGCACTACCAAGTCCAGCACAAAACCATGTCTCTAATCACCACAGCTACATAGCTTTTAAATACCTCCAGGGATGGAGACTCTACAATTTCTCTGGGCAGTCTGTTCCAATGCTTAACAACTCCTTCTGTGAAGAAATTCTTCCTAATATCTAATCTAAAACTCACCTTGTGCAGCTTGAGGCCATTTTCTTTCATCCTCTCTCTTACTACTTTGGAGAAGAGACCAACAACTGTTCCAATAAAAAACAGTTCAGATACCCATTTTTTAAAAGCAAACTGGCCATCATGATTCATCTGTACATTAAGGGCATATATATGTTATCAGTCAGCTATTTAGCTATGTCTACACAGGGCAAGAGAATGTTTGTGTGTCCAGCTTCCTTGCAGCCATTGCAGCTGCAGCTGGAACGATTTCCGACCCTTGGGCAATCCATGGGGCACTGTCCGAGTGCTCAGAGCACCACGATGTCTTCTGCTAGAAACTGCCTGTGTAAAAAGTCCTTTCAATGTCAGCTGTCTTGGCTCTTACACATTGTGTGAAGGTACTATCTGAAAGAGTTGAATGCTTTCTACCTAAACCGAAATTTATGGTAAATGGTTTAAGTTTAAATGCTAACACACAATCTTTCCAAATCTCCCACAAGTGGCCATTGCCAGTATTGAATTTACACATGTGATCAGTTTAGAATTGGTCTGGCAGCCATGAGCTTGTCAGAGCTTCTCTCCTAAGGTATCAAATAAACACAGTTCTCATTCCTCTGCTAAGCATCCAGTATAAGATTAAAATTTTTATGTCAGAAGAAACCCTTTCACCACTGGTTTGACTTCCATATAACACAAGCCATCAGTCTTGCCAGATTTCATCACTCCTCTGTCTGGACAATAGTACTTTAACTAAACCATGTCTCTTTTGTGACCCTTGAACAATAAAAATATTGCCTCCAAGTCACTGACAAAGATATTAAACATTGCAGAGCTGAAAAAAAACCCCTGAGATACCATAAACCCACAAGTATTTTATTATTCCTCACAGAAATACATATTTTAAATCAAATTTTCTCCAGTAAAACAAGAGGCCTGCTTTGCTTTTTCATTGGTCTAGTTTCTTAAAAGAAACAGTAAGAATTCAAACGTCTTTCAATGGTAAAAAATAAGTCAACCAAAAATCTGTAAACGTTCATTAGACCAGGATCACTGTATTTTCAATAAGAGCCTTACCTTTAATCCAATCTTTTTGATTTTTTCAATTTGTCCCATATATATCTAAGAAAAAAAACAGTACTTCCTCTGCACCCAGCTCAGCATGGTATAGAAAGCTTTTACCAAAGCTTTCTTTTAAAATAACTGACAAAGCATTATTTGGACATTCCAATTTAAGGATCTTGACAAACTTTTAAAGCTTTTTTCAACATACTCATTTGCTGTTAACAAAATGGAAAATAGGACTTCTTGTCAAGATAGATAAAACTTACATTTAAGAAGTATCTACCATATTTATAGTAACAATCTAATACTTCCATACGTACCATCACTAAGGAAAAGCATCAGAAAAACAAAAAACCTCCTTCTAAATATTCATAATTATTTTCATTAAGTTACTTTTCTTTAGTGTCTTTTGCTTTTTTACTGCCTATAAAGACAGTTTTTAACCTTGGATTCTATTACTAGGCCTTGCTGTTTGTTTGATTTTATTAAACTGGCAGTTTTCATATCCCTGTAAGCCAGACTGATTTTTAAGCAACCAGGCTTGTCTCAACATTGTTTATTTTGTGAGAGTTTATTCACATCTTTTAAGGAGAAAACAATCACCACTCACATTTTGATGTTTAAATGTTTCTCTTTGATCCAGTTTGATTTTTTCCATCATCCTAAAACCATCCCTCTTCCAGTGCTGAACATGTGTTTCAGGTAGGTCTCCACTAAATTGCAGCTGTTTGTATCTTGACAACTATTAATTTTTCTTCTACAGTCTATTTCTTTAACCATTGCAAGGTGATTTAACATACACCTCTACAACATTAGATGAACTCTCACGATCCAGAGGTCGTATCACCTTTAGGATTTCCAACAACACCTTTCATATCAGCACTCAGACTAGTGCCTAAGTATGTTTTAATTGTGTTGAAATCCCACCTAAGAAGCACCATCCTCACACCTAAAAAATACAGGACTATGGTAAGGCACAACTTTTAGTGAGATTGCCATGGCTTGCAGTAAATAACTAGCAGTACTCCAAATAATATTTTACATGCTTTGAATAAAAATGTTCCTCAGTAATTACTTTCCTTGTCAATACCTTACAAAACAGGCCTATTATTTTTGGCAGCAGTCAACACTGCTTCTTTTGGACACTCAGTCCCACACCGACTACATGGAACCATTTACTAGCTTGGTCACACGGGACTTTCTACTAGGTCAATTTTTTACCCATAAATAAGCAGTTTCCATTTCTCTTGCTTATTATCTAGACAATTGTATAAAAATCGTCTACTTGCTTCTCTTTTCTTTCCTTGATTTTATGAGTAAGAGGATAATACCCTAGCTAAAAATACCTCTGCTAAAACTAACAGTAACAAGGACTTTAATAACCATCTCAAATTGAGAGAGCTGCTCCTCAAAGTTAGTGTTTTGAGTTCAGGACACAACAAAACAACACAGGATGAGAGCTTGTGAAGTTGGGGTTTTTTGCAATCTGCGTTAGTGTAAGAATTAATCTTTCTGGAGAATTTGCAGGTTGTGCACCTCCACATTATAGTTGCCAAAAGTACATTTTTTAAAACTTCCTTTAAAGCAGGGAGGCCCCCACAGAATGAGAGAAGGACCTAATCTAAATGGAAAACATCTGCACATTTCAAAAAACAAGTTCAGCATAATTATTATTTATATGTGCACAAGTTGTGAGAGTGATTTCTATTGTGTCTTGTTATGGAAAATCCTGACTAGACTAAGAAAATGTAGCCTAAAAATACACTTATTTGTTCAAGAGGTTTAGCTTTTAAGATAAGGAATTGCAGTGCAATTCCATGCCAGCTTGGCCTAATATAATCAGCTTAGCCAGAAAAATGTGAATGCTTTTTGCTCATTTCACTTCTCTATAGTGACTCATCACCTGGTTACATGAACATAAGTGTTAAGGAGGGAACAGGGATGTGCTACTGGGTGAGAGAGAGGGTATTAGAGGGAAGAAATTAAGAGAGGTGGTGCCCCAGGATCCCTGACTTTGACTAAAGGAGCCTGGGAACTACATCCAAGCTCCCATTAATGAATACTATCAGGCTCATGTAGTCTGATCAGTTAAGGGGTACAGCAACAAAGTCCCACCTGTTCATATCCCAAGAGCAGAATTCAGAGGTCTCATTCCCTGTGGTCCTAACATAAAAAGCCATATCCCAAAATGAAAAAAACCCAAAAGGCATCCTCCTGATCAGAAGGTATTTCAGAGCATTAACAAACTTCAGGTCACACAAATTTTATGCACCTTGTAATACTTTGTGTGCCACTCCTTCATACACATTGAACTTAATACTTAGTCACAAGAACAGTAACATGAAAGTTGGGCTACTAGCATGGATAAGCCAGTTTTGCTGTTGCTGTGTGTATATATAGATGTTTGATATCTTTCAAGCAAATAATAAGCTACAAAAATTTTAAAATTACAATGAAACACAAGGATAAAAGCAAAATGAAAAGCCTATTGAAGTATCAGAAGTAGCTGGTGCAATTAACTGCCTAGAAACATTCATTAATAGATTAAAAAACTGGCCCAGCTGCCCGAACCAAAAATAAAAATATTTTATAGCTAATGACTTGTATGTGATTTGATATGGCTACTTGCTACAGTGTTCAGATACATCTCGCAAGAAAGCCTGTCCACTTCTAGAATGGGACTCTGGGGAGACAGACAGAGAGGGGAGCAGACACTTCTCGTTCACCGATGCTTTCATGATGTATTGTCTAAATGACCCCACTGGGGCAGGGGTGAGGGTGTGTGTATAAAGCTGAAGATGCACACACCCAACCCAACAATCCAGAAGCCCCAGCTAAATTTACTGGTGCAGGAATGCTGTGTTTAGCTATAATACACAATAACACAATATGTGTTTAGCTATAATCTGTGATACATTTATCATGCATAAAATTTAACACTTGCATCATTTATAATACAACGTGTTTACTTCTACAAAAGCACAAATACACTGAAGGTGGCTTTCTTTTTAATTTGACGTCATTTGGAGTCTTCAAGTATTCAAATATTCTTTCAGATAAAAAAAAAATGGAAGATCAGGGCCAAGTAATCAACCAGTAATCCCAGGAGTACCGGAGAGAAGAGAGCCAATTTTCAACAAGTTTAAATCTCTGCATTTCAGACAAATGAGAAGCCAAGTTAAAGAGGGTAAGGTCCACCTACTTGAAGCACTAGAACCTCACTCAGGGAAAATCTATAGCACTACAGTGTTTTTTGTAACTAAAGTGAATGCACAACTGAAGTACATAGACACATCTTGCCAGCACAGATCAGACTATAGCTACAAGCAGCTCACCAAAATGAGGGGCACAGTTATTCTGAATCTGAATTCAGAATTCACATCTGAAATCAAGGCAGAGAAATTCTGTGACAGAAGTGGAGAAAGAAATCTGCCTTAAACTGTATTTTTACCTCTATTATACTCCTCTTCTTGAGACCAAATTTCCTATACCACTTTTTAACATGGACAATGTATGCAGCACATTTTTAGAGACAACAGTGTCCTTAATTACTTAAACCTTTCAAAACAGTCTACAGTGCACATTAGGATGAGTATATGTACGCTGTATATTAGGATGAGACATTTTCCTTACAACTTCTTAGTTTGCACAAAATCAAAGCCAATATTGTAACAAAACCTCCTACTTCTTATAATTGCACTATTATATAGTTCCCTTCAAATAGCTAATACTCACTATACCTCAGAAAAGGATTTACCTCATTATCTGTTCCCACATCCAACATCACTGGTAGACACTCATGAGGTTTTACTCCTCCACAGGCCGTATAAAGCGCCAGTTTACCAACAGGAATGCCCATTCCATAACAGCCAAGGTCTCCAAGACCAAGAATACGTTCGCCATCGGTCACCACAATAGCCTGGAGGAAGAAATAAAGGCACTGTAAAAATCACTTCTTTGCTTCTACGTACTGAGTATTCCATTATTTTCTTACCACCATTTTTTATTTTACATGTAAAAACTGTAACAGGTGCAAACAAATCAACAGTACAACAAAAGTGAATAATTGTTTTATTGTATTTTACTGTGGTTTTGTTACACTATTTTAGACTCTTGCTTCACTGTAAATGGGACTTTCATATAAAACTTCTAAGAATACACGAGAGAGGTGTTTAGTATTACATTACAAGAGAACTGGCATTGTTCCCTCTCACATTTTTCTGTCAACAGTATGAAAACAGAATAGGAAGGGAAAGGAAGTTATCCACAAAAAAAGAAGAACCAGAAACTCCTGGGTTTTGTCATGTCTGTTTTCAGCAGAACCAGAGCCAGCCACTCCTACTGGCCTTTGTCAGGGTCGTCTACAACCAGCTGGTTCTTACCCTACAATGATGTATGCCTTCTTCCCTTGAGCAAATAACACACTCCATCAAACTTATACATATAGGAAGCATGTGCTTTCATTGACAGAAACATAATAACTTAGTAAATCCCAAAAACTGCCTATGCTAATAAGAAAGAATATTAAAGAAGAGAAGTGCTCAGGATGGCAAACAGCTGACAACACTGATCTCCTTGTCGTACTTGGTGACGAGCTATTTTAGTTGGAAATTTAATATTTTTTGTGAGAGAGCTCATGAAGCACTCTAAGTGGAGAACTATTAACTCAAACACTAGAATGGGGTTGCCAAGAGATCTTGTGGGGTCTCTACCCTTGGAGATACTCAAAACTCAAAGGCTGGACATAGCCCTGAGTAACCTGTCCTGGCTGACCTTGTTTGAGCAGGAGCATGGCCTAGATAATCTCCAGAAGTGCCTTCCTACCTCAACCATTCTGTGATTTCATGAAATGCAGAAAAAGCATTCAGGGTTGGGTTTTTTTTCCATAATATTCAATGTAAGTGACAAATTAATCAGTAAAGGATGCCTATAGCTAAACAAGCAAGTGTTTAAATGCCTCAAACTTTGGCTGTAACAGCATTCTTTCTGTTGAAAAAATGAGTTAAGAAATCATCAACATCTAAACTGATAAAAAGCTTATAAAAAATATCTTAACCAAGTCATCTTGGGTACAAAACAGCATCAGCTTTGTTATGCAACTAAAACTGGACTTACCTTGATGACACTTTCTGGCCAGGATTTAAGCATTGTAGCAATGTGACCCCGGTCATGGATAGAAATAAAAAGACCTCTGCAAATAAAAAAATACTTTTCATATAAACAGGTAATTAAAAAAATTATATATCAATGTAATAGAAATAAAGTATAATTCAATTAAATAATACATTAAATCTATTAAAATATGTTTCCAACATACTTAAATTCAGTTTGATAATAAAAGCTCAATTTTGTATGAATAAATAAATTAATCACCTGCATTTAGAAATCAGAAAACAAGTAACTCAGTAAAGTTTTACTGAGCAGAGAGAACCGGTAAGAGTCCTTTCTGAAACCAACTCACTCAGCACTTGGTCTGTTCAAATGTGTTCGTTAGTTGTCCCTGACCACAAAATGAGTTCCTCTTATGACAGTGATCACTACTGCTCCAGCAGTCCTAACACTCACAAGCAAGAATAGGCCGAAGCTTTAAGCTAGGAAAAAAACCTGAAATAAGCCATATATTATCATTACATAAAATAAATCAAAAGCATTCAGTTATGTGTTTAGAAAACAGTCTCCCTGTTTCATTAGATGCCATTTTGAGTTACAAAAAGGGAAATTTTCTTCTCGGCAGTGCAAGAAGATCCTCAGTACTGAACAGACCAAATCTTTACGCCAAAGAGTGTTTGAAAATTGGCCTTTAGTTCCACCAGTATGAAAAAGATTAAAACAAAATGATAGAAAAGTGGAATTCTCAATTCATTTTCTGTTTATTATGCAAGCGAAATCAATATAGTATCTTATTCTCCTATTCAGCATTTCATTCTTCATTTATTTTATTTTTCAGGTAGATATACATTCAGAGTTAATATAATTCCATTTCTTATCTACTTTTTTCATGTGAGATAGCGGAAAAATGCCATCTCTCAAAACCCATGAATGCACTTAAATGCAATCTCTCAAAATCCACAAAGAAAATATCAATGAAGCAGCACATGCCAAAGATGCCTTCTTGTAATTACATTTTTCATTAGCAAGTATAAGGCATTGTCTTCTAGAATTATTCTAAAGCATTTCCCTTTGCCAATTTTAAAAATTTTAAAGTAAAAATTAGAGAAAATTACTGAAAAAATAATTGAAATTGAAGTCTACCAGAATATGACCATATTCATACAAGTGGGTCATACAGGTCTAAATAAAACTAATAAATCTGGAAAACGCTTGTCAAATATGACTGCACATATACTAAGTCAAGCAAAAAATCTCCTGCAGTGTTAAATGTATACTAACCAAGACAGAAAATTAGTCCAAACATTATATTTAATTTCATATGTTTATATATTTCAAACATATTAGATGATATTTTTAATATATAAATTACTATGTGATTTATATTTTTATATTGAATTTTTTTATTTAATTTTATATTTAAGTGTCTTCTTTCCCTCTTTGATGTCAAAAATATGCAACTGAAATTCTTTATTATTTAGGACAAGAAGCAATGTAAGACATGCTGTAATTAACCAAAGTATTTCATTTTCTGCATTTTCCCCTAGAACTAGAAATTCTCTCATCCCGGCATTTCTAATTAATTCTCCTTCTTTGTCCATTTCCCATGCTCAGAACTAACACACCATGCTGGATATTAATGTATCTCGGTTGTTTCTTAATAAGTCGCATCCATCAGCAAATTAATTTCTCCATCCCAGTGGAAGCGACAGGTCCTCAGGGACAGGAAGGTTAATTTCGCAACACTTTTGAAAAGTTCTAGTATTTACTGCACACAAGCATATCTATTTGTGAGCCAGCTACCTGAAAAAGTATGTCCCTTAGAGTGAAATGCCATAAAACAGCAAAGAAAAATAAATGATGCTTCCTTTCTGATGTATTGTACCGTGAGTCATTTTATAAAACAGCCTGTAAACTGTTAAATCATAAAGTACATCTTACCAAAACTGCTAGCCTCAAGAGACAGCTGTGACAGATGAGTGTGTGAAAGCAAGCATAGAGTGCTGGAAGAAAGCTATGTTGTGGAATCACTCCTCTCCTTGTCTCCATTCTCCAATTTACACAAACCTAATAGATTTGTGTTAAATGAAGCAAGATTTTGTATTGATTTTCTAAAGAGTCAGAGTCCAGCCCAGTGTGCCTAAATAACCTCTTCCTTGCAAGCTAGGGAGAGAGGTCACCATGGAATAAATTCCTCAGCAAAGGAAAATAAAGGCAGGGCGGCTGCTCCAGAAGGAATTTTGTTCGAACATTTGTAAGGACCTTTGAATAAGTATTGAAAGCGTATTTCAGAAATCTGTTCAAGCAGGATCAGATTCAAGCCACAATGGAAAACAGAGGCTGAAGTGTAAATAGGGATGTCAAGAGCATTTCCCTCCCCTCTTTCTCCCCTTCCCTCCATTCTTTCTGTAGTTTGGTGAAACATTTCTGGACACACTGGCCTGACCAAAAAGATGCTCCTAGATTTAAGGAAACAGAATAAGAGATAAGAATGTTTTATTCTTTTATCTGGATCTCTTTTCCTGATCCTTCATTTCTTTCACTAAAGCACTTTTCTCCTGTAAGGTATTCTCTGCAAGTAGATACACCCGGTGGGTAAGAGGAACCCTGGTTCGTAAAGGTGTCAGCCACAAGAATACTCAGCCTATATTACTGGGACTGAATTTACTGGCAATTCTACCTGCAGACAGCCATCAAAAGGTAGCACGACATGTGGGTTTTTTTTCTTTTCCATGAGGTCATGCTATAGCCGGGGAGAGCACCAACTGCATAAGGTTACTGCAAGTGGGATAGGGCTGACAAGCTGAAAAGGTGGCCAGCAATTTGGCTACCTAGCAGACATTATAGTTATTTTTGGGCTGTCATAGCACAGCTACAAGAAGAATGAAGCATGGGGCAAGCTAGATGATTTAAACTGGATTCGGTTCTATACGGATTTCAACCCAGAAATATGACTGAATGATGCATTTGAGAATGATGTTAAAAATAAGTACGGTCATGCCAGTGACACACACCCTGCTCTGGTGGACGAGGAAGAGATGGCCTGCAGGATGTGCACCTGGCTGACAAAGCACTTCAGGATGGGGCTGCTGCAGCAGACAGACAAATGATAGACATAATCACACTGAGAAAGAAGCAAGACACAGGGAAAATGTTATGGGGAAGAATATGCTGCTCGTTTTTCAGCATGCACATATTCACATTTCTAAGAAGAAAAGCAACTCAGAAGGAAGCAGGATTAAGTTCTCCTGCACACACTTTCAGAGCAGTCCAGGTTGGCAAGCCCACTGGAAAAGCAACTGTAGGTTTTACAATACAGTATGGTCCTTTCTATTTTAACTGGTATCTCAGTTACACATATTATCTTTTCTTGCAAGGCAAGAAGACCAATCACCAAAACTGTGAGTTAAAACTGACCTGAAGCTTGCAGCCTCAGATCAGTCTTCTAACTAATGTGTTCATTTTGAACACAGCATGGTGCTGATTGACATAGAACTTGCCTAAGCACAGACGCAGAAGTGCTCATCTAGAGCCAGTTTGCCCCAGTCAGCCCTCAGCTCAGCACTGGTTTATACCAGCCCAGCCAAAGCAAACACTGCTAGTGACACCCACTTCAGCTAGCCAGAAAATGTAGGAAACTACAGCAGAGGAATAATTAGGCAAAGAAGTAACTACTCCTCCTTTCTTCTCATCACACCAGCAGTAAGACTGAAGACTGAGGGGGGGAGCCCACATGAGGACATCAAGATCCACTCAACAAAGGGTGGATCTATTTTGGGTCACTGAGCTCACTACACTGTAGCAAATTTTACCAGTTATGTGGAGGTCATTCTACAGCACATAATTTGGGTCTGTTTTATTAACATTCTGATCTATGAGAACAAAGTCCACAGAATTAAATGGAGCATTTGTTTATTATGTTTCAAGGAAGCAATGTTCTACCAGCAATGTATCTGTCTATTTTCTATTAAATAACAGTTTAGGAAAATGTGCCATTGTAACAGAATAATCCTTTCTTTCCAATTCTTATAACAACAGGAGGCAATCTTAACATGTCTCAGAAAATGCCAAACATGTTTAATGAAAAAAAGTTCAAACTTTTCTCACAACCCTACAACCCTACATATTCAAAATGGTTATTTGAATGATGAACTGTAAATAGAGTTACAGTAGAGGTGACTTCACTTCCCCAGGCAGCCCAAACCAACAAGCTTGATAATAATAACAACAAAAAATCTCAGGGGCCAGACACAGTTTATTTCTGAGCCTAGACTCTTCCAAACTCCTGCACTTGGCAAGAAAGAGCTAAACTACTTCCCTGGTCCCTGTTGAAATTCCCTCCTATTTTTAAAATCATAAAAAGCACTACAATACAAACTTTGTACTAGGAACTAAGAGCACCTATATCCTCCTCGAAGAACATTCTGCTCTTTTTTCACCACACTTCCCATTGCGACTGTTCAATTTGGCTCCATTTCTTCATATCAAATGTGCTCAAAGTTTTCATTACATCTCACCTTAGCAGGTTCCTTTGCATTGCAAGACCAGAGGCCTAATAAATACAAGAGATGGGCTGATCCAAGAAATGCAGCTGTTGACAGCTTTGCTTATTTTCTTTATCTTTCCCTTTGCGCAGGGATGAATTTCATTACTTTGCAATACACAGGTATGTTTTTCAATATATAAAATAGTTAATGCTGAAATAGCAGCTGCTACTGACTGTCAGCCTGACTTCATCAGTGATAAAGAAATCTGAGCTTTACATTTTTTAGATGTGGCATACTCAAACCATATTTAAACAGAAAAGTTTGTAAGAAGCAAAATAAAGACTAAATCACAAACAAAGGCCAAAAATAGGACAGGAGCATTAAGAGAACAGTAGGTACTGCTAAAATCTCTGAAAGTGTGGAGCTGTACATGAGCAAGACGTAGTTCATAAAATAGGTAAATTCTAGCAGCATATGAATGACAATGAGGGTAAGACACTAACCCTGAAAAGACATAAAAGTTTATAAATATTATGTGTTATTTCATGCTTAGCATATGGTTTCCTAAATGACTACTGATTACAAAAGGTTATTTTGTAGAAGACTTCAAATACTCTGAAAGACAGATGCTAACATCTGCCCACTCCGTATTTGCTACACATAAAAGAATAATGAAAGCCTCATGTATTTTTATAGTGAGTCAAGAGCCCAATTTGGCACGAGAGTGTAAGGAAATGATTAAAATACAGAAAAATACAGTGTTCATTATCCCTGTGAATGGGAAATGCTAATGTCAAGGGGTCTGAACAGTCAATCTTCAGCTACAGGAGCAAACTAGCATTTAGTTCTATTTCAAGAATCCCTTCTGAAAAACACTGTTGCATGACAGTCTTTATCCAGTGTTGGCAGCCTCTGTAGCACTCTTTCACATGCCCAAGTCCATCAAAGCTGCTCATCAATCCCTCTTAGTGAGTGTCATGCTCCAATAGTCACTACAGTAAAAAATAACATCTACAGAGAAGAGAGAAGTAAGTTTGGGCCACTTACAGAACTGTAAAGTATCCAATGTGAATTAGCCTTTAGAGCAGAAAAGTGATAAAGTTAACCTGAAAGACAGCAGCTGTAGAAAATACAGCCTCAGGGGAATGAGGTTTCAGAAGAGAAAGGATAGGGTTTGGAGAAATAAAAGGTACTTAACTCTAGTGACACAAAGACTCAGAAGCTGGGAGAATCTTTTAGTACAGATCCTAAAACATTATTTAAAGATAAATTATAATTACAGAAATCAAAAAAAAAAAACCTAAATAATTAAAATATAAAACTGGGGTAGATAGCTACTTAAGATTATAATTTTTCTGAAGCAAGCCCCAGCAAGTTGCAGTGCTCCAGATGTTGCCAGAAGTAAACACAATATCCACACTAGGCTCAAGCCTGCCCAAGATCTTCAGCTGGAGTCCACAGCTCTGCTTTCTTTCTTTGACAACGGACACTGTGTGCTTCCAGGAGACTCATGCAGGTGGCTCTCAGTCAGAAGAGGTGGTTCAAACAACCCCATGGGTTCCAGGAACTTCCACATAAAACTCCCTTTGCCCGTACCTTGGGTTTACTCAGAAACCTGTCTCAGCACGTTCCCTCCTCCACCCCATGTGGGATTAGGGAAGCAGTGAACCAGGGGCTGCTGCTCCACAGTGTGCAACATAGTGAGTAGTGAAACTCGCTGTAACACTCCTGATACACCTCCAGGCAGGGGCCAGATCACACACACGTTGCCCCGTCTGCCATTCTGCATCTGAAACAGACTCCAGAGCTTGCACACAGCACACATTTTCTAAATTGTAACACAACAGAGCAAAGAGTGAAAAAAAAGGACAAGTTGTCCATAGCAGTACAGATTGAAGGCGAGTGACAAAGGAACAGAGATAAAACCTGCACCAGTCCTGCCTTACTACTTTTCTCCAAAAAGTCTGGACTTTTCCAACCCCTTGAGATGCCTATTCTTGCTACCAAAGCATGTAATCTCTACATTATCAATTTGAGTGTATACAGATTTTCGGAAAAACAATCTTTTTTTCTTGAAACATTCTGCTTTTACTCTGTAAAATGCCCATCAGATAAACTCAGGCTCCAGAAGCGGGCAAAGAAGTCAAGGCTTCTGTACAATAAAAAGCAACACAATGAAGTAATTCCTCAACTGCTCTCATTCAATCAAAAAAAATATTACGCTGTAAAAATAATCTGAGTAACAGCATTACAAGCCTTACACTAAAAAACTTTAAAAACCAATTTTACATGGTACCAAGAGTAATTATAGCTTGACACTTCACTAATAATCCAAAAATCTCTACTTAATTTTGGAAAGCATAATGTTCACCTCAAACTATACTAAAAATACTTCATAGAAACACTTCATCGACTTAGTCATTGCTGATGTTTTGCATCACTCATATAAAATACTCTTACTGTATATCTAGATATCTAACACTGTTTTTCAATCAGTGCCTCACCTCCTTTACTTGCACAGCATTTTGTGGTCTGAATGTTCAAATTAATGATGCATCCTTTTCATACAGTAAAAGAGTAAATCAAATCATATCTCTATAGTAACTTCTTAAACATGAGTTTGTTGATTTAACTATATTCCTAAAGTATCACTCATCTAGATAATCAGCTTTTAGGTATTGTTGCTTAACCACACTACAGCAATTCAACGGGATGTGTTTGTTTGCAAAAGGAAAAGGCAGACTTTGCAAAATACGACAGTTTAAGCACTGGAGCTCTTTTGCTCCAGAAGCTACTTAAATTCCTCTGACAGTTGCTCAATAAATAACTTAATTACTTACACTCTAATGGACACAAATAGAACTATTTGAAGACTGTGAATGAGAGAATGGTTTACCAGAGCCAGACCCAGTCATTTGTAAGACAAAAAAACCCTACTGTTCTGCTTCAATAGCTATCATGTTTGTATTATTTTATGCTAATATTAACTGCATAGAAAGCCATCTACAAACAACATCAACCATGTTATCTACTAGGAATCTTGCAATGCTAGTTTTTTCTAAAAAAAAACCTTTTAAATGCTATTTAAACTTTGAAATACTCAAACAAGTGAGATCACTGTCCTTCTATTTACTTCAACAACTTGTGCTGCCTTGGCTCATTGGAACATGGAAAATTTCTCATATTTAGACAATAACATCCTTTAAGGCCAGTTTTCATTGACCTTTAAACCACCATAATTTGCTCTCAGTAACTATTAACCAGGACAAAAGTGAAGACTTATTAAAAAATATTTCTTCTTATGGCATATCCTACCCAACTTCCACTTCAATGAAAAAGTCAACTCTGAAAAATTACAAATCTCCATTTACCATTTCCACATTTTTAAAATCGTAAACAACCTGATCAGCAGCACTATTTCTCTACTTACCTCCTGTTAAATTTACATCGTGAATGAATGTATGAGACAGACCAAATTTTTAGTGCTGTGTTCAATAACAACTTTTAACATGGGGAAAAAAAGCTGCAGGTCCAGCTCTATCTCAGACAGAGAAACTGAGAAGCAACATGATTCTTCTTAAAATTTATGTTATCTGATGTAAAAAAAGTTCCAACATACCAGTTGTTTTCTGAAATTCACTCACAGAAGAAGTATTAAAATTTTTCCAGCAAAACCCAGAAAATGTATATTACCTATAAAAAGTGTTTTTAATCATAGGGAATTGAAAATATTTAAGAAAAAATAAGGATTTTCTGACTCAATTAAAAATTACTAGAAGCCTTTATAATATAATTTGAGAAAAGAATTATAATAGATGGAACCCCAAGGAAATTTTGAGCATTAAACATCGGGAATGTATCTGGCCTGCTGTGATAGAAATTAACCTCTTTCATTAGAGGCAAATAGTCTTATATTTTCCCTCCTTTTTATAAAAATTCAGTCATGACCCCATGTAAAGTTTTTCATTTCATAAAGTCAGGATCAACATTTTGGGAAAAAACACAGCACGCATCGATACCAGCTAAGACAACCTAATATCGCTGGTCTTCACAACACACATACAGGAAATGAAGCACAGGATGTGGAATAGACCTAGCGAGGAGTCTTAGAGCCAGTCCTGGGGGGTGATGGTGTATTCAAAAAGCATCATCTAGCAGTCACAATAGAAGTGTTTCTGAAATGCCATCTGGGAGCTTCCAGCCTCTTCAAGGGAGTCAAAAGCTCAAGTCCGGTTTCAGAAAGCACACAAGCTTTTCTGAGGACATTGCCTTTGGAAGTCTATGTGCCATACTTTAAGTCATCTTTCAAAGATGGCATTTGTTTCACTCTAAGATTGAATGTGGCATACCAACCGTTCATGAAATGACTGACATTACAACCACTCTCAAGAAGAATCTCATTTCAATGCACAAACTGGAGCTTGCTAAATTCTACGTTAAGTGGCAAAGTAAAAGTAGAAATAGGCACATTGCTTGCAGCAAACGGAAATAAGGCAGAATGGAAATCTTTTTAAATACACCATTTTCTTGAGAATGAAAAGTTCTCCATGATCATATACTACTTATTTATGAAAAAAAACCATTAATTAATTGAATAGAAAGCAAACCATGCTCTGTATTTTCACTGCCAGAGATAAATATTGACGTGTCATGTTTAAGAAGTTCCTTGTGGATGACCAAGGGAAACTTTCAGACACATTGTTGCCCAAAACAGGCCGTGTGAACAACCTGACCCTCAACATACAGTGCAGCAAAGCTGTACATTCATATGTGCTTAGAATAAATCTGAAGATCTCTAAGAGAAAAGTTAAAAGAAACCAAAAACACCCCCTGATATAACAAAGTTGTCATAATATTGTGAACTTCTGAAATGGAAATGTGCTGCTGTGCCTTCGCAAGCTACATTAGAGCTTCATCTCAGGAACAAGAAGCTCTTCTTTTAGATGTAAAATTCCACCAGAATGCTGAAAACAATAGTTAATTTCAGTATACTAGAGTACTAAAATAAAGTTGTGAGATCTCCTAAACTCTCCTCTTCCTTCAGACTAAACAAAAATTCATTTTAAATGTAGTCACTTTGGGAATGAATAAGCAAAAATGAGAAATGGCTTTTGACCATCTTTGTGCCAAAGGCATGGGTTCTCCTTCAGTACAAACTGAAGCTTGCTTTTCTTTTTTTATATTTCTCAGTAAATGGTTCCCTTATTTCTGCCAGTTGATTTAAGCCTTCCATGTCACTGTCTGCCTTCAGCTGGAAGTCCTTGCTTTTCTTACAAAAACAACCTGCTTTGTTTGTTTTATGCACATTCATCTATTTGATCTATGCTCCCAGCAGGCCCTTATCCACCATTTTCTAAAAGATACTGGGTTTCCTGCATGTGGCTTAATCACCTAATACTCATTAGCCAAAGAAGCAGAACTGGCATTCAGTGTCACCACTTAACTCAAAGAGCAGCGGTCAGGATGTCAGATGCCTCACAAACCTTTCTCTGCCCAGCTGCAAATTACATGATGTTACTGCTACTCTACAACAGATTCGGTAAAGTTATTATGACCTGGTCTTTTTATGTTTAAGTTTATTGTAATTAACACTGCTGAAATTTTTTATTGAGCTGTGCCCATAAGAAAACAGTTTTATGCAGCTGTAAAACTTTGCTAAAAAAGAATGAAAGTGCCTTGCAAGAAATAAAAGGATCCACTTCTACCCCAAAACTTTTTTTTTGTCTTTTTCAGAAGACTCCTATGCATATGGCTCTCTCAAAAATAGTATGTAAAAAGCTCCTGGACCAAAACATCTAGCCATAAATATAGAGAAATACAAGATATATTACAACAGACAATCATCCCATTTGTTATGCTCTTAAAGGCTGAAAAATCCTTATGCCTTTTCTTCACTTGTGATTTTTCATTTTAAGACTCGACTATTTACCCTATCTATTTAGAAAGCTTCTAGATAGAGACAGAAAACTATGATGTTAGAATAGCCAAGCTACTGCAAAGTTACAGTGATTTTGCGAGGGTTTTTCCTTCCTCTTTTGGACTTCACCAAATACAGTTACAGGAATTACTGTAGGGGTTTTTTTAAAAGCTACTAAATATCTTACATTGGAAATGCAACAATGAAACAGTGTTCAACTGCTGATTAATGAGAGTATTTTGAATAGAGAAGCTGCTGAACGTGTAAGCAGGGGATTTGGGTGGTGCCGAAGGACGTGCAACAAATGTACAGAAAATGGGAGCTGGAGAAACTCCAGCGTAAGCACACCCCTAAAGGAAAACATCCTCTGGGCATGGGCTCGGATACATACAGAATGAGCTAATAAACTATGTAATGCTTCTAAGTCACTGGCATCTCATCTGAATACTACTGGTACCCTGTTTTGCAGTATCAGATGATCACATCGAGAATTACTGGGGACATGGAAAACTCTTTGCATAGAAGGAGAGCATAGGATTCCTCTATCTCTAAACAGATCATAATATTAAAAAAAACCCAACAAAACCAAAACCTGCACTAGATGTTTATCAGTCAACTATAACAGTTCTCTGCTACAAGCTCACATTACCAAAGCATAAATCCCTACTGCTGGTGATACCTAATTGTAAACACACGCAGTAACACCATTTATTTTTTATCCCACTGATATCTGGAAGCAAGATCTTTCCCTTCCACAGCATAGCCCTAGGAAGGGAGAAAGATGCCCACATGTTTTTCTTCATAGTTCCCAAGCAATGAGTTGCAAGTTGTTTGTTGCCTGTTGCAGCTGTCTGTTCATGTGGCACAAGCTGTGAGTGTCTGGGTTGTCCTAAATGAGTGCTAGAACGGTGCAGAATTCCAGTCCATGGAAATGGATACAATATGCAAACTACTGTCAAGAGCAAGCCACAACTTCAGGGCTGTCCCAAGGCCCCTCAAGGCAGAAAGGAGGCAACTGTACCTATCATTTTGTACAAAAGGAAGGATGGAGTAACTTCATTTGCAGACACTGCATGGGATTTGATAGGCTGTCCTTGAAACGGTGTTGAACTAAGGAAAGTTAAAGTTCTCTTATTGAAGGAAGTGACTCTTAAGAAGTTTGCTTTGGGGGTCAAATGATGTTGACAATTAGGAAACTCCATAAATCTGTGAGGCTTACAGAGGCTATTTCATGAGGGGAAAATTTTAGTAGATAAATATGGCTAGAGTTGGACAGAGCTAATGAGTAGACCTCTCCTGTACTGTATGACCTGATACTTCAGTGTTGCCAGTGGAATCTTTGGCCAAGTAGAGGTGTGAAATCTAAATAAAATCTCTGCCCTTAGAGTACATTTCATTAAGGAATGTCCTGCTTTGGGAAATCGGGGAGCTTGTAACCAATAGGCACTATTGCAGGGTGGCATAGACTCAAAATCTCCCTAAAAACTCAGGAAAATAAGAAGACATTGAAGAGTAACATGGTTATATATTGATACAAATGGTAGTTATTGATATGAAACTGTAACATGCCAAAATAATACCTCTATTTTAAAATGCAGATACGTAGTTTATTTGTTGAAAAGGATATAGCCTACCTTTTATGTGGTATTGGCACTAGAAAGAAAAGATTAGTCAGCGTAAAGACATTTAACTTGGGATCGTGTACTTTCTGTCCAGTCTTCTGCACGTAGATCCACAAGACGACTGCTTTAGTAAAGGAAACAAGAAGGTTCTAATAAATACTGCATTAATAACTGTCACACAAACTGTCTTTCCCATTTAGTGAATAGCATCTGTATGAAATTTCTTTGTTTCAGAGGACTGTCTCAATAGGACATAAGGAAATGAGGAAGATAATCATATGCCAAAACCCACAGAAGTAAGTTCCCATTAGCTCAAAGTGCAGATGCCCTTGAAAAGATAAATTTGATTCCCCCAAACTTGTGGAGAAGTGAGAACATTCAGTTCTAACCTCACACAACAGATAGTAGAACTATTAAAAAATAACAGTACAAGCCAAATGAGGACAGGGATCCCCGGGAAATATCCAGGACTCTGTGAAGGAAGTGAACAAGGGAACAGAAAGGCATGGCCAGTATTTGAATTTTGGCCCTCTTGCTCAGAAACCACTGAGGATGTCTGTAGAAGAGCACTGAGTCTTGCTAGCTGTCTTCCTTAGAAGACTGTGTTAAGAATGACCAAACACTGACTGCTGCCAAACATTTTGAGAGTCATGTTTTGAGAACGGATGGCCTCATTTCCTCCTGCTCACAGCCAAGATGTACTCCATCCAGAAAAAACAGAGCCATGCACCTACAAACTTAGGTCTGAAAGCCAGAAATTCCATGCTTGTGATGTGCTTTAGGATAAAGCTTTTATGACCATGATCAAAAGTCCCTTAAATATTACCTGCAGAAGAAATCATGTATGAAATTTATGAGAGCAGGAAGAGGCTAATAATAGGTAAAGCTCCAACTCAAACAAGACTCAATGGAAGAACAACTCCAAGTGCTACTTCTGTAAATACCACCCCCTTCAAGTGCTGCTGTAGGTTATACCTACTTGCAAGCACCAAGTACATACAAGAAACCCCACCACATCAAGGATGTTATATTTTATAATGCTAGGTCAGGACTACCCATTCTCAGTTTGGCACAGGCTCATCACTCATGATGTTATTCTGAGGTGAAAGTTTAATAAAAAGATAAAAATTCACACTGTACCTAAATGGTGAAACCTATTGCCAAAATATTATGAAAAGCCATGAACTTAACAGTTCTAGAGAGACCAGATGACTACATGCATATAAACTAATGAATATAATAAATTTTTCAAAAATCAAGACATAATTTTTTTTCCTTCAATAATTTCTTACATGAGAAACTGGCTTAATATTTACAAAGCACTCTAAGTCCAAAATGAGGCCCACTGACATCTTGTGTGCAAGATCCTCACACCTTTCCCTGCAGCGGCATTACCGTCAGCTCACAGATCAAGCTGAATACACCTTGGGCACAATCCAGTCTAAAAGACAGACCAGGAGAAGAGAGGAATTCAACATTCTCTCATTGTGCTAATTCTCCTTTTCCAACTTTTCACAGCAGGGCAAATGTTTTGCTGGGACGATTCTATTAGCCTTACCTTCAAGCCAAGGAAGCAACAGCATGCTAAGCTAAGTTTTAGCTTGATGAAAGTAACAGCAGATCAAAATCACGCCAGAAAGTAAAATTACTGGATGCCATGAACTCAATGGCAAGGCTATACACAGGAAAAAAAAAAAAAGGAAAGAGAAAAAAGTTGCCTGGAATATGTCAACAGTTGTCATCTTCACAAAAGACAAAAGTGAAAAACGACCAACATGTATTTCAAAAGTGCTTGGTGAGCAGTTGCAACTGCCATCATCATGAGGCTTTAGAAGCCATAAAGGGAAAGACTGCCTAAAATTAGAAGAAATGCTACAGCTATGCTAATTCTCTGTCGAAATGTTACAAATTAACTTGCCACTCAAACCATGCTGTTAATATACACGCCAAGTCCTTCTGCAGAACAGAATTCCAACAGACTATTTTCAAAGAAGCATTTTGCTGTTCTTTATGTCTTTATTGCAAAACATTTTGATTTCACATGCTGTCCTAACAGTCAGGACCTTACAAGAGATTGGCTAAAAAGCCTCCACATTGTCTTTTTTTCACTTACAGTTTAAAATTCTACATAGTTTTCAGAGAAGAAAATACTAGGAAAAATAACTGTGAAACTAGTGCTTTGTTAGATCTTTTAGTATAATTTCATGTTACGCAATAATCACTTCTAACTAAATGAAGATACTAAGATAATTATGTATAGCAACAATCAGATTAATAAAATCCCTAAATAGACATATGTATACATATATATGCTTTTCCAGGGGAGGAAAAAAACATCTAAATGTGCTGAAAAAAATCTAAGGGAGCTGTTATACTGGTGTAAAAGTTATGTGAAATAAATCCAGACATTCTAGTAGTCTCAATCAAGAAAACACCACACATCGGAAGGAGAGACAGAGTCACAAAAAAGTTCCAGGAACTGAACTTTCTTGGCTCATGTGATCCAGGAGTGCTTGACAAGTTTCTGGCCTTCAGTAATCCAAATGTGGTTTCTGAAAAGACTTGGATGCTACGGACATTCATTAGAATTAAGAAAAATAATTCCAATAAAAGCCTCGTTAAAAACCACAAAAAGATTATTAAATGTACCACAGGATCAACCTTGTGCTGGTAAGCAGACTGCAACTTCTGATGCCAAGGTCTAAAATTTTGCATATTCCGTCACAGGAAATAAATATTTCCCTGTTTTCTAATTTCTTTTCATTATTAAAAAGCAATGCTATCTTGCAGCTGGCAAACTCAGCATGTAAACATTTGTCAACAAAAAAACAACTCACATTTGCAACATTTGCATTCAATACTATGCATCTGAATCATTGTAAATGTAAATACATAAAATAAATGTAAATAAATATATTCTTTTTGAGAAACATAAGGAAAGGAAAGGACTAAGTCTCAAATTCGTAGGTGCTGAGTCAGTCACCCACTTCAGTGAGGAGGAAATCTGGGAAATAATTTCAAAGCTGACATACATTGCCTTTTAAGAGACTGCATCAGATCCAATAGAGCTGCTTTAAAAATGGTTCCTAGTCAGCCTGAGAGTCTGTGACTGCATCGGGAAGTTATTTCAGACAACTCTGCCATGCCTGTGTAGCTGCATCAGCTGCCAGGGCTTGCTCTGATCATATTCTGTTTGAAATGGCTTTTCCTTCTAGGAATGGCAATATATAAACAGTCACCTAACATTTTAACAACGTCCAAAGTCTTCAGCATAGCAGTACTTGGCAATTATACCTCCCTTCTCTGAATGCTGAGTTTACACAAGAATCTTAAACTCCTGGGTGTTCTCTATACAATGTAAAAAGTTGATTTTGGATTCTTAGAGGACATTTCCATTGAGCTTTCCCATATTTATTCTTGTTGGATGAAAGACCTGTTACATTTCAGAAATCTATTTACAGAAATAGATTGTTTCTTGGTAAGTAATCAAAAGCTGTCATATGTATGTACATGCCTCGTGCAACTGAAGAATTTTTTACTTAAGGAATTTAATTGATGGATAGAAACTCTGAATCAAAAAGTGACCTAGTAGAGATTCTGAGATAATGCTTTTAATGATAGCATGAGCATTACAATAAAACCAGAACTCCACTATATTCCAGCAAAAGCGAAGCTTCTATCTGTACAGGTCCAAATTCCTTCTCTGACCAACTCCCTGAAGGATCCTGTCTTCCCTCATCCTCCTCAACAGTTAGGAAGAAGACCAGACAGACTGGTCTTCTGAATTATGTTTACCTAACAATGTGGTGTAGGTAGGTGCATGTTACAGATCTGCTATCAGATCCATACTGTTTATTTCTACAGTAACACTCTTATTCATTAAACTGGTGGATTTAAAGCTGAATATTCAAAGCAAGTAATGCAATCTTGAGTTGAGTCTGAATTTTACAAATAAATGTCAGTTATACAGACGAGCTTCAAACCAGTGAGTCAAGTTGCTTTGCAGCTGGTTCTCTTGAGAAATGATGCTTCATCAGATGGTTAGCTGGTCAGACATGAATGTTTACTCTAAAATTGCAAAATATTGCTTCAGGATGAAAACCTTTGCCTGAGCCACAGAGTCCTTCCATGACTGTAAGGACATCATGTGAGCCCATAAAGCCTTCTAAAAACACAAAAGAGAGTCACAGATGATGATCTAATTTAATGATTCCATTAGACACCTATTTTTTGAATTCTAAATTAATTTTTGTTGTTCCTTGCCTCAAGAGATAACTTGTGAGCCATGGGCTTCAAACTCATTTCAAAACACAAAGAAGTATGACTGAATATTGAATATTGGAAAAAATCCTTACAGATGTAAACTAAATACGACACTGCCTTGCAAACTGCAGTGAGATAAATATGATCTGCAGCAAATGGGTGATTTTGAATTTATTTACCTCCAAGTCTGTGTCTAATGGGATCTGTATTAAACTATGAAATATCAAACATTTTCTGAGCTGTAGAAAGAGCCATATTAAAAATATTCTTAAATAAAAAAACATTGTGAAAGAAAAACAGTCACTTATCCGTAAAGACAGCACTTACATATGAGTCAGCATAAAGCAGACACACACAGTTCTTAGAGATGAGAATACCTTTTTTTAAGGTATGATCAGATTACACCTTTTTCCTTAATTGCAACTTTTTGAAAAAAAAAAAAAATCAATCAAAATTGTAAGATGGTATAGCCTGGACTAAATCTTACATCTTTTACTCCTTTTTGCCTTCTGAGTATTAAATTTAATGTTTATTTTTTCTTCTCCATCCATCTCATGGAGGATTCTGTTTATGAGGTATGCTGGCATATAAGGCTTAATGCTAAATGAGTCATGGTCTAGAAAGCAATTTCAAACTAAATTATATTGGTTGCTTTGCATAGTTGGTTTTGGAATAATTTAGAAAAGGTTTTTCTTAGAAAAAACCCCTCATATCTCTGTAAAAGCGCAGTGAAAGATTGCATTGTAGGTATTTTTCTTAAGCAGGAAAGAGTCTGTCAAAGATCATAGAACCACAGAATGGTTTGGATTGTAAGGGACCTTAAAGATCATCTAGTTCCAACCCCACTGCACGAGAGACATCGAGATGCTGGAGCATGTCCAGAGAAGGGCAACAGAGCTGGTGAAGGGTCTGGAGCACAAGTCCTGGGAGGAGTTGCTGAGGGAACTGGGGTTGTTTAGCCCTGAGGAGGCTCAGGGTGACCTTATCACTCTCTACAACTCCCTGAAAGGAGGCTGTAGGCAGGTGGGGGTTGGCCTCTTCTCCCCAGGCAACCAGCGACAGGAAAATAGGAAATAGTCTCAAGCTGTGCCAGGGAGTTTCAGGTTGGACATTGGAAGAACTTCCTCACTGAAAAGGTGATTAAGCATTGGAATGGCTGTCTAGGGAGGGGGTGGAGTTGCCATCCCTGGAAGTGTTAAAGAAATGACCAGATGTGGCACTTAGTGCTATGGTTTAGTTTACATGGTGGTGTTCAGTCAAAAGTTGGACTCAATGACCTGGGAGGTCTTTTGCAACCTTAACAATTCCATGACTCCAATGAAACCGGGTGTTTTTCTCCACAGATGCTTCACATGTCTAGGGAGAAAGGGAAAAGTACGTGCATGGGCAGAGGTGCTGCTGTGAAATATTTTATATGTCAATGAATATCAAAATGAGGGGTAACGAGACCAGTGTAAGCAAAGACCTAACTTCCAGACACATTTAGCACTTCCTGGAAGGCCAATAAAATCACCATGGTGGTAAATACAGAGGTGGAAAAAGGAGATGACTTCTCCTACTAAGGGAGGCACCTAAAAGCCACAGATCATTAAACAGATTTAAGTAAGCATTCTTGAGGTATTTTTGAACTTTTTAATGTGCACAGAAGTGGGAATTCTTGTTTTCTGCAGTTGACCAGATGGTCCTGACTCATTCTGTCAGTCACAAGGCCAAAATGATTTTCACATTAACAAAACCTTGAAGCCATAAGTCTCTCAAATATCTCCTGCTGAAGAATTTGTGAGCAGTCATTTGTTCCCTTACATCTTGCAAGCTTCTTACTTTTGATCAATGCCTTGACTGTAAAAAACCTATTTCTGTTAACAGAGTTATGCACATGCAGCTCATTTATCTCTTTCTTTGCCAGAAAATTCTGCAGAAGGCTCCAAAGTGTTGTTCCAGTTTGCACTTGAAGGCAGTGATATACGCAATGTTCTCAAACAGCAACCACCATAAATCTCAAACTCTGTGAGTTGATGTTCAAGAGGCAGAGTGAAACAGAAGCGTCTAACCTTCTTCCATACCACTTCCTCATCACTCTATAAATACAGATATTGTATACAGAATAAAAGCACTCCAGTAACCACCCTACAAAGCAAGAAATTCTTAAGCAGTGAAACAGGCACTTCGATGATTTTTGATTATTTTTAAGGTATCAGTAGATACGTATGTAATGCATCCTTGGTTTGTATACATATTGTTTTTACATATACATATGTGTGTTTGTGTGTGCGTGTACGTATAAAATACCAATAGCATAGATATTTGTATAGGCAAAAAGTCTATGCTTTTCAAGTTTCTAAGACAAATCTAAAACTAAGGTTCCATTTTTCTACAGTCTTCTAACATGCAGCTAGGATTCTAAAACAGTCAGTTAATACGACTAAAAATACATTCATGTTTTAATGTAATTAAAAAACCAACCATTTGCCTTCTCAATGCAGATAAGACATGCACAAATTATTGTTTAATGTAGACCAAAAGTGTAGTTTGAGTTATCTCAATTATTGCAGTTTTGGCTTACATTCAGCTGTTAGAAAACCCCTGCAGAAATCTGCCAAGAGGAAAATAAGATTCAATTACTTTTATTTGAAGTATAAACTTACATACCTTGGCCTCCGGAATGCTAAACCATATTGTTGGCAAGCCAGTCCCACAGTGGGAGTATAAACAATAGGCATGAACCTTTCAATGTCAGAAGCCAGCACTTTATAGAAAAGCTTTTCATTTCGATCCTGAAGACTCATTAGTAGCATGTATCTGTGGAGAATTACATATAATTAGACAGACATCAAGGGAACATATAAAGTATATTTAGAAAGATAGCAATGTTTGGATAATTAAAATTATGTTTGTTCTATAATACCCTCTCTCTCATTGAAAGTATTTAAATTCCTCCTTGTCTTAATAGCACAAATGGTTCAGACACAGAAGATAACAAACTGGTTGAGACAGACAACCTGAAACCATCACAAAGTTGTCAAACTCTACATACTCAGGTATAAAACACTGTGCTGCAATTGAGGATTTGATCTGTCAGAACCTTATGTGTGTATATCAGTTGTTCCACTTAAAATGAGACAAGCATTAAGTATAACTTAAACACACTTGCTTACTTGCCAAAAGAAAACAGAACTAAAACCATTAAGCTTTGCATGCCCTTGCCTCGATAGGAATTTATCTTAAATCCAGACTAATACTTCAAATAAATACTGAAAAACAAAGCTTTTGAAAACAAAGCATACACACATGGCTTTTCATCCCTTAAGTCTATGTTTGACATGAAATCTGCAATGCTATATCGCCAAACTAAAATGAATTTTGAGGAAGTTCTATATTTATTTAAAAAGAAAACCAATGAGAAAAAAAGAATCACATAAATGAGAGTGAAAAAATTTTCATGTTTAGTTTGATCTGCTTTTGACTACCATCACACTTACACTGAATAATTACATTACTGTTTCAAGACACCAATCGGGAAGCCAAATTGCAATGCTGAGTGTGACAAATGATATGAGTCTATGAGTGACTTCCAAGTCATACCAGTTCACATAGGTATGACTCTGTCACTTTGTGAACACTTAAAATTTAGGAATTTCGTGATCTTAAACCTTACCTGTCTATTCACTAGTTTTAGCAGTGTTAAGTATTGCTGTAAAAATTAAGTAGTCTATACGAACAGGCTTACACAAAATCTTTAACTTCATTTCTGTATACAATTTATGTCGATTTTTTTTAAATGTACACGGATTACTAATTACTTACACTCAAAAAGTTTAATATGTGCATCCTTTTATAACACAAGTGTTGAGGATACAGATAGAACACATTCATTCCAAAAGCCTAGAGGTTTGTGTACTTAAATATTATTTGCATGAACTTTCCTTCTGCATACTTATGCATCACATGCCCCAGTAAAATCTAATTCATTCTTTAGGGAGACACAAACACAGTCAGGTAACCATCTGACAAAGAACAGCTTAGTAAATCTGAATGCAATCCATTCAAGCTTAGCTTATATATCCCTATACATCAAGGAAGCACTTCTTGTGGGATCTGTTATGTAAACCTTTAATGAGCACACTATAAGCTAGGCGAGTGCAGCCAGTTTGGCAACTGGTGACTGTAATGAGGTGACAGAAGTGAGGCAAAACAATATCCCTTCCCTTGTGTCATGAAGGGTATTTTTGACCCTAAACAGATAAAGATCTAGAAACCAAAAAGTTGCAGTTGTACTCCAAATACCATCACCATGAGGCAATCGGAACCACCTTCCATCATACACATTAGTTTTGAATGTTCTCCAAGGTTAAATTATATCCTGCTCTTTAGTTCTCAGCTACAAATATACATACATACACACCTACTAATTTTCTTTCATATTATTACGTTTCCCAGTACTTCCTTATGATATAGCATATCTTTTAATGTCCTTGAATTCTCAGAGCATTTTCTTTATTAAAACCTTTCTCCTGAGGATACCTACCCCAACATTTATCTTGAAATACAAGTTCATGCACATGTAATTGTGAATACACATGAAGACATTAATTTTGTTTCCAGAGAACATTTAAAGTGATGCTAGAGAATATAATTTTTATTTTTGGCCCCCACTCTATACTGGACACTGCAAGCACCATGCAAGCCACAGCACTGAAGCAGTTGCCAGTATTTTTTTTTTTTTTTCATTTTCATTTAAAATGAGGTGTGGCTACTTAAGGGTATAAAATATCTTTTATCATCCTTTCTTATCACTCAGATCAAGCCTAGATTTTAAACGGGTTAAAAAAATCTTCTACAAAAGAAACTAAAAGCTTAGCAAAAGGCTTCCTCAGGGGTTTCAAATCAAAAAACTCCTTGTTAAAACTCTCCACTTTGCTTTTACTGTCCTATAGCATTAAACTGGGGTTTTATTTTCCTTATTTGTATTTATCATGCCACATTTATATTCAGGATATGCTGAAGAACTTGCAAAAGTAGTAACTGCATACTACTTATATTTTCAAGTATTACGTACACGGTCATATACAAATCAGTGTAAGAAATATTCCTATAAAGTGAAAAATATTTCTAGAGAAGTGCAATTTTTATCGGAAGGTTACTTTTCAACAGCAGGTGTATGTCATCTTTCTCAGCATCGTAATTTGCTTAGTTAGGGGTATCAAATTTCTTAAAAATTCCTTCTAAAGGGAAAACCAAAAATGCCTCATCCTCAATGTGGGGTTGGTTATGATGCATTAGACAACAAGTATGCATCTTTTAGCAACATCCAAGTATCTACACAACTAAAAGCATGAAGTGTTTTTCAGCATTGTGTTTAAAAAATGAATTTAAAATTCAGTATTTATTGGAATCTATTACTGAAGCCCACATTTAATTGAAAACATAACGAAAACAAGCAATAAAACACTGAGAACAATCATTTGTGCTATAAAAAGGGAGAAAAATATTATCTGTCCTCAGACAAGGAGTCCTGAATGACAATTTCAGGGAAGAGTTTCAGCGGACAAAACCCAAGGTCTGGCAAGTCAGACAGAGGAGACTGCCAAGTAGTCAAATTTCAGTGTGTCACTTTTCCTCCCTTGCCTTTACTTCACCTAAGAATGCTTCATACTAGTCTGCTGTTATGAAGGGAATGAAATACAGTAGCAACAAAAGGACACAAACCACACACCATCCAAAACCCAAAAGAAAACTGATATAACTACCAGAAAGTTACTGATGATTTCTTAGGATAATTGGCTCAACGATCACTGGCATGCACTTTACAAGGCAAAATGGAAAGGTGAAAACAGAACAAACCCCACATTTGTTTGCTCTTATCTTGAAAAATATGAGAGTAAATAAAGGAGGGTGGGAGGAAAGGCTATTATTTTTAACCTAGACACTCAGCTCCATTACTCTGCATCCTCAATATCTATATAAAAATGTATTAAAGACAGGGAACTTTAAGAAAAAAAACAAAATAAGATGGCACTCTCTGGAAACGTGATTTGATGGCCCCTCTCCTAATGTTAACACATTCAGTATAACATTTTACCAGTGTGACTCTTTGAAGAGAGAAAAGCTCAGGCAGAAGATGTCACTGTGCCAGCAGCAACAATTTCAGTATCAATATAGACCAAGAAGAAAGACAATTAAGAACATACAGGGGGGAAAAAAATACTTACAGAATCCATCACAGCTTTTCCAAATTAAGTTAGAGGAATAGAATTTTTTCCTCTTATTGGTGTCCCTTTTGCCAAGCATACCAGGCAATTGATTTGCTGCTGTTCCACATTCATTTTGTGATTGAACTCTTGGAATTTCAGAGTACAACAATTTCATGCTGCAAGTTCACAAAGCATTTCAGCTGTGCCAAAACATGTCATGCCATGGTAATATCTATCAACTTAGCTTTATGAATTTACATACATCCTCTTTCCAAGCAAAACCAGGGCAATCTTGCCAATGTAAGATGCTGTCATACACAGCATTTATGTTTCATCAGACGATACCCTTCTGTCTCAGGTATTTAACAGCTTCCACCTCTGCAATATCTAAATACTTGTACTTAATCTTTTGTATTTCAATGTAAAACACACAAGTATACAACCACTGCCAAGTTCTAGGAGGAAAACAACAGCCTTCCTCTGTCTCTTCAATCACTGTTTCAATGGGAGCAAAGACTATGCCAGATGCATACTGCAAAAAACATGGGGGTTTTTTCCTGGAATTACGGCATTTACACTCAGTAGAAGGCAATAACTGCATGCTCTTATACAAGATTATCCTTGAGCACCTGCCTTTACAGGGAGCACTTGAGATTTCAAGCTCCAGTTAAAATAGCCAAAGTCTTCTGACATTCTTCATCAGTGAAGAGATTCAAGGAGTAATTGTGGCAGGATCACAGTCACTCTCCTTTAAAATTCTTTGATACAAGTATAAACATAGGAGACCAGAGTTCACCTATTGCCTTGAGGATTGAGCTCACACACATGTAATGCACATGTTCTCCAAGCAGGCTCTTTATTGACCTACTCTAATGAAATTGTCAGACACTTGACTTATAAACACACCTGCAAATCACATTTTGCACATGCAACTTTTTGCACACTCAATTCACACAAGCATTTAATCTGCAAAAGAGCCCAAGATGTCACTGTTGACAGTCTTAAAAAGAAGTATCTTCTTCATGCAAATGTTACTAAGTGTTTCCATCAGTGGTCTTAAATGTAGACCTATCCATATAAAACATTTTTTTTTTTGCTAAAAAATTGAGAAAACACCACAGCTATATAAAGCCCCAATAATACATGAGGAAAATATTTTTTTTATCAAAACACAGCGTGGCATGAATAGTCAATTTAGATCTGCTAGGTGTTCACACAGAGTATAAATATGATTTCTTAAAGAAACAATTCTATTTGAAGGGTACTTGTGGATTTACATAATTTAATATTCTTAAGGGACAACCTGACTTAATTTACAAAAATTTGCATTGATCCAAGGTTATCCCTGAAAGCTTATTTCTTAAAATACTATGGACTTGCATTATGAAAGCATACACTAGCTCAGGTTGGAAGGGACCTCTGGAGATTGCCTCATCTGATCCCCTGCTCAAAGCAGAGTCAGCTACAGCAGTTTGCCCAGGACCATGGATGGAGATCCCACCACAGCTTATCCAGCATTACAGATGGGGCCACACTGTTTATTCACATTGTAAGGGGAAGGAGAAGATTCAAATACCTGGGCCAAAAATTACGGCTGAGAAAATACCACAGACACACACCACAGAATAAAACTGAGAAATAAACACAGCTATTCACTTTTTTTATATGTTAATTACAAAAATCTTAATTGAGATATTCTGACTAGTGGACACATTAGTGAGAAAAAAGCCTAACTTGTGAAAATTTCAAGCTATTTCTGTGAACAGAAGACTTGCTAGTTTTCTCAGTTGAACTGCATCACTAAAACCAAATTAACAATAACAAATTTGTACTGCAAAGCTGCACAGTACAATATAACCTTTATACTAAAGCAAGCCTTATAATAAAAACTGGCTTTATAGTATAAAATGACAAGCTACAGTCTAATGCTCAAGACACATGGACGGAATAATTTAATGTTAGCACTTCTGTTTTACAGATGTCTGGTCAAAGAAGCAGGAAACAAATTTCTTCCTTAGCCAACTATGTATTTGGAAAAGAAAAAATGCCAAAGAAGACTCATAGGTGGAAAAGAATGACATTGAGTCTTTGTTTAAGTAAGTATTTACAGATCTTAAGCTTAACAGCAGCAGTTTTGGAAAAATATTCTCTGAAGGAAAGGGCTTCTGGAAAACCTTTTCTTTACATTTATTTATAACCATATAATATTTCTTTATACTTTTGTATTATTTGTGTCTATCATACATGGATTAATTACACTTTTTAAAAAATCTTTCCTCCCCCACCTCCAAGACAGACATTTTTCTTTCCTTTCTTTTAACATAATAAAGATAGTTTTCTGCGAAGTATTCCCACAATACTTGGGGACAGTTATTTTTATTTCATTATTCCCACTGCAATCAAAACTTCAGTATACAGGGTTTTATTGCAGTTCAAAAGGCACATCATTCCAAGTTTCAACACTCTGTCATTTAAAACTGATAGATTAATTCTTTTATCCTTGACTGAAGAAATTTTTCATTTTGGCAAAAAGCCACTTGAATAGTCACAATTTTTTGCTAAAATAAATAAAGAATTATGATTTGGAAATACTGCTAATCTCCTTTTGACTGTTGCATAGCTAGACCTGTGAGGTTTTATCTGTGATGTTTTGAGAAGCACGAGTGCTTTTCTTCTATCACCTGAAGTAGCAGCAAAATTTCTTTCCTAGTTAAAAAACACATAAAACAATGGGGTGAAGGCCTTTTTTCTTCCAGTTTTCAAGTTACAAGTGAAGAGAAATTCCAGAGATTCAAGCAGAAACAAGCAGCTGAAACTGCCTTAAGTGTCCTGAAACACGTGAAACAGCGAGGTGTATCATGAAGAGACTACTTCAAGGCAGAGTTACGGAGGAGACGGGACAGAAGGACAAGAGAAAGTTTTCTCCTATGGTAACATCAGTGGTTGAATCAGGGGGCTTCATGAAATTTTACACTTTCCTAGATGCAAGCATTCAGACTAAAAAAACATTCTAGCTTGGGAAGCTACTACTCTGTGACAACTGATAATGGCCTTCCTGAGAGCATTGGAGAATAGTTAACCTACAAAAGATCCTACAACTGCGAGCTCTTCACTTGCAAGGAAGGCTGTCCTCATCCTATTCTGACTCCATCAAACTCAAAGGTTGTGGCAAGTTTAAATTATAAAAAACCTTTGTCAACAACAGATGGGTACCTAGAGGCCATGTATTACATAGAGATAACAAGATATCCCACGACAGAGAAAAGCAAGGCACAGGAGGAAAGAAATGAAGAAACAGTGTTTTGTTCTAGGGCCTACAAAATACAATTTTTTAAGAAAAAGATTTTAGTATCCATAAAAGTTTAAGGCCCTCCACAGATTTTTTTCCTTAAAAAAACCTAAGCACAGCAATACTGTGTTGCATATTAGTTTTATAACATTTTATAAATTTTGTATGTTTTAATGCATGTATCTATATGCATGTAAAGTCATTACTGACTTTTAGTTTCACATGTGTTCATTTGCTTCCAATGACCTTTGTATCATTTGGTTATCAAAGTAACTTCATGTGAAGAGCTCTGGAAGATTACAATTTTAAAGTAGGAGATGATTTTTTGAAGAAAGCATTCTAGCAAAAATATGTATTTAGCCTAACAATTCCCAGTAATCAACAACTACAGCTCAAAAAAATACTCCAAAATTTCATCTATACCACTATACCAAAAAAAAGTAAGTGGCTCGTGAATTGATAAGTAGGATAAAGTTTCATAGTCATACTTTACCTGTCTAGGTCACATGTCAGCCTTTCAAAATTCTTAAGAATTGTATAAACCTGAGCATCTTGACCAAGAAAGCAAGGTGGCAATAATCCATGAATATTCAATTGCTGCCTCTCCTCCAGGGTAAAAGCCATGCCCTGAAAAAATAAAAATAAAAATCATGTCTAGATGTATACAAGAGATAATTAATTCAAGAAAAATTCTGCAGCAAATCATAGCACAGATAAAGTCAGCATCAGAAAAACTATTTAAAATGAAACAGAATTTAGAATTGTGCAATTATTTTGGGAAAAGGTTTTATTGAGCCATAAGGAAACAGGCCTGTACAGCGAAAGAACAAGTTAAGGTCTCCTGATAGCATAAGAGTACCGCCTGCAAAACTGTTAAGTCACAGCTGAAGAAGAAAGCAGCCATATATTCATTCCACTCACTTTCTGCTTTCTAATGAGGTCTGTCTGTCTAAAACATCTTCAGAAATTACCCAAGCTACTGTAAGAAAGATGGTGCCTTTAGAGCTGAAATGTGACTGCGGGTTTAGCACATCAGCATCAAGCACTCTGGCTGCTGAAGTTTTACTCTGCTGTGGTAACTACAGCCAGGCAGGACTGACAGGATCAGACCTTTGACAGCTTTAGGGGATAAGAAGAAAAGTCAGAGGAGTTTCTTCTATATAAGAGCTGCGAAATGTATGCATTTTTTTCACACTGTAGCCCTTGGTCACTGGCTCCCCAGACATGTTGCAGCTCTCCTTTAGCACCATTCCACCCGCACCGCTTCTGCTCCAGAGCCAATACTGGGTGATCTGCACGTGTCTTTGAGGCCGCTCTTAGGTTAACACTAGAACTGTCTGTATCTTCGCAATATGCTTATCATGTAGCTTAAACATAATCCAAAGCTTGTGTAGCAGAGGTTAGGTAGCATGTATTGCTCTACAAGAAGATGTGTGTGTGTGCGTTTACACGTATAAAGAAGCCACAGGTTAGGTAGTTGCCTAATATTCAACATCTATGATACAACTATATAAAAAATACTGTTTCTTATCCAAAAACTTCTTGAGAAAACACCTTGAGATCTATTAAAGGAGGAAAAAACAGCAATATAGTGTTGCTGCATTAATTCTCCTGTGGAAAATAAATACTACTCAGGTACTTTCACAACCACCTTTATAAACACTGACTTTTAAAATGTCTTTGTTCATGTTACCATTAGAATTTGCTGGGTCAACAAATGACAGGAAAAACAGGGAAAACAAGGGCATAAATACAAAAGGCTTCCTTCAGTCTACATTTTCACTACTCTTGTCTTTCCAAGAGAAGAAATTCAGTCCTTTACACAATGTCCTTACTGCTTTTCACACAACTCTTGGTGAGTGATACAATGTGATAAATTCATGCCAGTGAGTTTGGTGACCTAGACAGGCTCTTCTTTTTTGTTTCTGTTTTGCTGGGTTTTTTTCTCAGAAATAGTCACCTCATAGGGCTTATTCTTACAGAACAAAAATATATTACAAAATCGTCCTGTATCTTACCAGTCTACATTTCTTACAGCATTTTTAATCTAAATTTTCAAGTTATGTCACTGTGAAAAAAAGTAAGAAAAAAGCCCTAAAGCAACCCCATCACACTATCTGCTCTACAATGCCATTAATCAAGCTGTTACCCTAAGCGAAACGATGACTCAAAAAAAGAAATATCTTATAATGAACAGTTTACAAAAGATCAAACATTTCCAGAATGTGCTTCTCCTACCCTAGACAGGAAATGAAGGGAAACCAAGTTTAATAAAGATCAGTAACTGTTTTGCTGTAGTTCTCCATGCGTGAGAGATTTCAGAGGTTCCCAAATGCGTACACAAAGCCTGCATCTTCTTTCCCTAATGAACCTTCTGTGACCAGATACGTCATGAATGTCTTCAGCTGCTATCCAATCTTGAAAAACCATGGAAAAAGGAAGAGTCAACACTTCTCACAAGTTTATTCAATGTTGATCCCTCTTATCTCCACTAGACTTTTTTGGGCTCAAAAAACCCATATGTGTGCTCATGCACACTTCAGAATCAGTTCCAAGTGACTGGACTTCAGGGAGCTGCATAGTTTTAGTGGATCTTCTAGTGCTGCCAGTAAAGTGGCAATCCAGTTACTCTCTGCAATTCTCCTTTCCCCTGTTTCCATTAGTCAAATGGAATGAAAAAAAATTCTGAATGTCTGTGTTTGGCTTTACATTAGGAATAAAATATGGACTTTAATTACTATAATAGCGTTTCCCCTCTTACTGGAAAATATATTTTTAAAACAAACACATGTGTTACATCTTGACAAATGCCTTTTTTAAAAAGTACTTCATCTTGGAATAGCATATTACTACCGTTTCTATAGTAAGTGTTAATTTCTTTGGTTCATTACTACAAAAGCACAGCACCCACCTACACCCTCTAGGCTATATATGGTTAGAAAATCCTTTACTTGAATATTCCTCTTTGGCACAGATATTATGGATTTTTCAAAGTTCTAAGATGAAATGTTAATTCTTTTCTTCCCCCCTCAGATCCCATATTTGCTCAGAAGAAAAGAATTATCATTAAAATATATCACCTGAAAAATTAATAGGAGAAGGCTGTTTTATGAAATAAGTGTATGCTATTCCATCTGCTTATAATAGGGAAGACTTCAGCTATGTAGGATTTATGGTTTTGTCTAGTTTTCTTGCACTAGCCTCAGATTTTCTTTTCTACATCAAAATTCTTATTTTTTCCTGTTTGAAGTGTCGTTTCCCAGCCATCCAGCAGAGAGGGCTCTAGGTCCAGCTTGGTCTACATACTCCTTTCCCTTCCTGAGAGGCATTATTTTGCACACACCTGGATGGGACAGACTTCCGTCATCTAGCATCCCAACTATTATAAACGATGTGGATATTTTTATTCTGCAGCTTGTATTACAAATAAGTTTTTAAAGAAGAACAACAGTATGACAACCTAAAAGCAGCATAAGGGCAAGAGACCACAACCATAGATATTAACCTCTGCCTAATTAGTTCTGGTTTATTCACTGCTTTATGCATCATATACATCATAGAGATGAAAAATACAGTTATTGTTAACCCTCCCAGTTAAGAGTTTGCAATTCTTCAAGAGTTGTGTTTCATATGTTTCTTTATATGCTCTGGTTTGCTTTTGGCAAAACCAAGTTGTTCTTCAGCCACTTCATTACCTTCCTTTCTCACAGACCTTTTGGTCAAAATTTTGCGTTATTTTTCTTTATTGCTCCTTAAGCATACATACCCTTTCAGCTTCTGAGTTGCACTCAGAAAGCTGAGTTTTCAAGAAATTTAACTCATTGCAAATACATTTAATTCTGAATTTGTCTCTCTATTTGTAATGTCGTGAAGTTTTGTAATTGTAACAGTGATTTCTATTACTGCACACCATTCCGTATTCTTTCATTATTTAATGTCTATTGGTTTATCAACTCTGCTCTTAACTATCTGTCTTCTGATCTTAATCTCTGACCCCCCAAAGCTCCTTATCTACAATATTGTTCTAGTGCAGTGACATATACATCAATACCTTTGTTCAGTTGCAGTATCGAAAAACCACAAAACAAAATAAACAGAACAGCATCATCTTGTATCAGACAGCTTTTTGCACTGGCTTTTGACGGAATTTTCAAGCAGTGCTTGAAAAGACAGAGAGCACATTCAAAATACTTCAAGAGCTGTCTCAGCCTCTGTTCACAGTCAACAGAGACAAGTTTTCTCTCTTAATACAAATTAGATTGCACTGACATAGTTTTTCTTCAGACAGAATATCTGAAGCTCATATAATTGCTAGGTTTATATAAACCTCTCTAGAAAAAGAGACCAATATGTGCATCCTGTCCATGCACTAATGAGATTCAGCTTCACTAAAGGGTAGCCAGTATTCATTGCAGGGATCCTTCTCCAGTTTCTCCCGAGACCTAGCCATCTTTTGTTCTAGAAGATCAAAACTTTCATTTTTAAAAACTCCAACTCATTTATAAGAGTAACTCATTTCCACCTTCGGCCTCACTGCAGGTGTACCACAAAAGTATCAGCCTAACAGCATGTAGAAGGAGGCTGGCTTAGAAGAGGAAACCACGTCCACATCCAAGGTTCTTGACCTCAGTGACTCTTTCATCACCCTCTGGCAGGAGAAAATCAAGGCTTGTAAGACTTCAGGGACTCAGCAGACAACCACAACCAGCAGTACTCAAGCTCAAGTACTCACATGCATATTTGAGCCTACAGGATCCTTGAAGGGGGAAGGAAGAAATGAGGAGGAAGGTGAAAAGGTGTAGCAAGGATGTTTATCTAGAAGTACCATCTGTTCTGTGAAAAAGAAATCTCTGGATTGCTGGTCTAAGATATTGTTAGAGGAAAATTACAGTCTCTAGAAAATTTTGGGGACAGACAAGTAGGTTCATTGCTGTCTCAGAGTCCATCAAAAAGCAAAAAACTCTCTGTTAAAAAACTCGTTCTCTATATCTAAATCATAAAAGTGCAGTGAGCAAATTTCAATAATATCGTGAAAAAAGCACACAAGTCTGAGGGACTCAGATGTGCTCAACATCTGCTGCCATGGCCGGAAAGAGGAGAGCTGGCACCTCGCCACCCCTTGCAGGCTCCCACTGCAGCAGTTGGTATCCCTGAGCACAGGCCAGGGAGTGCTCTGCCAGACAAAGCTCTGAGAAAACCCCACAGCTGCCTGCCATACTTGTCTGCTCAAGATCTGAATCAATTTTTTGAACAATGGATTTACAGAACACCACAATTCCAATCTTAAAATATCCATTCTTAAAAACAAACAAAAAAAGGACACACAAACAAGTCAAATGCTTTTGTCTAAAAGACTGAAAACATTCTCAAAGTACTAGAAAAGAGTTTTTCCCCCAATATGTCCCAAATGAAAAATCAGTGGCATCACTACTAGTTGCCAGTCACACATCATCCCATGCTGCTCACACCACTTCATGCACAAGATTGTCTCCAGGAGAAATTCAACTGCAGAACTAGATGCAGTCCTTAGAAAACACGATCTTTGGTATGCATGACTGTTTGCAGGCAATTCTTTTGCTGGTCAAGCTTTTGCCTTCAGCAATTTTGGCTTCTCATACCATGCTAGTACTGTTAGGGAGGAATCCAAGTCAAAATTAATGTCTTTTAAGGACTTCTTTGGCTGAGGAAGAAAAAAAACGTATGTATAGTCCTGCTTGCTAGGTATGAGCTACATGAAAACAGTTCGAGGCACCCAATGTGATAAACCCCTTTAGGATCTGAATATTAAAAAAAAAACAAACAAAAAAAAACCCCCACCAACCAAAAACACAACCCTGCAAAAATTTTACACATCCAAAGACATTTTTATAAAATTTCTATTAAAATATAGAACATATGGATTTGCAAGCATTTTAAGCTACATTTAAGAGTTTAATGATCTGCAAATCCCTTTGAGCTATTTTATTTAATTTGTGTTTTTTAAAAAAGTCACCTTACGAACAGGCAAAAATAAAGTTTTACAAGAACTTCCTCTCCATTTTTCATTTTTACTATCCAAACATGACTTCAGAGAAACCAGATAAATACTTCTAATACTCCATGTCCAACACTCATTTCAAGGCACAATACACCAGGAAATACTTAGAATAACTAATCTGAGCACACACTCCATAATGAACTCATTCTGCTGAAAACAAATGTGATTCATGGCAAGAAATTGGTGTTGGAGCAGTACATATGGCTAAAGATGTTACTGCTGTTTTCTCTACCCATACTTGTCATGACTGCCAAAAAATATTACAAGCAGAGGCAGCTAATGCAGCTATTTGGGCAAACATCTCTTCTGCAACCAGTGCTTCAGGCCACCCCGGTCACAGTAAGTACCCTAGTAGGTAAAGAGAGGGACTAATTTTTTTTTAATGGTGCAAATTCACATACAGTTTTCTGTTATGGTGGTTTGCTTTGGACCTGAACAAAAAAATATTTCTGAAAAATGTCAATTTGCATGAACTTAGAGATTCACGTTTCTTCTTAGGAATCATTTGCTGTAAAGACTATACACAAAAGAAGGGTTTGAATAGCTGAATCCAGTTTCAATTTAAAAAAACAAAATCAGGATTATTAAAATTTTGGAGAAAAAAAGAAATCCTTTCAAATGGTGTTTATGAAGGCTAGGGAGAATGATGACAAATACAAATTGATAAGAAGAAAAAATATGCTCAATGGCAGAAGGTTATCACTGTTCAAAGATGAACAGCATAGAGTTAAGAAATGAAAACTGAATATGAAAATACAAATTTTCTGTTGCAATCCTCTGACAACACATACAGACAACAGCTTTGCTTTCAGAAGCAAAGAACATTGATAAACATTCATAATGCACACATTATTTAAAGTATTATTAGACTGCAAGTAGAAAAGTCACTGTGTGACAGAACTACCATCTTTCAAAGAAGTCATTTTTCCCCAAAACTATGCTCAGATTCTCTACTGGACATTTCATGAGGCACATCGGTTAGCTCTGGATTATGCATCTTGGGTTAAGGTTTAAAAATCAGTACATTTAATAATCGGTATATAGTGATTAACAGTCCATTAGGTTCTCTGGCAGAGGAACTGTGGTTTTCTTGCCTTTCTACAGTACCTAACACACAGATATAGGTCTTGGCCTACAGCTGAGATCCCTGAATCAGCAATGAATCCTGCTAACCAAGTACCTGGACTGGAGTTTGAAAAGCCAGACACAGACAGGTTAAGACAAGGAAGGAGAAAGCTAGAGAAGGAGGACTCATGAAGTGTAAACAGCAGAACCCAATTTAGATACAGCACTCACGCTCCTTTTGATAAGCCCTCACACACAGGCATCCATCAGGACTTGTGAAACTGTGAGGCATGCTGAAGGGAAATTTAAAAAAATATACAATAGTTGATGGGCACAGCTCTGAACATACAAGAAAAGAAGAAACAGTCCTAGTTTCAGCTATAAAATGCCAAAAGGCAAAGGTTTTGTTTTATGCACTTTTCTTTAAACACAGCTTTTTAACAAGCACTTTAAGTTGAAAAACTATATTGTGACGTTTGGCACTTACATTTCAAAGCTGTTTTTCTAGAGTTGTGTCAGATCTGCTGCAGTGTGTTGAACACACAATTTTTTTTTCCAGGAACACCAAGTGACCTGAGGCATACTCATAGCCCAGTTCTAAGTCCACAGGATTTTCAAAAGCAAACTTATAGTCAAGTCAACAGGGGAAACTGAAACAAAAGTCAAAACCAGTTTCCAAAAAATAAAGCCCAGATAAATACAGTAGCTAATACACACACCCATGGACTATGACTCAAAACAAATGCAGATGGCCAGAAGGAGATCAGACTTCTCCTGGCAAATTCATCATGGGAATGTGTGGGCAGCTTGGCAGCCATGCCGTGAGCTGATACAGTGATTGCACACAAGCGTGATTCAGACCAGCACATTAGAAATGACACATCATAGCATTCTTATTTTAACAATCCTTAAAGCTAATGCAAACAGTTAACTGAAGGTAAGCAAGCAAACCTGTTTTAAGAAACTACTTCTATATATGTGTTTTGTTATACATATACAGAGTAAAATCTTTCTGCATTGCATAATCTCCCCTCACCCTAATTTTGAGAAGACTGTATTACACAAACAGCAGACAGTAACAAATACACAGTAAAACAAGTCACCAAGATAATAATGTATAAAAATATATTGCACACTGTGCTTTAATGTAGGATGATGGGATGGGTCTAGTTAAGATTCTAAATTTAGTAATTGATATACAATACAGGCACCTATCCATCCATGATAATTATAGGATAAGGTTAAAGTTAAAGCTCACTCTAGAATAGGTACCTTGCAGTCACTAATCCAAATTGCTCCAGTTACTATATCGACTACAGACCAAACCCAGATTTGCACACATAAGCACTTACTGACAACTGGGAGGCTCAAAGGTATTGGAACAATCAACATTCCTCATCATGGCAATAGTATCTATGAATCCATTGCACAGCAGGCTTTCACAGCACCAAACAGCCAGGCACCTCTGTATCTCAAGCGGCACTAATTGCCTATATGTGGCTGCTACATCAAGCCTCGACCATCCTTTTGACTCCTCAATCCACATCCCATTGAAAACTCATATTACTCTGAATTATTCATATTGTTACAGGGATGTTTAATCCCAAAGCAACCAGAAAAATTGCTAGAGCTGCATTTGTACACTTTCAAATCAGAGCTGGCTGTCTCAAAAGCTGGCTGTCTCTACTGCTGCTCCCACCTGGGAGCTACAATGAACACAGGCATGAGCAAATTTGGAACTGGACCAATGGATGTAGTTATCTGCTATTAACAGCAACCACCCTGGTTCTGTTTGTAAGAGCAGCTAAATTAATAAAAGGCTTATTAACAAGTATCGGTTGTGATCTGTGTCTCCCCTGACTCAATTCCCTAGCAGAGGTATCCCACCAGTAGAGAGAAACCTGTCTTGGCTCTCTTGGTTGCCCTGAGCAGACAAGACCAAATGGTAGCCTAAAACACAGTTTAAACTATAGAGTCAAAGAAGCTGAACAAATATTTGGGGTTTGGGGGGTTTTTTTGCCCCTGGATACTTCTGAGCCATTTTTATTCTTTCATAACTCCTTTGGGATGCACTGACCCTCAAGATTACTCCTTGGGAAAGCTCTGGCTATGGGAACCAGAGACAAGAGCCGTTTACCACATCACTTCCAAACTTGTTGAGCACGTTCTTATGACAGATTTTAATTTTCAACACAGCTTACCCATGCTATAGATTAAAAACCTGGTTGTAGGCCACTTCAGAGCTCTAGCCCCCTGGGTGAATCATGGTAACAAAAATAATCTTGTTAAAAACCACCTTTGTCAATACTGTTTGTCTTCTAAAGATGTATCAATGTGCAGTTTTATTTTTAGATATTACATTTATATAATACTTGTATATTAAATTATAATTTGAATAATGACGGTTATTTTGTAAAAATAAAGATGTCACTAAGTTTTACTGGACCATATCTGAAATTCTACATAAAATATTAACTTCCTTGTATAATAGATGCTATGAATCAGTATCCTATATCTCTAATACGTAACTCTAATCAAAGGATGCCTGCAATGCTATCAGTGGAATAACTGACATGGACTCCCTATTTATGAAGGGAATTTAGATGAGCATAATATCAGTTGACATAGAATATATTGTTAACCAGAATTATTCCAAACAAAATGCTAAATAATAGCTCTCTAACTGCAATAATTTTACAAATAAAGTACAGTCACCAGGCATGCAGTCTCCAAAACAAAATATTTACATTTGCAAAATCAGGTGTTATTTGAGAGTCAGGCATGATTTACATGTAAGTAGGAGAGGAATTTCAGTAACTGCCAAAAATTCCATCTGTCTAAAATAAGTACTTAACCAAATACAGGTGAGTAAGCCCTGAAATCCTGAGGGGATTTGACAAACCTGATATGCTTAACAGATTTTATTTTTGCCTTTCAGAGACTAAACAGATTACCAACTACTGTATTCTGGGCTTCTGACAGGACTGAGCAACTAATTTCTTTTCACTGGCATGATAAACAATTAACAAAAATAAATATTTTAAATACTGTAACACAGAGCTGTGTAGAGCAGAGCAGAGCCCAACCTCAACGCTGTGGTCTTGGCTTCTACTGCTACAAGGGCATACATTCCCCCTCCTGTATCCAGGTGGTGACAGGGGCACTGGCCAGCCTGGTGAACTACAAAGGTTTGACCTGAGAGCCAACGGCACTGTCGTGTTGAGCGACACCAGGCACACCGATTATCATGTTACTTGTGGGTAGTGTGCTGTTTCACTGTGCCTAAAGTGACGTGTCTACTCAAAATTAGTCCTCTGGGCACCCTCCACAGACTGAGGAGAAAGTCTGAGTGGGACCCTAGGTGGTACCCCTTTCTCCTTTTTAGGATTATAATGAACTATTTGAGACAAAACAGATGAATACTTTCCATTGTCATAGGTAATCCTATAGTTATAGTATTTCTATTACCACAGCCTGGTAATATGATCTGTGAGCCTTTCTGTCATACACACGTATTGCATACATTGCATATCTATCAGCGTTTCCCATTCTACAGATGGAAACTTACTTTCCCTTTAATCATCTCAGTCTAAGGGGTGGTAGGTAGTACACATATAAATGAAAGAAGCCTCCCCAAACCCTTTGTTTGGGGAGCTTGTTACACCAAATCTCGGCATTTTTTCTCAGAACTGGGCAGTACTCTAAAACCACACGTAAAGCAACATGCAAAATTTATACTCTGAATGCACCTGGTCTGTAAGCACAGCCTTAATTGCTATCCAGCAGCTAGACAGTCATTCAATTTTTGCTGTAACAATAAGCATCCTACTTGCAACAGTCTCTTGTAAATAAAAGAATTTTCCTTCTTAGCTGAAAAGTCACTGAAAATTCATATAATCATGAACAAAGTGACAAAAAATATTTGCCAACTTAAGATTTTGAGTAAGCGCGCTATTATTTTTTCCATTTTGAGTTCTTAAACACTCAGAGTAATCATCAGTAGCCACAGTCACTACTAGAATCACAGGCTGAGACTATTACAGCATCTGAAATAGCAGCTAAGGGATAGAAGAATGCACATTGTCATACATCTTCCTGAAAATTGTAACCTTACCTGAACTTTGCTACAATTTTGTTTGGTTCTATCCTTTTAGATTAAGGCACGGGGAAAATACAGTGAAGGACCAGACTGACTGGGAAGGCAAACTCTTTAAAACTCAACAGGGAAAATAAGACACAACCAGTCTAAAACCTTACCGTGAGCTCTGATTTTGTAACCTAAAACTGTTACTTGACCAGTTACACAGAGAGAGCAAAGTCATGCAAAGCCTTCCAGAGTATGCAAAAAGTTATCTGATTGAAGGAAGATATCTACTAATGGCAGAACAATTCTATTTAAAACTCCTGTACCAGCTGCATTCATATAGCTCTGCTTTTGCCAAGATACAACCTGCATATCAATAGTATCTGCTTGCATAGAAAAGATCAGACTGAAATAAATCACGGAAAAAGCTGTGATAAAATGGGGTATATCACTTTTCTTTTTATTTGACTGGTCTCCAAAAGAGCTTGACTCATCAAAGCAAACAGGAGACTGAAGAAAAGTGAGCATTATGGAAATAAAATCTGAACGGTAGTTAAGGAAAACAGCCAATATAAAACCATCTGAATTTGCTATCAGGCACACAAGAGGTCTATCTGAAAGAAAATTCATGAAGGTGAAAAAATGACAAGAATTCCCTCCCAGTAGACCCGATTCATTTCAAGTTGCTACTGGTTTCAAAGCAAACCAAGGATTTAGTTGCCCTTTTATCTAACTGTGCCACATACTGAAATTCGAGTCTAAAACAACATGAAAAAAATGGCCAAAACAGAAAAAAACCACCACCCCCACCCCCAAAAAACAAACCATCACGTTCAAAACCCAATTTTCTATGTTGATGTTGAAAAATGTAACCTGACAGTAAACATTAAACACAAGTCTATTTGAATCTGAAGGAAATATTCCTCCTCTACTCTAACTTTTCACATTTTCTAGAATCTAATTATGCAGACCCATTATAAGCTTTTTGTAGCAACATAACAGAATAACTGCTCCCTTTCCTAAAGGAAACTATGGTGTCAGACCTATCACTTGTACAAAATGAGAATATCTTGTTTAAACCTAATTAATCTGGACTGGGTATTAGCCACTGTCCTTGGTTTAAACTTGTTCTGGACATACTGAGTTAGCAGACCTATAAATACAGCATCTACACAACACAGGATAGAGCAACCAGGAACAGAGATGAGGAAGAAGTTTTAAGATAAACTGGTAAAACACAGTATTTGCAGACTAATAGCTAAGGTATTTCACAAAAAAACCAAAAAAACCTTTATGCAATGAAGGCAGAGTAAAGGAATATGGCAGATCTAAGGAAACACTTCTACCAGTATTTTTAGGCAATTAGGAGAGATTCACTCAGGTTAAGGTGAAGGATCATCAATTTTCACCAATTTTAAAGCCAGTTAACTACAAAATAAGTCTGTCCATTTCTTGAAACCTTTCAACAATCCAGAGTAATGTCAACATGTCAACCAGACCACTAACACCAATATTAAGCCCCTTTCATGCAAAATTGAACAAAAAATACAGTAACAAGACCAACTCAGAAAGACACTTGTATTCTATTCATTTATTAACCTCCACATTACAAATCAGCACACTAAACTTATTTTATTAGTTCCTAAAGTTCAAATAGCATATTCTCATTACAGAAAATGGAAATACGCAAAAAGCCCACAGATAATAAGGGCTACATTAACAAAAAAATCTTCTCCAACAAAGTCCTAACTGAAATCCATGGGTCTTGAGCAAGCATCATTTCCAGCCCTGGTCACCCAAGGAAAAGTTTCCTATGGGGCACATTAACTTTCTATGCATTGTTATGCAAATAGAGGGGGGAGTGTTGGTTGTTTCACATGGAAAGCACAGACTTCTTGCCGCTTAAATTAAATGAATTTTAGTGCTCACCAGGTACCTGGTAGTTAAAAGACCAGCTGATGAAGAAAACCATAGTACAGAAATATTAGTTCATCCAGTGCAGGCAATGTAGCCATAGCCATCACTGGGGTTTTGTTTTATTAGTTTTACTATTTCTAAACATATTTGAGAGTATAACTTATTTCCAGTCTTGCAGTAACTAGATACTCTTCAAATGCATTTGTTGCACACTATTACAGGAATTTCCACATGAGAATGTCAAGGATCTGCACTGTCTTCAAGGGCAAAAAATAGGGAGATAAGAAAAGAAACAGTAACAAGGAAATCCACTACAGGCAGATTTTGACACCAAGACAAAATTTTCCTTTTCTAAATGTCATGCTTTTTCTCTAGAAGATCAAAGAATCACAATAAAATGGCTGAAAAGCTCATCCAACAAAATACCCACGCCTATTTTCTGAACTCAAACGGCAAAACAAATTGAATGAACAGTTTCAAAGAGCACAAAAATCTTACTCTTAGCTTTAGTCACCCGAACTGCCTTTGGGGGGTTTTTGACAGCTTATGGTAGGAACTTTAAATGGAAAAGTAGACCAAATTCACCGTGGTTGTTGTACCTTGACTACTTATATTGTGGTAACACTGCCAGAAGCTATTCAGACCATTCCACATGAAGGCATAGGAGCTTTCAGATATTCACAGTCACTCCTGATGACTATGTACTGAGAGCTTAATGGCAAGCTTCACAACAAAACAAAATCTTTTATTACACCACTGGTCTTGACAGTTTTGGCAAAGGTAAGACTACTTGCTGTGAAGTGGGAGTGGCAATCTTCCAAACCAGCATGACTGGTTTCAAGAGGGACTAGTTTGACTCTCCTTCCCCAAAAGTGTTGGTCTCAAAAGTAGTTTCTGCTGTTGTACAGAAGCATCAGTTTTAAGTCTCTCAGCATAGCACAGCAATCCCTGAAAGAAACAGATTTCTTTCACCAGTACTGGCACTCAAAATAAGACCATATGTCTAAGCTATAAAATGCGAGATTTTCCAAAGACAGCTTATTTTTCTAGTAGGAAATGCAATTTACATAAGACTGAACTTTAGGATTCGTTTACAAGATTCATGAGAAAAACTGGCTTCCTTATAGTATAGAAAAACCGCTTCTCACTGCTCACAGGGAGCAAGCTTTAATACTGCAAAGGCACTAGCCTTACTGGGGACACCAACCCAATTTAGTTCTGTCTATCTGCCTCTCACAGTGGCCAAGAGAAGTAGATGACTTTTCTAGGAAAAAAGTAAGAACGGGAAAGGCACAACCAGGAGTTGCTTGGAGCTGCTGAAAGAGCACAACAGTAAGCAGAAAAAGCAAGCCAAACTGATGGGGCTGAAAGCAATGGAAACAGAACAGCTAAGCAGAAGCCCCAAGCAGATGAGGAATGAAGAGCCAGCAAACCAAGTGAACGAGTAACAGGATTTATTTTCAACGAATAACTGAAAGAGAGCTCAAAAGCGGGAGTCATAGACAAAATAGGGCAAGTCCAACCTGCGTAAGAAACACTAAGATCAGAGAACACACACGAATGCAAATGTGAAGGCTGAAGAAATGAAGCTCAGATGAACACCAGAAAGAAAAAACAGGTGCTGCAAGTAATTGTGCCAGAAGAGCTTTGGACTGCTGCAATCTGCTTCACACACACTGCACACACAAAGAACCTTACTCTGCTGTCTGTTCCTAATTATGCCTGGATGGAAAGCTTAAATCAAACTACAAAAGGCAACATTTCTTTTCCCAGGCAGGGGTGGGCAGCATTATCCCATTGGAAGCTCACAAGGATGAATCCAGAACCCCAGCTGGCTTTCAGTGGGAATTACAAATCGCACAATTTAGAGGAGAACATGAGGGTCCCTCAAACAAAGCAGGTACCTAAAACACATCATCCACAGGGAAAGCATCTCCCAGTTTAGCAAGTTTTTAAAGCCAGAATCTTTAAATTACTGTGTTGAACCAGAACTATCTACTAGTCTTCTGTAAAATGAATGCTTTTGTTTAAAGGCTTAAACTAGTCTACTATTAGTAGTACTACAGAAAACATTAAAAAGCCCTCTACTAGATACTCTTAATTTCTTCCACATGTGGGAAAATGAACTGAGAGGCATTGAGAGATTTCTAACCTTTTACATTCTAAAGTAGGGACAAAGGTTGTGAAAGGTACATGTGCAACTCAAATAAACACTGATAATTAGAAAATTCTGAATTTATGTGTATAGAATCCATATTTATCCTGTTACACATACAGACATATTCTCGACAAACTAGGCAACTTCCTCACAAACTACACAATTTGCCAAAGAAACATCTTCTAGTACAAACAACAGAAAGAAATCACAATTTTAAAGTAAAAGTAATTAAGTCCCAAAGGTTTTGTTTGGGTTGTTACCTATGATATACCTATGATATACCTATGGTATCTATGGTTTGTCATTTCTCAAGTGTCAGTAATTGCCAAGTTTAAGATCTGTTACCTAAAAGTAGGTCAGGAGAACCTCTTGGCTGGGATCATGTAGCTTTGCAGATCAGTAGATCTTGTACTAACAACTGTGTCAAGTTTGAATGCCTTCCCATTCTTTGCTATCAATTACACTGTTAAAGAAATCTGCCTGTTCAAAACCAAAAACGAGTCAACTCATCTCCTTCTAAGAGGAATTTTACATTACAGGAAATTCAGAGTCCTTCAGAAATAAAACATTTTTGCTTGTTTATTTGTTTTAGATGAAACCTTGAGTGAAAATACACAGCATTGGCAGAAGTCTGCAATAAAATCCCAGATATTTCAGCATAGCTTCTAACCTATTAAAGTAAAACTTATCTAGTAGATCATTAGGTATGTTTTCACTCACTTCAGATAAATGACCAACTGTATTAAAAAAATCACCATTGCTTATTCTGTTTAAGAAACAACACTTACTTCTTTCTGCTCTTAGCTTTCCATAAGCTTCCCAAGCATTTGTACTGATTTTAGATGCATGGTCTGACTTTAGGGGTAGATTATTTAATAAAGAAATGATAAAATCCATAAATAATACTTCAGGCAGCTTGAATAAAACAGAATCCAAGTAAAAGAAAACACATTATTATAAAAGTCCCCTTCTTCCTCCATCATCACTCCACAAATCCAACAATATGTTGGGCTCTGAAAGGGCTGACCAGAGGCTGAGAATATCTGCTCAGGTTAGCACTATTTGAGAGATAATTACCACTGGAGCAGAAGCAGGTCTAGACTGCTTTCTATTGTTCGATTTTTTTTCTTGGGTTTTTTCTTTTTTTCCTTCTAAAGAGAGAAAACCACTAAAATACATCCCGAGCTTTCTTCAAAATTAGATGCAAAAAAGTCTTCATGCCAACATCAGACAGTTTTAAAGAGCCACAATTCAGATGCCGCACATAGGCTTGTTCTTAGAGACAGATATATACCAACTGAAAAAACCCCAAACTTGTTTCCCCCTTTGACAAGAGCACTCAAAAAATGTTTTAGTTACAACTTTGTGGTTGTAATGAACTCTCACATCACTAAGTATTTTCCTGGCAGCAAGAGCCCCCATTAAAGCAATTATAAACTTTACTTCTAAAGTGTTTGATTTAGAAAAAAATTTTGCCCTTAAGTTGATAAAATGTCCATGAGAGATATAAAACCACGGATGACAACATTTTACATCACTCCTTCTGCAGCACTTGTAAAAACAGACAGAAATTCCCTATTGGTTTGGAAGAAAGACAGAACAACTGCTAAGAAGTAATGGGATTTCTCGGGTTAATCTCCTTTAGTAGCACCTAGCCCTGCACATATATGGCACTTCGGCTTTATCACAGTGAAAAGAGAAATGCTGATTTAAAGCAGATAATTTACAGTCCCACGTATCTCATAAACCCAGTAAGTGCACACTTAAGCATATGAACCATCCTTACCCATTTAAATTAGTTTTCATTGCTCCCTAGAAGTCAAATGTCACTACTATGAATCAATTTGAACAAAGTCTTTTAAAAAAATATAGGAAAACAGTTAACAACTGGACATTATTTTAAGAGAACAAATGTTTATAATGTAGTTATCCATGAAGTCCAAACCATTACTATATCCACATAGTTCATGACAACCACAAATAAAAGAGAAACATGCAGCTTGGAAAGGCCTTAAGGAGGTCCACTGGTCCAGCTGTACTCAGAGCAGATCCAGCTGGGCCAGGGTGCTCAGGATCATCTCTAGGAGACTACTGAGTCTCTCCAAGGATGGAGATTCCACTTCTCTCTAAGCAGCCCCCCACTGCACTTGACTATCCTCAATCTTTCTTTCTATTTTTCCTCAGAACTATTTCAAATTTCCCATACTCAAACTTGTCTTCCTGGCCTCTGACCCTTTCACTGTGTCACCAGGTCACCCAGGCCTTTTCCTACAGGGTTGCCTTCTTTCCACTTGTTTCCCAGCCTGTTCCCTTGCATAGGGTTATTCCATCCTAATTGCTGGGCTGCTCATCTGCCTTTATCTAAATTCATGACGTTCCTGTCAGCCCATTTTTCCATCGTTTCTAGGTCACTCCAAAAAGCAGTCTGCCTTCTAACATGTGCAGTCCTCAGGCTTGCAGATAGTGCAGTCTATGTCATTACACAGCTTATTCATACAGATGCTAAATTGTCCAGCACATTATGCTTTAACCACAGTATTTCATTATCTGAAATAACAATTTTCTACTTCCCAGTGGAACAGAAATCCTAAGTAGAGCATAAAAGCAGTGGTCTGAACTGAGCAGCTCTTGACATTGCTCCTAAGTCTCCTCTCATACAAGTAAAATTCAGAAAGAGCCATGTGTAATTTCTGTGATACCCCCATGAATTTTAACTTTCTCTTCGAAGGCTTTCTCATATTGTTGAGATAAGTTTTCTTTCCTTATCATCCCTGGGCGTGGCTGGCCTTCCTTCAACCTCTACTCCCTGTGGTCCTTGAGAGGATTTTCTAGATCATAGGGTTTGTTTGGGTTTGGATTTGTATTTTGTTTCTAAGTTCAGGTTTTTAGAAATTGAAAGGATAAGTTTGCAATAATTCTTCTTAAATGAAAAAAAAAAGGTGCAGAAATACTTCTTTAAAGATAATTGTAAGTATTTATTTTCACATTCTCGTTTTAGCAAATGAGAAAGAAGTTCTAAGAAATCTCTTCTAACTTCATCTTTTTCTGGACAGAACAGAGCAGCTAATTTGTTTTTCTGATCAACAGGTGAATACTCTGCAACAAAAGAAAGCATAATAAATATCTGATAATTACTAGCAGCTTTACTGTGTTTATTTGAATCAAACTTTTTGATTCTGAGGCAAATTTTTGTAGCAGCATCTACTGGTCTTCCATGAGAAACTTTTAGTTGGGATTATGAAAAGTGGGAGGATTAATCTAACCTCTTTTTCTCTAATTAACAACATCGTGTTATCTATACTTTAACGTAAATTATTAATGGCTGAAAGACAGACATCTCCTGTTCTTTGTACTGTCCTAACCCTAATTAATATTGCTGTTAGATCACAGATATATTTATAGCCCCAACATGATTTTTTGTTTCAGCATCATTCTTGATAATTAGAAACAATTTTTTTTTCCCTTAGTATTAATATAATTATTGTATTGTGCTTATTCACATTATTTGACAAATTAGAAAAAAAATCTGAAGTCTGATATTGTAAAAAAATGACATTGCTGGAGGGATCTTTTTTACGTCAATTCTGAGCCTTGAACAGTTTTAAGGAAAAAAAGAAACAAACAAAAAAAAGCCAGTGGACACTGCAGAAACATTAAAGTACACTGATTCTGAGAGGATTATCAGACCTACCAATATTGTATTGTTAAACAGCTGCAATTTTCACAGGTCAATAATAATTCCCTACAGTATCTGTTAATTGATTAATATATTTTAAGGTACAATTCCAGAAGGGATCATTTTCATCTGCATACAGAAAAGTAATTCAGAATACTATTTTTTTAAACACTACAGATGGTAAGAAGTGTCAGAAAGGGAGGGGGGAGAGGGAGAGAGAGAAAGAGATCCCTCTCTCATCTTGTTTCAGCTCAAACTCTGCAGATATGAAGACCTGGAAGACCTCTATGTCTGCTCTTGTCCAACACAGGACCAGCCCACATAAAGCCATCACAGTCGGTTGTGCCAGGCTGGATCACATGGAGGAAATCACAAACTCCAGCCAAGCAGTTACACGAGCAGCAGCCCTGCTGGATGTGCCAACAGAAGAATGTTTTTGGAAGAACAGTTCCCGTTGTCTAAGACAGCAGCAAAGCTATGCTGACAAAACACTTCCTCTTGCAGGCACACATCCCGTCTCCATGAGAGGGCTCTACTGACACAGCTGCATCGGCAGAGCCTCTGTTCAGCCCTCCACAAAATCACCGCCCATCCCTCCCCAAAAGAACATTGAAGAGTTCTTCACATCACCGCCATAAAAAAAAAAAAAAAAAGAAAGTCTGGTTAAATAATTTTGGTCTGTATCTTGCTTCTGCTCAACAGCCTGTGCAAACCACCCTTTGAACACATACACACATGAATTGCTTCAATCTGGTCATGCATTTGCAACCAAATGAAATGGAAACTAATATATAACCCTGGTTAATGCAGTACCATGTCTGAAATTACGAGTGTTGTTACTCTCTTTGCTAAGGGAGAGCAGATAGTGACGTGACACATATAGTTTTTTTAAGCAGGGAAGGGGAAATGGAACATCAGTCAGGACACTTTCCCAGTAGAACACACTTATACAACCTGAAGTGTTCCAGCCCCTTGAATGAGGTGATTCTTGCATGCACTTCATCAGCTTTCTCTTCTAGAAATACAAGAAAAAAACTTAACTACTCTGACAATAAAAAAAACATTCTGGAAACCTTTCAGGCTGGGACACTTAGAAATGCTATAGTACATGATTTCTGTTCTGCCTTGTTTTTCAAAACCCCTATCCAGACCAGCCCTGTATCCTACAAATGAATGTTTTTCATTTTGTCAAGGATTAGTGTCGAACCATCAGAAAGATTTACAGAACCATGCAAAAACAATTTTCCAGGTGATTGTTCTAATATAGGACTTTCTAACTGCAAGTTTTTTCCTAGGTATACACACATCAGTGAACCAAAATAAAAATCAGAGGATACTGTGGCTGTGCGGCCACATTATCAGGAAGCCGTCAGCAGCTCTGCCAGGTCGGCTGCTTGAGGTGGGGCACATGAGCCTGGATGCAGAGAGCCCAGGGTCTCGTGCTATGCTCTGGCCACAGCAGGAACACACACAAAAGTGGTCGGGAACGCAGCTTCCCTCTGCGATGGGGCTTCCCCCAGGCCAGTGGAAGATGCGCCAGAAGAGACAAAGGTGAAGAGAAGCGATCTGCTGCTTGGGTTCCAGAGAGTTTAATCATCTGAAGACGCACATGCAGCAAGATGAGGAACTAGGCATTACAGGCATTTTATACTGGGACATTGGGAGGCGGGGTGAGGGGTACAATCCAATAGAGAAAGGGAAGATGGGAGGGATCAACAGGGAAACAGCCAGTGAGGATGGAACAGGGGAGGGATTACAGACACCCAATGGGGAACTGAGGGCAGGGCTGCAGGGGGGGCTGTGGGAACTAGCAATTCAGGATGCAACAGGATACATCAATATTAACACAACAATATTAATGAATATAAATCCTGTTGTCCATTCTTTCCCACACTTCCCATACTATGAGAATTCATGGAAAAGCTGGCTTGCAGATGATCTTACAAGCTGTCAGAACATGGTTTACCTAAAAACCTGGTTCTTTGTTCTGTTCTTCATTTCCACATTTTGGTAAAACAAGCTCTAAGATTCCTTTATTAATTTGTTTTATGGGGTTTGTGCCTTGAATGAGTATGCAGAAAAATGTATAAATGGAGGGCCTACAAATTTTTTTTAAAACCAGCAGAGTTTTGGAATTTAAATGCTGTACGTTCCTGCCAGCATGAAGTGCTACAATGGACTAGGATCCTGGCAGCAGGTCAGCAATGGGTGAACAAGGCTGGTAGACTCTTCCCCATTTGAACCCTAGATCAGATGCAACTGTTTGCATCTGAATTGGCACGAAGCAATAGCAAGACAGACTTTATAACATGATACTACCAGCTTAACAGCATAAAGGCAGTCAGATATTTAATTCTTTTTAACAGCTCCTGTAAAATAGTACTTTATCAAGACATCAGACAGGAAGATAGCAATAGCCATCCAGCAGTGGTAAGAGGTGCAGGAATTTCAGCACTAGGTTTGATTACTGTATGTTACTACATGCATATGTTACTAGTAGCTATGGACATTGGACCCCATCTAATTTTTAGAATGCCCGGTAAATTAAATGCAGCAGAAATATTTTCATCACTCTGACTCAGAGACCCTATCTTATATTCATACAGAGCAAGCACTGTTCCCAAGTGAGGGGGTTTTATCTAAGCTATTTCTATTTATAAGTGGAAAAAAGCAAAAGCATGTTGTACATTGGCAGGTCTACATGTCAATTTTTTCACTCTTTCATTATTCATTATTATTTACGTTCTATGAAATCACATACTTCTCTCAACTACAGCGAACTATCTGTAGGTAGCAAGCCAGTAGCATTTTAAGTTGCCTTTGCTAGTTTTAACAACTCACTCAGCTGGGGCAGATGACAGCTTGGAAGAGAAATGACAGGACACTCCCAGGAAAGTGCTGCCCGCATTTTGGTACACGTCTAATCTCACTGATCTTATTATAGATGAAATTCTCTTGCTTCCTTGTTATGAGAAGGATGGTTGCTCAAGCAGAAACGAACCACAGTATATCAGCACTAACTGAGCCACAGCAACATCATAAATTGCCTCTGATAAAAGTGAAATTTGTATAAAGGCTATCGTCTTCTCTTGCATGGATTTAAGCCACAGCATACATCCGTGTACAGTTAAAACATACAATGAAACATTTTTACTGCCCTAAAACATGTTGGGGCCTATAGAATTGCCTAAACTCCGACAACTAAAGGTTTTAAATCCCTTATTTCTTAATGATACATATTAGGTACATGCACATTAGGTATTTTGCTTGAACAGGAGGCAGTCTTTTGAATCAAATTTCCTGGCTGTCACCACTCACTGTATTTCTCTCATGCTGTGGAATAGCCTCGGAGCACTTGAAGTGAATTCTTTTTGGACAAAAAGCAATTAGAAGATGGGTTCCAGGAGTTCATCTAGGGTGCCTGACCTGTAAGCAGACATTCAGTTCATGGGATCAGATTACAGTTAGCTCAAAAGTACAAAAAAAAAACAAAAACCCAAACAACTGAACACAAAACCACCTCAAATATTCTGCTCCCTACCAAAGAAAACAAGAACAAACAAACAATAAAAAAAATTTTTTTATTACCTCCAAGCCTCAAAATCTCATTTAAAAATCCTTAACATTGTATACTGTGAGTGTCTGACCTACAGATCTATGCCATTTGCTATTGAAAATATAGGCCATAAACCACAGCATTTACTACCTGCATACCATTTGCAAATCTATACACACAGTGAGCACATAACTTTAATTAAGATGTAAGAGACTGGTATGGAAACTATTCTACTATGACCACAGGCTACAGCAAGTGTTCTGTTTTTCTCTCCAACAGAATAAAGAAAAACATCACATTCTTTTTTATTATGTACTTGTTAGATTTCCACTGACACGTTAACATAAGCAAGAATAATGTGATTAAATTACTCTGAGTTGTGCAGTCATAAGAATTGCACATGACTCAGAACAACTGCAAATTGAAAAAAACAGCCTGTAACTCCAAGAGAAACTACAGCAGCAGATTTTGGTCTTCTCCCTTAAGAGGTTCCTGATCAGTGGCGATTCTGACTCATGAAGGCTTTTTTGGTGCTATTTCTACTCTACTGTCATTGATGAGGTCAAGTGCAGCCCCAACATGTCTTCCTTATCGCTAGCCTAACTTTATGGTTTACTCGTATCTCTTGTAACTCCATAGTTAGCAAACCTCTAGCAGACAAGTTTCTTCTCTAGTCACCAAGATTGCTGAGCCTGTAGAGCCCCAGCTTCTTTGAGGGTCTAAGACCACAACAAGGAAGGTGGTCAGTTAGCCAGTCAATGCCACGGAGGTTGCTTTACACCTTTGAACTAGACAGCACATTCAGCAACCTCTCAGTGCAATAGGACAAGCTTTTTAAGGAACTCAAAGGTAAAAGCATACAGGCATCCCCCTTTCCTCTAGGCTATAGGTCCACCGGGCTCCTTTGGATCTGGTTTCATCACATTCACACGTGTTGCAGTATTTTGAAGCTGTCCCTGCTTTGAGAAAAAAGCTGGACTAGATAAGCTCCAGGGGTCCCTTGCAACCTAAATTATTCTGCAACTCTGAGTCTCAGTTTCTAGGCTACTGTTACGGCATCCAGAAACCACTGAGAATCCAAGCAGACCTCAAAGCTGTAAAACAACTTTAAGAAAGGTACTTAGCATGGGACCAGCAGAGAGCTGAAAATCAACAAGAAAAAGAGAGAATGAAAGACTCCAAAAATCAGAGACAGAATTCTAGCAAGACTGATTACCCCCTTTTCCAAGTGAGTGAAATCAGTTACAACAGCAAGACAGATCATCCTTTCCAAATGCTTTGAACCCTCAACTACAGCAGCCTATCTGTAGGTTGCTAGCCAGGGGAGTTCCAAGTTGCCATTACTAGTTTTTGTGTTACTTTATTTAGTAACAGAGGTAGCAGCTACTTTAACAATTCACTCAACTGGAGCAGAAGACAGCTTGACGCAGTTGGTGTGGAGGCTTTTCAAACCTTTCCTTTATGTCTCCTCTGCAGCACACTTGGACTGTGGCTTGCAGTTTAATTTCCATGCATCAAAACCTAAATGAGCTGAGGAGAGTAAAAACAAGTGGGATATGGAAAATAAAAGAAATAAAATCACCACAGCTTAGTTGCTCCATAGACCAAGCCAGAAGGTTCTCCATCTGTGAAATTAAGTTCTTTAGTGATGATGGGATTGTCCACTTAGTAGTTATTAGAAGAATTCCTTGAAATTACTACGAACAATTTTGCTTCAGAAACAGGCCCAGATGGCCTCCTCTCAGGCCAGAAAGAGCAGGATGGGATGAGAACTAGAAGGTTCTCATAGACCTTCCCCCCACAACAGCTACTTCCACAAACAGAATGAACATTCACCTGAGTAAGTATTTCCCCAGCTTCTCGAGGAGCTGTCCTAGTTGCTCTGTATTTCCTTTACAGAAGTGTTGATTTCAAAATCACATGCCAAAAAAAAAAAAAAACCTCACACTTTCAAAATTCCACAAATAGCAGCAGAGGAACCAGAAAGACAATAACTTCTCTTTTCTTACAGTATTCCAAAACTTGTACAATATTGCTAAGAGACTCCTATTCAACAAAATGTACAAGTTTGACATAGAGGTCATGCAAATAGGCTATGTGTATGCAAACACTTCTTCCTCCTCCTGCTGTATAAATGCTTAGCCAAGTAACTAAAATCTCTGACTGCAGCAGGTAGCAATAATAGTAATCAGGTATCAGGCTGACAAACTGCTCTTGTTCCTTGAGTACATACAAGGTAAGTCTCTAGATCACAGTTCCTTGTTCTTATGGTAGTCTTTCATCTCCTTCATTTCTGCTAGAAGAATGACATGACAGGACAAAACAATCCAGGAGATTACTGAAAAGTGTCAGAGATGATATAGGAGATTCTGGGTGAGCTAGTCAGGGGTGATGCAGAACTGGATTGGCTTATCACAAATTAGGAAGACCTGACTGGGGATACAATAATCAATGCCAGCCTTAGGCGTAATGACCATGGACTAATACAGTTCAAGATCCTAAGTGAACAGAAGAAGGCAAGCAGGACATTACAGACTGGACTTAAGCCAGGGGTAAATCACCCCTGATCCACCTGATTGCCTTCTATGGTAAAATGACTGCACTTATGCACAAGGGAAGACAGAATATGTCATTTATGTCACTTTAAGCAAGGCTTTGACAACTGGATCCCAAAATCCATGCACTCAAGGTGGGATATTATAGTGTAGGTGGGTGGACAACCAGATGGATAAAAAGCTGCTGTTGGATGATGGGGCTCAGAAGGAATCAGTTAATGGTTTCTAGTGCACCTCCCAGTAAGAATGCTGCAGGAGTCTGTAATGGGACCTGTCCTGTTCAACATCTTTATCAATGACCTCGAGAGGCAGTGGAGCACAAACTCACCAGGTCTGCAGGTTACACCAAACAGGGGCAGCTGTGGATATACCCAAGAGCAGGACTGCCATCCAAAGGGACTTAGCCTGGAGGAATGGGCTGACAGAACATTACAAAATTCAACAAGGACAAATGCAAAATGCTGCAACCCAGAAAGTAAACAATACAGGCTGCAGTGATTCAGCCTGGCGACAGACTGACTGGCTGGGGAGGAGCAGGTCTGTTGAAAAGGACGTGGTGGACAGCAAACTGAGCAGGAGTCACCGGTGTGCATAGGCAGAGGCAGCCAATGGTATCCTGGGGCCATATCAGCAGCAGTATAGCATGCCATGGGCTGAGGGAAATGATCATTCTGCTTTACTTGGCAGTCATTAGACTGCAGAGTCCAACTTTGAGTCCCAAATACTGGAAAGACATGAATAAACTGAAGCAAGTTCAGTAAAGGGCCACCAAGATGATTTGGGCTAAAGCACATCCCCAATTAGGAAACCAGGATTTTTTAGCCTGGAAAAGAGGAGGTTTTGGGAGAAACCTAAGAGCAGCCTTCCAGCACCTATGCTGAGGCTATCTAGAAGAGAGAGCCAGGCTCTCTACAGCAAGGACAAGAGACAACAAGCATGAGATAAAAGAGAGGCTCAGACTAAATATAACGAAAAAAGAAATTCCTCCTGAGTACAAACACATACCTAGGTTGCCCAGAGAAGCTGTACAGTTTCCATCCTAGAGATTTTCATGAGCTGACAGGATACAGCCCTGAGCAACCTGTCTTCTCTCCATATCTGACTCTGCTTTGAGTAGGAGGTTGGACTCCTGAGATCCCTTTTGACAGGAATTACACCATGGATTTATAATAACATTTCACTCACATTCCCTGTGATATTACAAGCTTCTTTCACTAAGCAGCATTCAGAAAACAATCTTCACAGAAAAAAGGATTATTTCAAGAAGCATCGCAGTGTCTAGCGACAGAAAATAACTAATTCATGTTGAGGAATGCCAGGCACTTTCATTTTTAATTGGTAGGCATTATTAGGGTCGCTGATGTACTCTTTGAGTCAGGCAAGGGAAAAAAGTGAGCACACATTGGTTTCATAAATCTGTGTAAGTCAGATGAATCTGAGCCAAAGCACTGGAAAGTCTCATTGGGATAGGCCAATTGCAGTGCAATAATCACACACCAAGAAATAAATTTTCCCCAAAATTAAACTAACATGCTTTGAGAAAACTTAGCATACAGATAAAATGTCAGAGCACTGACTAAATTGGGTAAGTTAAATCATAGAAAAGGTTTATAAAAATACTCTCTTTGCAAGGTCCTTAGCATGGAAAACTTTTAAGAGGAGGAGCCATTTTGTTTAGAAGGTATTCTTTTAAAACCAAGACATGCTGTTGTGATTACTTCAAATACTGCAGTCCCATATGCCACATCTAACAAAACCACTCAATGGTTAACTTGCATTTTCCTTTAACTACTCATTTCAAGGCAGAGTTGAACAGCAGCATACACGATCTAGAGAGGCTGAGGCTCTCTTCATCCTATGACTCAAAAGAAGTTTCCAGCCAGAACAGGTTCTGCTCCTGCAAACATTTATTTTGTGTTGGAAACAGAAATCCATTTGCCTATAACAACATATAATGTGGAGTGAAGAAAGGATAGAACAGGTAGGAAAAATTCCTGTTCATACCACCTTTAACCCAAGCTGCATTTCTCACAGTGCTAGCACAACACCCACAGCACCAAAATAAGATTAATGAGGTTTTTATTATTATTATTATTAATTAGATTTGCTGAGGATAACAGATTCAGGGAATTCAGAGCAGGCTCTCCATGACAGATCCAGCTTTGGATCTCTACAGCTGTATGTCTAATACTGCCCTATTGCTCTGTGCTCTACATGGCAGCTTCGCTTATGTAAAGTAACGAAGTGTAAGTAACACGTCAGTACAAAATAAATGGGGCTTTTATGCATGTGCCACATTTCCCCATGGTAGCTGAAAGATTATTTCTTTGTATTTAAGTAAATAGATGCATGTAAGTATTTTCAGGGACAAAAAAAAAGCTTACCATGTATACTTTGAGAGTTGCACTGCTGGCAAGTTGGAGCACAGCCAGACAAGCATTACCTTTCTGTAGCTACTTATATAATTATTTTCAGGATTAGGTTCACAGATATTCACACATATTCGTCACGTAGGCTTTCAGGTCACTGCTGAAACCCATAACAGAAAAAAGGAATCTACTTTGAATTAAGAAATTATTACAAAATATGAGAGGATTAAGATATCATTCCATATTTTGATGTGAAAATAGATTCATTTTGCTAACTTTTAAACCTTCATTGAGCTATCTTTCAAAGAAAATCTTATTTTCCTGGGTATTTACACTACAGAAGTGTGATTTCCAAGAATATCGTAAGAATTCATACCTAAAGAAAATGTATGCAGCTCCTTCTATTTAGAAGACATATATGTTTTAGCACATTTTAGGAAAGTATCAAAAAATTTTAAAAAGGTATCTTTGACAGTAATAGTCAGCTCCACCATACAAGGTGATTTTATTCAGCCTTTATACACAATTTCTATGCCGGACAATTTCTCTAGGGAATCAACATCAAAATTCCTAAGTTTGGAAAAACAGTGGATGTCAGATTTGTATCACTTCTGCCTATTCAATAGCTAGCAAAATCTTCAGACAGCTATATATACCCATAGAAAATCAGCCTTCATTCACATCATGACATGCATTTAAGTCCTGGAAACATGAATTCTAGCTTCCTAAAGAAGTGAAGTTTCACTGAGTGAAAAATTACTGAATAGTGCCTAGCTGGAGGTTAAAATACCTTTTCTTGCAGAAAGTATTGACCTGAGTTTCCCCAGGCATTCAGGTGATAAATACTGAACACTTTCTCACCTCTTCTCCCCATTCAGCTGGAATGGAGACAACCCTCCAAATGCTGCCGAGGACCAGGAGGCTTAGAGGAGGCAGCCAAGGGTCAGCTACCACTTCACCTAATTGGAACTAATCTGCATGTGGCACAACATGGCCTACAGCCAGGAGCAGGTTTAGCTACACAGATGGAGGAGTTCCTCCTGCCTATTCAGATCTTCATTTCCCCCCCACAGCATTCAGCACAGGCCATGATTTGCAGTCCTGTCTAATGGATTTTCATGGATCTACGAAACTGGATGTGCAGGAGGATGCATACCCATTAATATCCTCACTACTTTTAATTGCAAGACAGCAGAAGGTAAAAGGACATGGACAAAATATGTCAGGACTATATGGATTCAACATGGGTCTACTTAGATGCAACTTTTAAAGAACTATCAGCTTGCTGACTGATTACTGCAAAAACTAGATGATTCCCTCCACAAGAAAAGAAATTGTAAACAGAAACTAGATTATAGCAGTATAAAGACAACGATGTAAACATTATCTACAAAGACTAATTATACAAGACCAAGTACTTCATACTACTTTTCATCCTGAACATTTCTCAAATGCTGTTTGCCTATTCAGATGAGAAAACTAAACGACTAAGATTTAATATTCTTAGTGCATGACCTAGTTTCCAGTCCAGTGCCCAATCTACTACAATATTTTGTCTCTCTTGATGAAGCAGAGCTCACTAATTAAGGGGAAAAAAATGTGTGTACTCATACGCATTACACAGTTCTGAAGTAAGACAAAGAAAGCTTTTAAAGATTTGTCAAGTGTACCTCAAAGCAAACCAGAAAGGGTGTCTGTCAGCCACACACCCTGTTTAAATTGCTGCTGGTACATTATGACAACTATATGATGCCTTCCTATGTTCATCTATTCTTCTTACCTGTGTTTTACCCACTACTCCTTACTGCAGAATAGTTTGAGGACGTGGTAACTACAGAACCAGAAGAAAGTTACTTCATGCCATAAACTACACAAAAATAAGAAATTTAGGAAACAATTTTAGTTTGAAGAATGAGTGTCGTTATACTACAGAAATACTTCTTTTCCCAAGAATTACACCTCAGAAGTAAGCACTCACTTTTTATTTCCTACTTGGATTTTATCTCTGTACTCCAAGAAGCACAAGAGCTCAGTACCACAAACAACCTGGCAGGAGCACAAAGGCTCCAATTTCATGCAAACTCTCGACCTGGAACACTTCTGCTCTTACAGCAAATGCAATACCAGTGCCTATGAGACAGAGCCACACTGGTTATGTTTCCCCAGGTAAGATACAAAGTGAGATGCTCTACTTTTTCTGAGCTTAGATAAAGTGTTCCTTTCAAGCAGCTGCTGAGGACGAGTGCTGCAAGACCTCTTTGTACTGCAGTACAGTAAGACACCTTTTCTGATACCTCTTTACACAGACTCACCCAGATTTATTTGTTTATCCCCACCTACAATAGATGCACTTAGTTCAACCACTGCATTGTGCTAAATGCAAGAATTTGCATGCTCTATAGGAATTAAAAAACATAACTCAGAATTAGCAAGCTATTTTTTACCTGACCCTTGACTGACCTAAAAAACCAGGCAGATGCCAAATCCTCTACTACATGAACAAGAGTAATGCTTTATCCAGACTTCACTTACAGAAAGCTATGCGGTTGGTAAGCCTCAACCTTAGCAAATATGTAATGAACTCTTGTCTTAACAAAAATCAACAACACAAAAAGAGAGAAACCACACTGATTTTATGCTCTCCCAAGACTATAGTAAGTCAGAAATTTGCATCACTGAACTTCAAAACACTCCTGGGACAGAGGCAACTTGAAACATACTGAGATGATGTCTTGGAATTGAAAGGACAACTGTCCCATATGAGCTCCACACAAAAGCAAGGGAAGAATTTCAGAGAAACCTTTGGAATTCACATGTCAAGCAGTCACCTAAAACATATGATCTGAGGAAGACTGAAAAGACTGGACAGAGATAAGAACAAACTGCTTCAAGATCTCACTCCTGCAGAAGGTCAAAGAGCCTGAATCCCAATCCCCTGAAAGAAGGCTCTTCATTCTTCCCCAGCCTTTTATCCCAGGACATGACTTTTAACAGTGGCTTATGCCTGGGCAAAACCAAAGCTACACAAACCTAAGGACCTTGGGGAATTACTCCAATAACTGCTACAGCACAAAATCAAAACTTTGAAATGAATTTTCACAATTTTTTCCATTTTCCAGTAAATAGCAGCAGATAAATTTACCTTTCAATAGTAGAAAATCAAGTCAAATCAAACCAACGTTAAGTGCTTTGGCAAACTCAGTTATTCATTTTACTTGGACAATACTATGTTCTTCTATTCTGACTTTTATCTGTAACTGTTGAACTCTTTTTTACTATTTAGGTAAAGAGGCTTTACTGTCTCTTTCAAGAATACATCCCACACACATAAATCTGCTTTGTAAAGTCAGGTATCTAGAGGATGAAATCCAGTAAGTCAGCTAGACACCAGTACTGTAAATGTTACAGCATGCTTCATAATCACCACTATGCACTCCTTTCCAGGACAGATTTAACAGAAAAGATTTTTTTTTTCTTGGTCATTAAAAAGCCAGAATTATTTTTGCCTTTGGGGAAAAAGGAATTACGTATGTCAAAATAATTCTTGTTCTTCTCATGCAGAGCAGTACTATCTAAACTCCATGCCAAAAGGAAGCTTAAAAAGGTACCATTCACAAGGGACAAGACGAAGAAAACTAAACTGTGATATCCAATCTGAACAGGACACCAAAATTATTTCATACCTCATAGCACTTACTCTGTTCCAAAAATAAACACAATTCATTAATAAGACAGATGAATCTAAAATGCTATCAGGAGACTCAAGACTGCATCTATTTAAGCAAAGTTACATTGAACCAAAGGTGTTTTCAATTTTTCAAACCACTTGCAATGATAAGAGGGATAAGAAGAAGCAAAACAGTGATTTAGTTTTAATATTAAACTTTGTTTTTTGAGGAGAAAATACTGTTTTTCTAAGCCAGAAATGGGTAACAGCTGCTACTCAAACAATAAAGTAAGTAAAAACCTAAGTATAAATGTGCAATGATAAAATGCATGGTTGGTCTACACCTCATTTGTATTTTAGGACTGACGAATGTGCTTTCTGAGCTCTCTCACCAGACAACTACATCTTGACATATTTCCACATCTTGGCTGAAAGTCACAAGTTTTCAGATCATAAGAGCTTTTTTTTCTTCAGTTCTATGTTATGTGTTCTTTATGTATATAAAAAGTGTTTACTCCACACTTCCTCTGCTTCCTCTAAGTTGTAAACAAATTCAGGTCCTGCTCAGAGTATTGTTTCACACAGGAATAGGCCCTAACAGTATTCAAGTAAATTACAAACACTGATTTCAACAGAAAGTACAGAGTGCCCTGCAAGGACCGCCTCCAGGCTGCACCGTGACCTCCTTCTGCTAAGGCAGGATTTTTGCTTCCAGAATTGTGCAACAAATTACATTAGCAAAGCTTAAGACCAAAACACGTTTCCTTATGCATGCAATTCAGGGGTTATTTTTTATTAACTCCTAAAATAATCTATACCAAGGAATATGAATAAGTTATTCTCAGACAAAATTAGAGACCTGTTTTTAACAGAAACAATTTTAGCTTTCTCCACAGCATTTTTTTGCACTGAAATTACCCAAAGACTTGGACTATTAAAGTAATCTTAATTAAACATAAAATGAGATACTATAATATTCATCACTTTAAACAAATTAGTCAGACTAGCCAAAACCACTTACCTTGCAAACTATGACTATTTCAACATTTCTTTCTAAACTGGCTGCTAGGAAACAAGCTTTAGAAATCTGTGGAGGTTAAAGGAGCTCAAACTCTCCAAGTGACAATGGGTTGGTTTTTTGGGTATTTCTAAGGATTAATGCACCAGGGCTAATTTCATGCCAGTTCTGCAGCAGCTTCCTCTCTTGAATCTTTCTACCATTCCATTAATTTCAGCTTACACTACTAAAACTGGTATTAGAAGGAGGTTCTTAAGTCTTTCCCTAATATCTCCTACACAAATTTATCATCCTCATAAAAAGCCATGAGCTTATTTGTGAGTATGGTCCAGCCCTTAGGTTTCCCGTGGCTGGGAGATCCTGTCAGTTGCAGCTCCTGGAGCTATCTGTAATGTGCGTCACACTGACAGTCCTTTGAGGCAACCTTAAAATTCCTACTATCTTGCTGCATGTCACGAAACCAGAAAATTAGTCATAATGATAACCCAACACATAATTACACAGCAATTTTCTTATTTCTCTGGAAGCATATAATTTCATTCAAGAAAAAAAAAAAGAGAGAAATCTTTCTAAAATGTAAATTCATGGAGATTCAGTATCAATATGCCTGATAGCAATCATTTACTTCTCAATTAAAGGTATAAATTTGCTACTGAGGGGAGAAAGGAGAAGGTAAAGAAAAGAGTGACTGACATAGCAGTTCAATCTATGCGAGCTGCATAGGGTGAATAGTAACAAAAATTATTCAATTTATTTTGACAATTTCTTAAAGCACCTATTAGATGGCTTCCCCTATCTTCCTTGACTTCATCGTTGAATTCGATTTTTTTTTTTGAAGATGAACAGACATACAATACATTCCACAGGGAGCTTGCACAGTTGCAATTTCAGAGCCACAAGTCACTTCATAGGTTTTGAGAACAGGTCACCAACAATAAATAACACTTTTTAATGTATCAGTTGGGTAAGGTAGATTTCTCATGACTGCAAGCCATTCTAGAAAGCAGTGCTGGTGACTGTGTGTGATACTCTTCTCCCTGAATGGTATGGCAGAACATTCTAGTGTTGAGCTAAATTCATCCTCTGCCTCTGACTAGAAATCATCACCATCTTTATTTAAATATTTGAATTCCTATGTCAGGTAAAATGCTTGGAAGCACCAAAGCCTTTCCCCGGTCTCTCGCAATTTAATGCATAGTCTTGCTACTTCTAGCTGTCTATGGGGAAGTTTATTCCAAGTCCCACCTAGCCTTGCTTGTAGATTTATGGTTGCTGTGTCATGTTTGTCTGAAGCTTCCTATACAAAATTTTGGCTACCATATATTACAAATTGGTAATCCTATGCACATTCTATTGCTTTTTACCTGTACCAGATTTAGCTCCTTGATGTTGTATTAAACCAAACAATAGAGATAATTTCTATAAAACTATTCCCAGTCATGGGCCAGGCCAGGCCTGGTCTGGGCACAAAGTAAAGAGAAGGCATCTCCATGAATGACAAGAACATTCAAACAAAGCTTAACTAATGGCCTACTACTGACAAACTTTATTACTGTATAACCAATCTCATTAGACAGGCACACAAACCAACAGTGTCATTTCTGCTCTTTTCTGCCCTTTCCAGGCTAGTCTTCCAGACATGATGGGCCACAGAGCACACCTCCCCACATTTGCTCCAGCCAGGGCAGCACAAATGACACCTCACAAGAGCTCTTCAGATTTGCAGGGAGGACAAACCACTTGCTACTGTGGCTGAAATCCCAGGATCACGTCCTCCACTAAATGATTCTTTTGAGCCTTCTTCGAAACGGCTGATCCACTGTAAAATTCTCAAATATAAACTGGAAAAAACATAATGAAGGACCTAATTGAAGGTATTAATACTCTGTTTCAGACTTCCATCAGTAACGGTATTTAGCACACTGGCAGTGGCCACTTAGACATCAGAGCCTGGAGCAAGGAGACCCCTGGAATGGAACTGTGCATCAACCCCTGCAGGCCTGGGCAACAGCAGCCAGAAGCAAGTCATGAATCAAATACACAGCCCTCCTGAGCAGGCAAGGAAGGAAAGCATGACAAAGCAAAGGTGGCACATTTTAACCTCCAGTCATGGGTTAATAAGAAACATTGCTGTCACACACAGTTCTCTTCCTCCTCCCCTCCACAAGGCAAGCAGCGCTGGGTGAGAAAACCATGTGCCTCCTAGGGCCACAACTTCTATTTTTTTCAACAACAGCTCGATACAAGACACTCTGTACTCCAAGATAGGCTTTCTGCAGAAAGCACAAATACTCTCTGCAACTTATTTTACCTAGACAGAAGTAAAATTTCTCAGTGAACTCTACTCCCATTTATTGTCAGCATCCATAAGTAAGATTAAAAAAACAACACTCAAGTTCTCTGGCCAGCATCTCCATAAAACTTCATGTAGAAAGGCACATTTAACCCATTCTAAATACAGAGATCCTGCTTACAAGGTGTTCTGTGCCAGGATTAATGTTTCTATTCAAATAGCATTTATAACCAATGGGCACAGAATTCCTCAGTCAAAAGTAAAAAGGTCAATTTTGTATTCAACTACTGAACTTCACAAGAAAATTACACAACTGAAAATTGTTTTTAATGCCTGAAGCAGCTTCGCAGCAAAACAATTCTAGGTTTCAGCTTCCTGTGACAACTTATACCATTATTCAGTTGCTATTACTGCTACATAGCTTACTGCATAACTTCTTCATTTTATTTGCTTTTAATTCAAGTCACAGAACTTTGTTCCCAACTCGCTGTCTCAGCACTTTGTTTCATAACTGCAAGCAAAGAACTGGAGGCCAACAGGAAGAAAAGAACGTAACACCAACCACAGCAACTTACCTACTAGGTCAGGAGCAAAGTATTGGAGGCAATGAACACTGGAAGCTGTATACATTAAATAGAAGACAGTGATAAAATAATCTGATTTAAACACTTTGTGCTTTTTCCAAGACTTTTTCCTTATTAATAATATGCAGGACAAACCTGTCAATACACTGACAATCAACTCCAGCCAACAACTAATGTCACTTAGCTGAGAACCTGCTAAGATCCAGGGGCATCACATCTGGGAGATGTAAGGGTAAAACAGCAATGAAATTGCAGGAGGCATGGACATTGGGTGCTCGCAGATATTCAGCAGCCCTATCAGACAGTCTCTTCTGAAATTCTCCAGTGCTTTAGTGCAACTTGAATAAAAGGAAAGAAAAAAAGAGGGACCAACAGTTCACAAGCACATTATACTCAGCAAGGACGACAGCAGTTACTCAGTAGAGGAGCTAAAATTAGGCATCGGGGGAGGAGAAAGAACCCCCCAGCACCTAGATTTAATAGAATTACTTATTTACTGCTGACTGAATTGCTCTGCAAGAATACAAAAGCAGCCTGGAAACAAAGCATTCCTCCAATGGCAAAGTTTCTCAGTGAGGGAAGAGTTTACGTTTGGCAACTAATACAGGCTATTGGGAAAGTTTTGAATTAAAATGCATGTTTGTATATCTTTACACTGAGATTCTGAAAATAAGTAGCTTATTGGAAAATGTGATTTGCTTAAATATTAAAAGGTATTAAATTAAAGATGAAACTGTGGTGTTAAACTGTTTGCATGCTTAAAGATTGTAAACTTGTCCACTGAATAAAGCATAAATGAGATTTACAGTAGGGAAAGAGCAAATTACTTCCACACTTTTGTAGCTCATCATCTCAAAGAGCATACAACTCCCAGCCAAGTCTATTTCAGTGAAAAGAAGTGAAACTGTGTTTGTTTTCCTTGTAATTGGTATTTACAATGTGTTTGGTTGCCTGAGGGAAAAAGACAGACAATTACCAGAAAGGTTCTAAATACACTTTTAAACACTAACACACTAACAGCCTAAAATTTCAGACAATAAACTGAATTACAATTATTGTCCATAGACTTGGACACACATCCTCAAGTAATTAAATTCAGTCTGTTACAATCCACTGTTTGTCATTATTTTTGATGTATCATTGCTGCTGAGATGGCACAAACCACTCATGGACCCAAAATGCTTTACGGGGCGGGGGGGGGGGAATAAATCACAAAACCACCAAACATTTTTTATTGAACTTTCCCCTGGTGAAGGCTGGACATGTTTGTGAATTACTAATGTAGTAAAACATAAAGGATTTAAGAATGACATTGCCTAGGATGTCAATTTTGCTGTCCAAGTAGAAGTAGAGGCCAAGCAGAGAATAAGAAATTTGGGGCTTTACCCTGGCATTCACACAGCCTTTTCTCCCACAAGCCATGAAGGTTAAGTATAAAAAGCGATAGACAAGCGTGCAGAAATCCAGTTTTCTTCTTGGATGAGTGGGGCACTTAAATGGAGCACCTAAATGGAGATACGGTTTTGGGGTTGGGTTTTCTGTTTTGGTTGGATATTTTTCTTTTTTAATCTAGCACTTATTTCTTCTTACACCTATTTTTAAAGATGTTCAAGTATAAATGGTTCCACTAAAATTTTCAACTTGTCTGAGAAAAGGAATGTGTTATTCGAGGACACAGGCCCCAAGCTTCCACATACTGAAGCACAATTAGTTTTACCTGCTTGATAGGGTCTCTTAAGAGACCCTGAAAACATCATTTGCCTTCTTTTTCTACAAGTCACTGCTAGATACCACTATTTAGTACGTACAGTCTACTTTTGCCACGTATGTGCAAATAGGCCTCTTAAAACTGGCACCATATCCAAAAGAAAGTGCTGATCCTAAGAAACTGCAACTCCTTGACAGCGCCAAGATAGCAGAAAGTTCTGGCACCTTGCAGGACTGCAAAAAATCCCTGTACTTTAGAATCATTAAAGGAGATATTTTATCTACTTCAAATTGAATTCTCAGCAACCTGATGCTTGTTTAACAGCCTTGGCAATAGAAAGTGAACTGGGAGTAGCAGCTTCCACACGTGCAGGCAGGCCACAAGCTATCAAACTGGCAACCATGTTGGCAGTCCTCAACATATTTGAATTTAGTGCACCTATACAGAATCAAATATATACATATTAGGATGTGGGTGTACATACATATATTAGGGTGTAATACATCTACACCCACAAAAACATCACATGTCTCAGTCAGAATACTGGATTACCTATCCTTTACCAGACCAGGACCAGAATTTTTCTCACAGGCACAAAGATTTTTCAGCTGAGCATTTCTAACATCTAATCCTCTTCACTGGGTGGATGTGGCTGTTAATGAACAACTTGCTGCTTCTCTGCTCTACGGTACCTCTGTGCTATACCACAGCTGAGAGGGTATGAAAGAATAAAGCCTAACCCAGGATGAGCATGGTGCTAACCCAACAAAGTTGTCAGTTTGATCCTCACACGGGCCATTCACTTAAGTGCTGGACTCGATAATCCTTGTGGGTCTCTTCCAACTCAGAATATTCTGTAACTCTTGTCTCCTGTAACTCAAAATCAAGCAAAAGCCTTCTTCTTCAGCACCTCATCTGTGACAACCCACCCCTACTGTACGCTGTTGAGAGGCAAGGTGTATGGTGTGTGAGAGAAAAACCATAGCAATGAGCCTGCTGCTGACTGCCCTTTAGTCAATGCATTCTAGAACAGGCTCCTTTTCATTTCTTAAAACAAGGTGAGTTTTCTGTTGGGTTAGCCTTCGTGGTTACGCTGAATCAGACTTTTTCCATGAATATTACAGCTGCTTAAAAGCAACCCCAAGCAAAACAACCTCTCTTTGGTTTCTTCTTGGGAGTTTTATATTTTGGTTAATTTTCCTTTAACCTGACCTCAGGAGACCTTCTCAGGCCTACACACAGACTTAAGATAGCCTCTAAGGAAACTCTGTAGTCAAGCACCAGAACTAATAAAAGCACTATTCATCTAATAAATGGAGCTGTTAGTGATGAGTCAACCTATCCAGTAAAACTAGAGACATACTTTTTGTCAATTTATCCAACTCGGCAATACGCAAAATGACTGTATATATATTCTAATGCAGATGCACAAGTCAGAGCACCATTCCAGGTAATGTGCAAGACGAAATTTGGAAGCAAGGGCCTGACCAAGGCTTCATGTGTTAGGTGTGGTTTATCATCTACCTTTAACCATTTTTCATTTTGGCAGCAAATTCCGTGGTTGTCATGCCAATTTAATTATTTTACTATTTGAACTTTGCATCTTTATTAAGGCAGTTGTACAAACACTTGTCTACTCAGCTTTATTCTTCCCAGATTAGTTTTATACGTTTAGAAAGTTTGATCAAGCTGAATTACCATTCTTAAGCAAACTGGAAATGCGTCAAAAGGTTTTGCTGTGCTATGGCAGCTCTTAGAAAAGCTGACTGCATTCGCTGATGCAGAGAGCGGAGGAAACTGCAGTTGCATTTTAGAGCTCCAAGAGGAATAGTGGTGATAAACACATTTTCCACCTGCCAGGGCAGAAAACGCAGGACAGCACCAAAAGCCACTTTTGCCCGCAGGAAACGAGGTGGGGCATCAGTGGAAAAGAGGATTGGAAAAGAAGGAGGGTACCGGGAAAACACAAGCACGGCAGCAGGAACTCGCATCAGAGCGGCGTAACTTTCAGCAGCATCATCCTCCCCGTGCTGCTGCAGCTCCCCTCCCATGGGGGCTACGGCGGGGACGGCTCCGCGCCCCGGGCCCGGCGAGGCGGGGGCGGGCAGGGCGCTGGCCGCC
>VWZW01002359.1:703075-742358 GCA_013397115.1 Edolisoma coerulescens
CCTGCTTGCATGGCGCGGCGCGGCGGGGCTGACTGCCGTCAGGTCGCTGCGGGAGCGGAGGCGAAGCGGCGGCTCCTCCTGCCGAGGTGACCGCCCGGCGGGGGGGGGTGATCCTGCCGGGAGGGAGGGAGAGAGGGAGGGGGCAGAGCCGTGGCGAGGCGCCGCCGCCGCCGGGGGGGGGTCACCGGGGCGCCGCTGAGTCACCGGCGGCTCCGCGCACACCCGGGTGGCCCCCCAGGTACGAGGGGCGGCGGGGGTGCGGCCCCGCAACTCTGCCCTGCCCGGGGATGCAGGGCGTGCAGGCTGCGCTGCCTTCTAGCAGCAAGGCGGTCTGGGATCACCTGCTGCGGGGGACTCGCAGGCGCGGCTCTGCCTCGTCACGCTGGGTTTGGCACGGGAGCTGCCGAGCACCGCGCCCGGACCGCATCGGCCGGGGCCCCGCGGCCCAGCTGAAACCTCTGGGTGCGGCCACACGCAGGAGCCGGGCCTCTGCGCTTGAGTCACGTTCAAGTTTCACTTTCCTTCTGCTATTTAAATGGCCATGAAATCCAATCTTTCCCGAAGGGGACGGACTGCATAGCTTCTTACAGTTAGGAGCACATGTTTGATGTAATTAGCTGTGGGTTGGCTTCAGCTGTGGTGGTTGGGGTTATGCCTGGTCAGGATGGAGAGCACTGGGGCAGAGCAGGTGTTCAGCTGGTTTGTACCGCTAGCCCTGACATTTGTTTCCAGTATGTTCTGGAATTCTTTGCGTGCAACCCATTGTGTACTGTATGACTGTGGCTTTATTCCTCTAATTCATGTATGTAAGCAAAAATAATTTCCATACGGATGCTGTAGTCCTGCCGTAGATTTTACACGCCTTCAAATGTGTGACTAGAGGATCAATTTAGAAGGGTTTGGTTTCTGTTGTCAAGCAGCAATGAACAGATCAAGATTTTGCAGCTCATTCAAACTTACCCCTTCACATTTAATTAGTAGGCCTTGTATCCATATCACTACCACCTCAACTTTTATTAAAAAAATAAAAGACTCCCTCGAATCCGGCCTTTACTGAATTTCCTATTAAGTCGCTCTGAAAAGTTTATTTACAGTTAACTAACAAAGGAAAGTTGGAAGCATTCCAATCTCTATTTTTGGAAACTTGACTCGCAAGTCAGCAGAAAATTCAGTAAATTGTTTTCTCCCTTGCTCCACTATCTCAGTACTATGGAAAGTGGTAAACTAAAACTAGAAATTTTCTTCAAAACTTTAAACCTGGAGTCTTTCTGGTCAATTATCCAGCTTTCCTTGGATTTGTGTGGCTAGCTAAATCCCTGCCTCCCCACCCAAGTCCTGAATATTACCTTTAGTAGGTACTAGGGATATGGGGTTTCATTTCAGGTCTTTCTTTGTTACAAAACTGAAAAGCAACATAGAAGCATCCTTTCTCCTTTCTTTGTGGGCACACTGAAACCATTCTGGTAGAATGCTAACCTAGTGCAATATTTTGTCTGAGAGTAATGTGTACTGATGTAATTTTCATCTTCATGTTGCAACACTGTTTATAAAAAACCCTCTTTGATTTATGTCAAAAGTCACTGCAATCATTGTGAGTACCTGCTCAGAGGTCTGACTCCTGCTAAGCACTTGTCCTGACTCACCTTGCCCAAGTAATAAAAGGTATGTAATGAAACAGCTAATTAAAGTCAAGTTCATTGGGACATATACATATTTTTTAATGTAATCAGACTTCAGAAACCGTTTACTACAGTGTTTTGAGTACAAATTTACTCCTCCCTGTCTTCCTAAAAATACAATTTCCGTTTGTTATGTTCAAGTACTAATAGAAACTAAATCATAACTATCTTTTGAGATAAATGAGTTGTAAGATGGGCAACAGATCTTTTCTGCTCAAAAGGAAGACCAAAGAAACAAGAAAAAATGGTGTCACCTGTCACCTGTAGAAATCTTCCACTTGAGGCCTGGAACACTTCACCATGTAATGAGATTTGTACGGATTTATTTGACCAAGTCTGCTGTTAGTGATTACTTTTCTTCTAGACTTTATAGCCTGCTTCAATTTCAACTGTGTATTTGTATTGCCTTTACACAGTACCTTTGATCAAGAGAAATATTGGAGTGGCTTTTCCAGGACCTTAAAATATTCAAACCATAGAAATACTTCAGAGGTCTAAAGGAGTAATGCTTAGCAGTTACATCTGCACCAGAGGTCATTATTCCAAAAGAGGACTGTGTTGCATAATAAGGCTATATTACGGGACTATAAATAAAGCCTTTGTAAGTGACCAAATATTTGTAATGTCTGTGTACATGATACAGGTATTTTTGTAAATGTTAGCCCACATTCAGATTACTAGTGAGCATTGTACACTACCAATGTGTTTCTGACAGAAAATGCAGTGGTTTTGCCCTTCTGGCAGGCACCTAATTCTTTTTCTCAAATGGCTTCTATATGGAACACTTTTAAAACTCTTACTCATGATTTTTCATAAGTATTTATGGTTTCGTCCCACCTTCTGTATTTCTTGTCTCTCTCAGATGTACTCAGGATATGTGAAAAGCTCTACTTGAAACAGCCCTAGGAAAAAAAAAAGAAAAGACTAGAAAGATCATTGGTGGCCAGAAACTAAGTACTATGCAGCTGCTCCCTCACTTCCTGGGAGGGGGAGGAGAATGGGAAGAAAGGTAAAACATATGAGTTAAGAACACATTGATAAACAAAATAAAGTAAAATACAATATAATAATAGTAATTAAAAGTGAGCTAACAAAAAGAGAGGAATAAAACCCAAGAAAACCAAGTGATGCACGAAACAATTGCTCACCACCTTCTGACTGAAGTCCAGCCCATCCCTGAGCAGCAATTGGCCCTCCGTGGCCAAATCCCCCAATTTAATTTGCTGAGCATGAGGTTGTATGGTATGGAATATCCCTTTGGCTAGTTTGTGTCAGCTGTCCTGGCTGTGCTCCCTCCCGGCTTCTTTTGTGTCTCCTTGTTGGCAGAGTATGAGAGAACGAAAAGTCCTTGACTGAGGGTAAACACTATTGAGCAACAGCTGAAACATCAGAGTGTTATCAACATGATTCTCCTACTAAATCCAAAATGCAGCACTGTACCACATATTAGGAAGAAAATTAACTCTATCTCAGCCAGAAACTTGACAACCTGCTTTGGCAAGCCAGTAGTAAGGACAGATAAGTACAGGAGAAAAGTATTTCTTTGTTGTTAATTAAGATTACTCACTCTGTTTAAATATTTAAAAATGGAACTCGGGAAATATCCCTGTGTTAGGCTATGAGTGATCAGAGGATTTGGACTCCCTCTTAACTGTTTTTTGAACCACTGTTGATTTTGGGAGCTCCATATCCTGCTGTGACACTGGGGAGGGGTCAGCTTCCAGGGCTACCGGTTTGGAAGAAGAGAAAGGGAAGTTCCCTATGTCTTGATGAAAACATCCAGTTAACTACTTTTAGGGTGGTACTTGTGTGTCATGTCTGACTTACCCCATTAAGATATGTGGTTGAACTATTACCAACTAATGGTAACAGTTGGGTGCTCACTGTGGGTCATGGTACTCCAGACAAGACCTCATCAGCCCCGAATCAATGATGCTTTACTTCATATGTTTTAACCAGGGCAATGCCCTCCATACTTCTCAGCACAATGTTTGCTTTTTTGCAATAGTGCAACACTGTTAACTTCTGCTGGGCTTGCACTCTGGTACAACCCTGGGTCCTTTTGTGAGGGGATGGAGGCTGGGGGAGTTCATAGAGTCATTTCGGTTGGAAAAGACTTTTAAGATCATTGAATCCAACTGTTAACCCCGCATTGCCAAGTCCAACACTAAACCATGGCCCTAAGTGACACACATGCATGACTTTTAAATACCTCCAGGGATTGTGACTAAATAAAGGATGGAGATGCTCCTTAACCCTCCTTTTGTTCCGAATGTATTTATAGAAACATTTGTTTTTATACATTTGTCCACTGAGTTACAATTTTTTATTGAGTTACAGATTTGTTTATTGGGTTGGCAATACCAAGTCAAATTTGGCAGGGACACGAGGTTAGTTTTAAAAAAGATGAATTGTTTAATGATTTACAAACAGAATTAAAGCATTTTTAAAGTCTCTATAACTTAAACATTTTACAGTAGTGGTAGCAATCCTGACTTGTGCTAGGTAATTTGAAAGTGCAGTTAAACTTTTTATCATTGGGAGATATGTTTTTATTTAGGCTGAAGGAGGAGCTAAAATTGAACTGTATAAGCAGTATGAAGTTGTTGTTTAATAATGATTTATTATCTAGAAGTGATTTTTATAACACAAAGGTGGATTTTGAAAAAGATCTACTTCAAAGTAGACAATGGACTCCTGAAGTTAAGACCAGAATCTACTAGAAGGTTTGAAATGCCCACGTGCCAGCACTCTGAGGTCCCTGCCAGCCTGCCTGTCCCTGCCCGCACTCCGAGGGCTCCCCCCCACCCTGCCATGGTTCAGTACCCCATATCAGCTCTCAGGGCCATCAATCACTGCCCCAGCAACGCCACAGCCCTGCTTGTTCCTGGTCACGGGCCCTGATGTCCTGGACCCTGACCACCTGTGGGCTGACTTGCCAGCCTGGCCCCTGCAGCCTTGTAACTACAGAGTCACTCAGCGGTCACAAGGCTGTCCCTGACCCTGGTTACTCTCGCCAGGCTGACCCTGCTTCACGTCCTCAGCTCAGCCTCAGACCGGCCTCAGCCGCGCAGCACACGTGAATGGGGCTGCCCTTGGCTGCCCCAGCCTGCACTCCTCCTTCAGTGGGGGTGGTGGGAAGAGCCCTGCCTGGTGAGACCTTGCCTGCCTTGCTGGCCCAAACGGGGGCCCCCTGGCCCCAGCCCCCACTGCACCCTGGCTGGGAAATGGATATGGAGAAGGCAGAGCCAGGCTCTTTTCACAGATGAGTGCAGTGCCAAGAGGTGGCAGTAGCAAGGTGTACCCAGAGAACGTCCAGTTGGGCTTGAGGACAACATTTTCAATCAGAAGGGTGGTGAGCACTCGAGCAGGCTGCCAAGAGAGGTTGAAGAGTTTCATGCCTGGAGCTTTTCAAAACTTGACAAGGCTGTGAACGATCCAGCTTTGAAGTTCAATTTGTTGACAACAGAAGGTTGGGCCAGATGAACTTCAGGCATCCTTTCCATCCTGGACTGTTATGTGATTCTGCGGCTAGTACACTGCTGAGAGTGACAAAGTCTCTGAACATGGAGGCAGTTTTACAGGAATTTCATTAGAGCCACAAAAGGCTGTTCCTCCTCATGAATTTACCAGCTTTCTTTGATCTTGCTCTTCCATTTCTGACTCTCCTTCTATTTAGGCTTATATCTGTTTGACCAGTGGAATTTTTACTCAGAACTTGCTTCATACCTCTCACACTTTATCCCTTTCTGCTAAGGGTTTTATCTTACATGCCTTAAATCTAGTTAAACTGTTGAACTTCAACAACTAGTGGTAAGTATCCGAAGACTCCACAATTTTGGAATTCAGTGCTGGATTCATAGAAACACTAAAATTATTTCAGCATAACACATACATAATATATATGTATAAGTCAATAGAACAGTAAGAATGCCTGTTACAATTTCTGTAAGTCAACATTGCATTGTCCCGGTGTCACAGGAAAAAAGCCGTACCTGGCCCAGTACGTGTTGTTGGAGGTGTTGAAGCACTGTGAGAGAATGTCCACACACACATGGTACCATTAGGAACTTCCATCAGTTCTCAAGTCAGATGTAGATTAGGAAGAGACACATAGAAGTAGCTGCATGTATACATAGCCACTCACCTGTGCTTCACAGTAGGCCTGGGGTAGAATGAGACTTTCTTTTTCCCACATCCCAGTGTTAACATTTTGACTGATAGACCGTGTCCTTGTTATTATAGTAAATCTAGCACAAGGCAAATAAAATATGCGTGCCACAGTGCAGCATGTTCTCAGAAGATATTCTGGCTGTATTTATGTTTCAAGAAGATTAAATAATGCTCAAAATAAGCATCCAACCCTTTTTCAGTGTTTGTCCAAATAGTGCCATTTTCTAAGTATTTTTCTATTTCTACAAAAATAAACCCCACAAAACTGTAGAGGCCCAACTATTCACTTGTCTTTTAATCTCACAAGAACAAAAGTAATGTGAGAAGTAATAGGTTTCAAAGGTGATTTAAAATGCCAGTATTTTGAGTATACAGACGCTCTGGAGTGACTTAAATGACCTACATAAAGGCGTGAAAAATCACATTCCTTCTCTTCAAACTATTCAAAATCAAGCAAATCTTCCTTGAAATATCCTTTTAAAATTAATTTATTGAATTGGCTGGGGATGAGGAATGTAAAATATTTCTAGACTCCCAAGCCTGCTTTTCTGAAGGACAGGAAATCTCGATAGTGTTCGTCACTAATGCAAATGCTTATTTTAACACTGCACATAGTTTTAGAAATTTAGATGTGCACATTTATTTCCATCTCAAGTATTTTAGAGGTATTTTGTGGAAGAATGTTTCAGATTAGGAGAATTTAAAAATTTTAGACTGTTTGGTTAACTGTCTCAGAACAAATTTTCCTTGGCTTCATTTTAGTTGCGCTAACACTGAATTCAGAACTGAAGATTTTTGAATGCCAGAATTAAATTACTATGACTTTATGGTATGATTTATATCTTAATGCTGGGAGTTCACTGTCTTGCTAGGAATAGTAGCATTTAGAAAAAGGCCCCAAACAGCACTTTTACTTGAATTGCTGTATCAAATCTATGTTCCAGCAATAAGAGTGGAAAATCTGCAAGACTCCTTCCATTGTTTATAAAAAGAGGGTGAATTCTTTCAGCTCTGCCAATTAGACAAAATTTCAAACAACTTCAGCACCTTTAGGATAATTTTAGAATAGTTTTAGCAAGTACACTTCCATTGTTTGCTTCCATGGTTATGCTTGGCACAGGAATTTTAACAGTTTAGCAACAGTGTGCTCGGAAATTTTCCTCTTTTAACTACTTCATCGCCCATACACAGGAGCCCATGAAGGGCTTTTTCTTTTCCACGTGCTAATTACCATAAATATTTTGGAGATTGTTCTACAAACTGTTTTGTTTTCCAAATCATTAGCAATGTTAAAAACAAACCTTCTGACAAAAATATTGGCAGAAACTCAAACACAAGTCCTAGTTCATCAGAAACCCTTCCTTATGCAAAGGGAAGTGTGTGGGGTCCTTTACATGCAGTTCACTTGCCAAAGCACGTGAGGTTTAGCACATGAGATTCCAGCCGTGCTTAGGTTTTTTATGTACAAATCACTTGGCAAGACCAATTAAAAGTTAAAATCAGTTGAACATCAGGGAAGAAGGGTGAGGCAGTACTTTGTGAGGTAGAGCCTTGCCACTCTACTTTAACAGGAGGCTGTACCGTCTAGGTAAAGGAATCATGGACATTGATGGCAATGATACTTGGTTTGTAATAACTTGTGAAAGGCATAGACAGCTTCAGCATGAGTACAAAATGCAAGGGCAAAAGTCGTATCATGGAATGGCCTGGACTGGAAAGGACCTTAAAGATCATCTAGTCTCAACCCTCTGCCATGGGCAGGGACACCTCCCACTAGAACAGGTTGCTCAAAGCCCCATCCAACCTGGCCTTGAACACTTCCAAGGATGGAACATCCACAGCTTCTCTGGGCAACCTGTTCCAGTGCCTCACCACCTTCGTAGTGAATAACTTCTTCCTAATACCTAATCTAAACCTCAAAGAGTTCAGTCTGAAGCCATTCCCCATTGTCCTATCACTACATGCCCTTGTAAAAAGTGCCTCTCTATCTTCCTTGTAGGCCCCCTTTAGGTGCTGGAAGGCCGCTACAAGGTCTTCCCGGAGCCTCCTCCAGGCTAAACAACTCCAGCTCTCTCAGCCTGTCTTCATCGTGCAAAGTCCAGGATGTGGTTGCCTGTCTGGGCTGCAAGTGCACGTTTACAGCTCATGTTGAGCTTCTTGTCAACCAAACCCCCAAGCCTTTCTTCCCAGAACTGCTCTTAATCCATTCTCCACCCAGCCTGTGTTTGTGCTTGGGGTTGTCCTGGCCCAGGTGCAGGAGCTTGCACTTGGCCTTGTTGAATTTCATGAGGTTCACATAGGCCTATCTCTCAAGATTGTCCAAGTCCCTCTGGATGACATCCCTTCCCACCAGCATGTCAACCACACCACATAGCTTGGTGCCATTGGCAAACCTGCTGAGGGTGCACTCAATCTCACTGTTTATCATTTTACCAAGCTTACCACCTAAAAGAGAACACTTGAGTAAGAGCTCATGAGGTCACACTTCACTAGAGCATAAAGAAGAGTGTTTCTCTCCAACCACTTTGAAGGTGATTCTCACCTCATGGTTACTCAGGTAGTAGTAATCAATGTCCCATGAATTTATTCACTGATAGATCTGTTCACCTTGTCATCCAAAGAGTCTTTCTATACAGCTCTGTAGAGGCCCTCAAAGGTCTGGAGACTATAGCTGTAATACAGTGGTTCTGCATACCATAAATTCTTAATATGAAGCTAATAAGCATCTAATAAAGATTTCTGCAGAGATAACAACTTCCTGTACCAAAACCCCAAAAGGATGATGTATTTCTAAGACAATATTTTGAAGATGAACTAACCTGGTCATTTTAAAGTTTGACAGTATTTTCCAAATAGCATTATGTCCTTTTATAAAATTAAAGGTTATTTCTTCTGAGCTTAATTTGTAAAAATGTCCAGTGTTATTTTCTGCTGTGCAAAAGAAAGGAAATAACAGAGACTTCGTTTAAGCATCAGATTTTCTGGTTTCAAGTGGTCATGCACAAGATAATTCACCATTACTGTGGCTTTGCAGTTACAGGGCAAGGATGACAGAGTTTCAGAAATAATGTGGTGTTGTTGCCTGTGCATAGCAATTAGTTGGTGGCCTAGTTCAGATGAGAGTTTCAGTGTCTTATAAAATGTCCAAAGAATAGCTGTCCTAGTTAATATAATTGACTGCAAGGGACAGTTGAAGGGCACAGTTTATTTATTTCAGGAAACTTTATCCAAAAATTAAACAAATTTGGGCTATAAACAAGCTGTAAGGAGAAATATGAGTAAATGAGAAATTTTAGGTAGAGTAAATGAAGTAGACTGATAAAAACATTACTGCACAGCATTAAATATCTTACCTGGCAAATAATCAGGTGTCTTCTTGCTTAAGTTTGTGAGCTGTTTTGTTGATTCATACTTGTAAGAAGAGACTTCTTGAAGAAAAACATTACTCAAAATGTGTTTAAGTGTTTCTGTACAATAAATAAATAAATAAATAGAGCTACATACCACTACTTGTTACTCTATGCACCATTACTGCTTGTAGAGTCCTCATAACTCTTCCAGTGAGTGCTCACACCATGGGTTACCCTCATGGCCTTATCCAAAACCTCTAAATCTCCATTAAAACAATGTTATTGTTTTTCAGCCAATCCCACCTCTATACAGCCCATGCAGTCTGTGCTGTGACATGCCTCAAAAGGAAGGCACTGATAAGGGAAGGACAACAGCTACAATGACTCCGAGGCCTCTTTCCTAAGTGGTGCTAAGTAAATTAAAGTAATCCATTGTGTATGTGTAATATTTGGATTGAATATAATCTGCCATTTCGTTACTCACTCATTTGCTATTGAAAGGACTTTTGAAACTGCATCTCACTCTGCCTCCTTCCCTGCAGCTGTAAGCATACAGTCAGGCTTTCTTTTGCCAAGCTCAATTTGGCAAAGAAGACAAGTTTCATGAGTCAGAAAAGACAAGACTTTCTCAAAACCTGGTATCATCTATCTTTTCTGTATGGAAAATTTCTCCTATGAACTTGCCCTGACAGTGAACAAATGCTGCAGGTGACATTATTTGTGGTAACTGAACTAAGGGAATGATTATTACCCTTGTTCCCTAAACAGTGTGAGCTCCCCGTTATCTGAAGGCCAGAGGCTGTTCTACTTCTGATGCCTGTGACCTGTGGCCAAACCAAAGAACCTCCATTACCCCAACAGTTTTAATGGTTGCTTGGCCCACACTAACCAGGCCTGCAGGAGATGGATACGATGTGCACATAGCTGTTCTGTGGAACACTATGGCAATTTACCTCTACACTATTCAGCTGCTCAGATGTATCAACCAACTTGTCATTTAAAAGCATAACAGTGATCCTACGGTACTGTGCTAATTCCATGTGTTAGGAGCACTGGTTTGCAGAGAAGCTGTTATGAATTTATTGTGGCTGTCAATAAAGTGGTTGTCATAGTCAAGCCTTGTATGCTGCAGCTTCACTAGGTGCTTATTCCACCAAAATTTAGCAGCAGGAATAGATCACAACAGTTGATGCTCTGGCAGAAACTGAAAAAGGCAAATAGAAAATCAAGCATGAAGGGTTTTGACAAATACCTTCAAATATATCTGCATGAAGGATGAGGAGGGGCAACAGGCTTCTAGCAATGCAGGCCTGTCCCAAAGCAAGTCCAGTCATTGTGGCACAATGAATGTAGGCTATGTTCCCAGAAATCATAATGTAGCAGAGGTTCCATTGGCGTAAGGTTTAGTATCCATTTATCCTTGGTAATGCAGACTGCAGGTGGTGGATTTGGACATGAGGAAAACAAAAAGGGATAGATGTTGTACTACTAGTATATGTTAAAGAGAAATGTCAGTATTCTTTATCACATGAAATAGTGCTTCTCCATCATAAGGTGACAGATCTTGCCTCATTAAACAGCCACCTAAAGGTGATGGGCTTTTTTTCCCCTTTTGTTACAAGAATTAAAAAAAAAAAAAGCCTCCAGTGCAAGAGTCCCCCCCTTTTTTTTTCACTGTGTGATGTAGATACAGCATTAAATAGTGAAACAGAGGTGGACTGGAAAGGAGTTTTGCAGAAGGCAGGAGTTAATGGTCCACACAGTGCTTCCATAAAGTAGGTAACTCAGTAGGCAGCATCTTTCTGTTATTCTTGTTACTGACTATAGTCAGTTTACTTGTAATGAAATTATACTACATACTTGCTTTCACTTCTCTGATCACGTGTGCCTCAAAACTGAGCTAATTTGATTTCTTTCCTGTTAGAAATAATTTATTCCAACTGAGTCAGAATCCAGTGTGCGTTTTAGACCCCAAAGGAATTGTTTGTCCTAAGAATCAGCTACGTGGGATGTGCAGTGAGTCCAGACTCAGACCCTTGAACAGATTGTTCAGCTGAAAGGGGGAGGGTAACTTCCCTGTATTACAAGGTATCAATTTTAACTTCTCTTTAAAAGATATCTCAGTTCAAATGGTATAACGTGGTTGCTCTCAGGCCAGATGTTGGTATGTTCAGTTTTAGCTATAAGGTCACACTATGGTTTGGTCAGGAACAGAATCTTTGAGAAATGTAATCTCCCTCTCAGAAGAGCACCACTGTAATCACTGTGTCCTAACAAGCATGACAGTGCCAAGATGCACTGAGGGTATGTTCAATTACACATAGCATTTCACAACATTTAATTTAAAAACTTTTTTGTAAAGACCAAGTGCATAATCTTCATGCCATCTACCTGGAAACATGTAGTTGCACTTTTTTACTTTCATTTTGGAAAACATTATGCTGGGTGTTGAGTACCCTGAATCTCCTTTGGTTTCCAGAATAAGCCTATGGCTTTCCTAGAGCTGTGCCTTTAAATGATTTAGCAGCGTTCAAATACACTTAGCTAGTGTATATGTAAAGACATAGTCCCTTCCCCTCTGAGTTTTAAATCTGAGGTCCTTATCCAACAAATATTTCTCTGCATATTATGTTTTTATATGTGTGAGAGGTTCACATTAAACGTCCACTGGGAAATATTTACAGAAAGACCACACCTGCTGAGCTTCAGCCTTTTGGCAAGTGCGCTACAGAGGCCTAATGAGAATTCATGGAGGAGAAAGGTTCCCTGCATTTAAAAAGGGTGTGAACCCTCCATGCTCTGATGCTGTGTGCAAGTTTATATTTAGATAACTTGAAAGCTCTGCGTATAAATTGTCACAGAGATTAATGAACGGTGCATGGGCAGTATATCAAATATTTGGTGTCTCAGCTGCTATTTTCATATGCACCAAAGTGCATGGGTGCTTGTTACTGAGGGCTGTATACAATGAGACTTGTTTAAAGTTTAAAAAGACACATTATTTGAATGTATCTGAATGCAGAAACCAGTGACCCACTTTCTTTAATAACTGGGAAGCACTTTTTGTGTTCCAGCAAGTATTTCTAAAGGGGAGACAGTTCATACTAGAATATAATACTGATGTTTAAAAGAAATAAAATGCAAGTTCTATCTCAGGCATGGCTTCAGTTTCTAATTTTTTTCCCCTTGGCCACATTTTTTTCATGGAATCTACTGCAATGTGGATTTAGTAGTTTTCTTCTGTAAAACTGTACTTTTACAGAAGAAAAACACTATGTATGAAATATATGTCCTTTATCTTGCCTGTGGACTCCATGCTACAGCTGTAAATTTCTTCTTTCTTACTTATTGCTGATGACAGCCAGTATCAAGACGTCAATGGATTTGGCATGGTATGTTTTATTTATTTATGTCCTAAAGTTGTTAGCAGTTGTCTTGATGAGACTGAATGCTCTACAGCTCTTGCCATCCTTGCAGTGGCTCTCAGTCCCCTTTCCCTTCTCACCCTAATCTCCTTAATAGGTCTATTATTTCATTTGGGGTTAAGGTACAGCATGTTTCATAGTTTTAGCTCCTGAATCTTCTCCCTTACACCTATAGATGGCATTCATATGAATTTCTAGCATGATGAGCCTTCCCTGTAGTTTCTAAAAATATATTTGCTGTCTGAAAATGCTTTCTTCCAAATGGCGATCCAGATTCCTGAACACCATAGGCTTAATTCAAGATATATTAAAAGGACTGCATGAAATGAAGACTTTAAATCTGCCTTTATATTTAGCTTCATTTTTTTTCATTGGTAACTGAGCCATGTATTGCAACAGCCTGCTCATTTCTAAAGAGCAGAGATCCTGTCTCCTGCAGAGGCTGCTTCACTATGCACTCCCTCCTGCAAGGGGCTGAGCACTCTGGCCCTCATTCATCGAAGTCTTTAAATGCTGAGCTGCTGGACTAAGATCAGAGTCTAACACTTTTCAGGATATAGCTTTGCTCCAAGAAGGATTGCTCATCCTTTACTCCTGTCAGAGGATGGGTCCTAAATAAAGGGAATAAACTTGTCTTTCTGATTTGGTTGTCTGGCTGATGCCTTAGAATTTAGCTTTTATATTTTTCAGATCATGTACTGCTTTAGTGTGTAACTCTAAAACTCCATATAGCCTGTGAGCTACTGTTCTCCTAGTCTGGTTAGACGTAACAAATCCTCTCTAGGCCTGAGACTCAAGGACACCTTGTTGTCCCAGGCCCCGAAATATGTAAACAAAGCCTTTAAAAAAGGGGAACAAACTTGGGGTAATGACATCATTTCCTGAAATTGTAATTAGAGAATTAACCCTGATATGCAAATAGACCGAACTTATAAAAGTGTGAAAAACCCATTTTTCACTCATCCATTTTGGCTGTAGCCCTAGGGCTCTGTCTACCCATAGTGTGCCTTATTGAAGGCCCTTCAATAAATACCTGCTTTTATTCTCTTAATTTTGTCTAGCCTCTGTTTTCGGGTAGCTCTGTTTTCGGGTATGCCAACAAGGCATCAGGCAGAAGTGAGACCTAGACTGGAGGACTTTAAAATCAGCTCAACTTACAATATTCCATCTTCTTTGCTGTATAATGATGTTAAGGTTATGATAAGCTGTATATTTCTGTGTAAACGTTAAATTAAAACCAAAATGAATTAATACCAAGAAATAATCTAACACATTCTAACTTTGTTATTATTTCATCAAGCAATAATGAACTGGGAATTTGGCCAGTATATTAAAAATAAATCCTACATTATCCTTGTGGCTCCCTTCTGAATCAGCAGATTTTGTGATTCTGTGAATTAAGCACTTAGATATATGTGGACTGCACAGAAAAACAGTGAAATAATTGATTCATGTACGTGATTACTAGTGTACCAATTAAACACAAACCTTTTCTTGGAAGGCAGGAAGGCAGTGCAACTTTTAAGACTTACACCGCACTTTAATCCATGAACTGAGAGGAGAACAGAAAACTATCTCAAACATACTGGGGTTATGTTCTTCAGGAAAGAAAAAAATTTAGATCATCTAACTGGCACTCATATATATACTGCATTTTAGTATGAAAAAGAAGAATAAATTTTAAGTGTGGCAGTGATGCCATCCCAAGTCACTCACTTCTGTAGCTATAGCTATTTGGGGAGGCAACACAGTAAAGCAGATCAGCAGCTCAATTTAATTTAAATTAACTATTTTCCAGTGGATTTTTGCTAACTGAAGTAATTATCTGCACTCTGTATGATGCACACGGAGCTATATAGCAGCATGTAGAAGTGATGCAAAAAGGCTGGAGGGGTGGAATGCCAGCAATAACTTCACTTGGTAGTGGCACTCTATACTTGTCCCTGAGATACTAGGGGAAACCTGCAAATTTGTTTTCAGTGTAAATGGAAAACAAGTATTAAAAAGACCCTTTCTAGGTAGACAGAAGAGCTTTGTAGTTGACTCTGAAAAGAACTTGACCTTCTGCCAGAGATGCTGCCTGTGGACATGAGCAATCTTGCAATTACTGGCTGTTCCATTTGTCGGCAAATACATTGTTGTAGAGAATGTTGCGAAGATACGTTTCTTCAGTCTGTAAAATGCTTGCATGAGAAAAGCCAGCCAGGCAAGAAGGGCTGGAATGAAAAGCAAAACCACTCAGAAAACACTGAAGTTATTAAGGCATAACACGCTATGTTATGTATATAATTTTGTTTCTTAGGAAGTGACTTGCAGGTGTTTGCAAATATTATTTACTAACTATTATGCAGTGATTGCACTTGTTCCCTAACTAATTTCACTCTTCAGTTTCAGTTTCAGTTTGCATGTGATCTTACATTTCACAGGTGCTGGGGCAGAGATTCCCCTGCAGCCCATGATGCAGATCACGATGAGGCAGCTGTCCCTCAATGGAGGTCCATGGTGGAGCAAATATCCACTGTGGAGCAGATATCCCATGGAGGACCTCACTCTGGAGCAGGGGGATGCCTAAAGGAGGCTGTGACTCTGTGGGAAGCCTGTGCTGGTGCAGGCTCCTGGCTGGACCTGTGGCCTCATGGAGTGAGGAACCCACACTGGAGCAGGTTTGCTGGTCCCATAGGGGACCCACGCTGGGACAGTCTGTTCCAGAAAGGCTGAACCCTGTGGAAGGGACCCACACTGAAACAGTTTGTGAAGAATTGCAGCCCATGGGGAAGACCCATTTTGGAAAAGTTCGTGAAGGGCTGTCTCCTGTGGGAGGGGCCCCATGCTGGAGCAGGGGAAGAGCATGAGGAGCCCTCCCCTGAGAAGGAAGGACTGGCAGAAGCATGTGATGAACTGACCAAAACCCCCATTCTCCGTCCCCCTGCACTGCTGGAGATGAGCAGGTGGAGAATTCAGAAATGAAGATGAGCCTGGGAAGATGTAGGGGTGGAGGGAATGTGGGTTTTAGATTTGTTCTTATTTCTCATTATACTACTCCTATTCGATTGACAATAAGTTAAATTAATTTCCAGGTTGAGCCTGTTTTGCCCATGACAGTAATTGCTGAGTGATCTCACTTGTCCTCATCTTTACCTCATCTAAAGGAGCCTTTAGTTGTGTTTTCTTTCCCATGCCCAGGTGAGGAGGGGAGTGATAGAAAGACTTTTGTGGGCACATGGTGTCCAGCCAGGCTCAACCCACCTCTGTCAGTAAAAAGACATTTTGTAAATGCAATCTTTGGATATGTGACAAGACGGCATTTGCAATGTTATCCAGATAATCTGTAGTGATTTAAAATCCTATTGTAGTTTCTGTATCGCTAGTTTTATTATTTGATTAAAATCCAGCAGAGCATTAAGGATTAAATTTGTCTGAGGATGAATGATTTACAATTAGTTAGAAAAAATAAAGGTATTAAAGAATCTGTCAGGTTAATTTATTTGACAAATGAGTGTAAAGCTACTTACACAGACATTTCAGAACAGAGCAGCACCTGGTAAGTAATAAATTTTGTAGAAGCAATGAAAAAAGTAATTAGTTGAGAACTATAAAAACAATGCCAAGAGGTATAGCTAAGATCTATCTCACTAAGAATGCAGAGGCTGACTTCTACAGCACCCCACAGTTGTGCTGGATCCCTCCAGTAGGTGACAGTCTGTAGGCCGAGGAACCCACTGGCAGGGAAGATATAAGGGCATGCTATACTTTGCAGTTAGGGCATGGTGTGGTGGTATCCAGCCTGGGATTTGTACAATTAATTTGTATTACAATATCTGCTAATGCCAAGCTTTTTTTTATTTTTGATTTTAATGTCAGTAATACTACAGTCATGTTGACATCTAGCTTTCTGAAACTCTACATGTTCTTAATTTGTTTATATTGGCAACATTTGTTATTTTACAGTAGTGGAGGAAACACCTAGTGGTGACTCGTTTAAGCCACTTGCTGTCTGTTTGAATTTGATTGTGATTTTGCTGTATCAACAGGATCAACAGCATGATTTGCAGCACTGCAAATGTAAAGAAACAAACTGTTCCAAGAAGTCTAACTGTGTATATTTGTATCTGTGGGTATTGTTAGCTTAGGTTGTTGCATTTAAGTGTTATGAAGTGTTCATATGTTCCAGATCAATTACTTCACATAGATATTGATAGTGTTCCATATATTTTGACAGTCCTGAGCACTTTAGTTAAACTTCTAAACTTTGAAGAAAAGGTATTGCTAGGCTTCTGGGCACACTGAAGTGGGAAGACAAACAGACAATAACCTATACAGCCAATAATATTCAATCATTTCTAGCTTCCATAAAGGACAATGTACTTTTTTTTGTTGACTTCTTCAGCATAGAGGCTATTGCCCCTGTATCTGAGGGGTTTTATAAATATCTTCTTAGCAGGTGGGACATGCAGATTATGGGAAAGGCAGTACAAATGGAAAGTAGATAAATGCTATAGGTGACAAATAAACAAACCAAGATTTTACGACAGAAACCACACAGGCTATCTCTGCACTGCTGCTTGTCTCACTCAGTCTCTGCAGACACAGGGTCTGAATCCCTGCTTCTCTCTGTGGGCCTCAGGGCTTGAGCGTGGTATTTGTTAGGTCTCCCTAAAGAAGTTTGCACTTCCCTTTACAGTCCTTGACTCTTCTGAGAACTACATTTCCACTAGGAGCAGAAACATCTCTTTTGCTGCAAGAGCAGTGCCCTACTAAGAACATGTCTAGGGAACAGCCACATAACTTCCCCATAGAAATGTATATTTTTCCCTAATCTTTGCTTTATAATTCTCTTTACTAAAAAAGATAATGATAGAGGACTTCAGCTAATCAAAGGCTCATCTTCAAAAGCAGACATAAAGTGAGGAAGGCCAGTCTGACTCCATCCTCCAACACTGAGTTTTTGCCTAAAGTTGCAAAAGCTCGCCATTGTACCAGAAAAGGTCACATGGTGGTTTCTGGCCTCTCTCAGAACTACACCTCTCTGTCCCTGGGAGTTGTCAGGGTAAGTTTGGGAGTTAGCAATGAGCATTGTTCTGCTTGAGTCTTCTGAGTCCAGTCAGACCCACAGCTCCTAAAATGCAATTGTAGATACTCTTTTGAATGGTGTTAACACCCCCTGTCCACATAATATCCTAGTAGTCACAGTAGCTACCAAGTAATTTGGAACCTTTCACTCACCTCACTTCTCCACCTAGTGTGGTTTGATGGCTTCATGATCTCTCACATCTTCCATATATCACAAGAGAGGAGGAGCATTTACATTAAAAGCTTAGAACAGATTTTGCTTCCATGAGTTTGTCCAAACCAGTTTTGATTTATGTGAACTTTTAGAATCCTCAACATTTAGAGGGATTCACAGGTTAATTATGTATTCATGCAAAGGTATTTCTTTTGCTTGTTTTGAATCTGTTACCTGCTTGTTTCATTTGAAGTTGCTTCTATTGAAAAAGTGAAAAATCATACCCTATTTCCTATCTCCATGCTACACAGGATTTTATAAACCTTTTCTCTTTTTCTTCTAGATCAGCTCAGTCACTAAGTATATCAGCAAACATTGTCTGTGGTACCTACTTTGTCCTGGAAGGCCTTTCTTGGATTTAGCTTATGTTGTAAGAGTTTGAGAGAAGAGAGTGTACTGAGAGAGGAAATCTTCAAGAAGCTTGTGCTCATAGGAGGAAAGTGTTCCCCTTCCTTCTCCTTCCATGCTGGGCTCTAGCTACTTTTAGAATCACAAGACCTCATAAGGCTCAAAGGGGGATGCCCAGGTACTAATGATACCTTTCTCATTTCTTCCCGACATAATTGGATGTCTTCTGCAGTTAAGAGAGACCTAATAAATCCGCTTTCATATGTCATCTCCATGAGCTCAATTGCCAGGAAAGTTTATTATCTAACTTCAAAAAATTCCCTAAGAAATCAAACCATTTTCCCAGATGCCTAGACTTGAGGATGCAGAATGCCATATTGAGAGTAGGTAGCAAAAAGCCAAAGGCTAAGGTTATATATTAAAACTTGCTCTCACTAAATTAAAAGGGAATTTGGCTGTTTGCTTTAGTGAATGACAAAATGCAGTGGTTAGGCTTGGGAATGATGCCCTCTCCCAAGCAGGCACAAGGATGATGGAGTGCTCTCTTTATCATCCAGCATCCAGGTTCCCAGATTCCCTACTTACTCTGCACCAGGCTTCTCAGTCCTCTTCCCTTCTCACTCAGAATTAATACTGACCTTGTACAGAAAAACTGATTCCTCATACATCTTCTTCTCTTATCCATCAACAACTAACCCTAAACACAATGCCAAAGATTACTAGTACTAGAAGTCCTCTTTTGTCTAGGGACAGGAGCCCAGGGGGAATTTCCTGCCTCTTCATCTCAAGAAGGCATGGGCTCTCATTTACTAATCCTGTCCATGTCCTCAGGCACATATTCACAGACTCATGAGTTTTCTCTGACTCCCTTCTGCCAAGCCCTCTGCATTCAATGATTGATCTTGTATCTAATTTCACTAGTCACAGTTTTCCCTGGCAAAACTCTAAAGCGTCTTAATTTGCTGATGGCGTTTGTCTAGTTAATTATTGGGTTTGGGGTATTTTTCATATGGTTGATATCTCTGCCAGGATTGCAATCACTATTAACAGAATTGTGGTTAGTTCATTAAAATACAAAATGTTGAAATACATTATGATATTCTGCTTTTGCCTTTAATTACTAAAGTATTTTATATACTTTCATATAATTTATTATTATGAGAAGGAGTTTGACAGCCAGTAAAAATATGAAGGTATTCCAAAATCAGATCAAAACCCAATGCTGTTTTCATTTGAAACCTGAAATTACAAGTCTGACAGGAAATACTTACGCAGACAGCTAAAGGAGCAGTGACTGTGTAAAACACTTACGTGATCATACCAGCTCATGAAATTGCCTGTACTTACTAATTTTGTGTCTTGTTTTCAGCTATATGTGTTATAGCACAAAGATCTGACAAGATCTGAGCAAGTCTTACTATTGATGATGGCTGAAAGAAGAGCCCTTTTGCATAGGTAGAATCTGAAGTAGGATATCTTGCAGGTTTCTTTATTATGCCTTTCATTTATGTAAGAACAGGTCAAACATGAATGACATTTATGTGGATTTTTTGCATTCCCCAAAATCATGAAGTGACAGGATAGGCCTATAAACTAAAGATTGCTGCTTAACTGTCTTTCTGCTAGCAGCTGGAGGTTATTACAATTCTGAAGTTTATATAGACTTTTCACAATTTCTGTGCATAGGATTATCTTGTACTGGAATTCCAGAACAGTGGAAAACAAGGAAGCAAAAGAAATAAAAAACTGTCATGAGAAATACTGGATGAAAAGAGGGAAAGAAAGAGAGAAAGAGAGAAAAAGAAAGAAAGAAAGAAAATCTGTCATTTCTGCTAAGCTAGCAAATATAACAGCTCAAAAGTCAAAATTCTTGTAATTCATTTGGATGCATTGTTTGATAAGGAGTACGACAGTACAGAACACCAGCATCTCTTCTTTGTAATTGATAGAGTGGAGAAAGGAATTCGTGTAAACAACCACCCCTCGAGTACTGGAATTTTCTCCTCTTAATCTGTTCTTTCTTGCAAAGAAGTGTAAAGCAGTGGCATGGGAAAACAGAATGATAAATTTTTTGGTATATTGTGAGATATTAATCTCAAGACACAATCTCTGATACATATTTTGAAAGTGATAGAACAGTGTGGATCCAATCTTCCCATAAAAAACAAAACTCTGGAAATCTTGGAGAGACAGATTCCACTTCAAATAAAGACTGGATTACCATTCCCATTTACAGAAATATTTCATCATTAAAGTATCCTAAAATATTACAAAGGAATCATTAGGACCACAAATCCCAAGCTTTCAGACTTCATTCCAAAAATCTTTGGACTTTAGTCCTTTAATCAAGGATTCAGAGTTATATCCCCACAAGAACACAAGTATTACTTGAAGGATATATAATCTAAAAAATTATTATTACCTTGATGTTTGAGTTTATTTTTTCTTTAAATCTATCAAAATAATTTATTCTTTAATGAATCTTCTAATTCTAAAATGTTGATAATTTTTTTTAAGAAATTGCATTTCAAAATTATCTTAAATTATACTTATTCACAACCCAAATCCAGAAAAATATAACCGTAGTCTTCTTTAATTTTCATCAGTAGGAGACAGTTGCAATAAAATAGCTCATGATTAAGTGCACCACAGTGGGAGTGGGAGTTACCTCATCTAAATTTAGCCACCTAAGAGTTTGGCAACTGTGAAGTATTCTGAAAAGGTAACTTTAGCCATTCAAGCTAATCTTTTTAGGCTGCCTCTATAGTTTTCAGCAGATTCAGAGCCAAAAAGCCTAAGTGCTCTGCACTGAGCCTTGAAAGCTTTAGTAAAATGCTTCTCCTTTGGCCCACGAGCCTTACTAGCCCTCCTTGTCTTCACTCTAGTCATAAAATTTCCTTTGATAGATCCTAGAAACAAAAAGCATCTCACCTTAAAACAGATGGAGTGGACAAAGTTACAGAATATTGTGAGCTTGTAAATTGAGTTGCTTTTTTCCCTCCATTGCTAAATACAATTTCTGGAGAAAATCCAGAGGAAGACAATTAACTTACTGAAAGATACAGACATTTTGAGTCAGAGGTACTGACAGCTTTGAAGTTGCTTACATCTATGTCTCTCAGAAAGAAATCCAAATTGGATACCTGGAACACACAGAAGAAAATAATTTGCAATTCCTTTGCCCTGGTCCCGTCTCAGCTGAAATCAATAAACAAATGGACACGTATCGGGTTTAAGGTTGGTCTGAAGGTTTAGTTTGAACTGAAATAGTTGACTTAGAACAATGACTGGAATGACCAATAACAGAAGTGAGGCATCTCATTCTGGTAGCACTTATTCCATTACACTGATATTGATACACTGAACGCCTTAAAGTGTTATGAAAACAGTCGACAAAATGAGGTGAGATAGGTCATTAATATTCAAATGGAGGCTACTTCACAAAATTTATTTTATTTTATTATATTCTTTTTTAAGAAACTCATTATGGTAGTATTGGTTCAGTTATTTTAATATTTTCATGGAAGCTGCAATTTATGACTTACTAGCTATATAAATTCTATGGGCTCGTAGTCTGTGTTGCTGAAACTACCATGATGTCAATCTGTGTGCAATTTAATTTTTAAAGAATGCACTGGAAAAAAATGACAGCTATGATAACAATGGGCTGTGAGAGAAATAGTTCAAATGGCAATTGTTCCGTGGCATATACTTTAATGGGTTTATATTATGTGGAGCTTAGGTCAATTAAATGTGAAAGCAGATCTTTGCTATTAATTCTCTCTTATTGAATGGATATAAACCATACAGGGTAAAAAGTAACAAAACTGCGTGTATTCTCCCTTATCTACTCTGCCTGGTGCTGTGATAGTGCTACTGATAGGCGGCTTGTTCAGCTGATTTCCAGCATGTTCAGGCAACACAAGATGCTTTGGGGTGAATGAAAGTCTTAACAATGAGGCTTGCAGCTGTTTCTGTGAGCTTGTGAATGCCCAAACTGGGCAAAAATACCCAGAGTAGATCATATGGCTATCGTCTATTTATTTAAAATAAGTGGCCTTTTTTTCTGTAAAGACAGCCCTAGAATCTGTTTTTCACCTTTTCTACCATATGACTGCAGTAGTGACTATCCCACAAAAGTCATCCTCTACAGGACTTTCTCTAAGTATTTTCCTATCTTCAGGAGAAATTACAATCTCTGATCTTTATGAAATTATTCTGCCCATACATAAGGACCTCATCACTCTATCAATCAGCAATGCCCAAAACCTGCTGACATTTCATCAAACACATGAAAAGATCCATCAAGTAAAATACGTGAGAAACATAAAGATGGGCCAGTGGTGAAGGAGGCTGAAAGCCCAGTGGGCTCCATTGTGGGTTCTCCATCCTGTGAGATGTATTGGGTTGACTGCGCAACCACAAAGCACAAAGATTAATTTTGCAGTTGTGTAATAGCACTGCATGTGGAATCTAGGAAGCTATTTAAGACTAGCTAAATTGATTTTAGGGTTTTAGCTAATAACTGTAACTAGGGACTAAAATCAACATGGGTAGAAAGGTCTCTGCCAACTATTTCAATTTCACTGTTGCGTGCTGGGAATGAAAGAAGAATAAGAAGGTTTTGCCTAAGCCAATTTAATTTTCTATTAGCAGGGTTACTAAATCTTTGTTCTTTTAACCACTGTGATTTGATTACCACCTTTTTGAATTGGGTGATCTGGACAAATGATGACTTAACCATGTAGTATTTTTAACCCACTGATGTTTTGATTCAATATTAGTTAAAGCCTTGATTTTAAAATTATCTTAATTTCTCTATAGACTACGGACATTTTTAGTACTTCAAGTCTAAGCAGTAATGTCAGTTTTGTACTGTTTGCTTGTTGCAAAGCAATGGAATTTGGCATCTGCAAACATTAGCAGAACTGGTTTGTTCTTTGGATAGCAGAACTGAAAAATAAAAACTATGTAAATTAACAGAGGTACATAAGCTAGCCCACTCTACAAATTAAAACCTTTATCCAGTAGTATTTCACACTTTTAGTAATTCACAACAGTAATTAACAATCATCTTTTTTTAGAATTATGTCTTAGAAGTAAAAAAAACCCTTTTATTGAAGGAAAATATGAATATTTGATATAAGGATAAATTTTCATGTGGTCATCTCGAAAAAGACTAATTCTAGAATTAATAAGTGAGAGTAACCAGTCATGATCCTGTATGTTTTACAAGAAAGAGCTGATTCAGTGGAACTGAGTGCAGTGTTTCCAATTCTTTCTGGCAAGTGAAAGAATAAAGAAGTAAAGAATGACGTCAGGATCACACCATGGGAATATCATCATATTCTTCTAATTAATTCCATTCAAGAAACCTTAATTGAATATTTTAGAGTTAAGATAATAATGCTGCTAAACAGCAATGCAATTTGCTGAAGTTGACAAAGCATGACCGTGATAATGTAAAGAAAAATTCAAAGACAGTGAATTTTCCCATTAGTCATATCTTATTCCCTTAGGATTTTATTTTCTGTGCTTTAGTTTTTAACCTCAGAGTCATACTCATGTATTATTAAATCACTAACAACTGTTGTTTAAGAATCTTGGCTTCCTGAGCCCAGTTAATATTCCAGATGAGCAGTCTACCTCCCTAGGGGAATTTTCCTATGCAGAAGCTGGTATGACCTCCACTCAAACAGTTTGCACACATAATTATATTTTTTATAAACTCTACTTGTACATGTAAGTTGAAAATAATTTGTGGTGAATTTTGTCTGGAAATTTGACCCATAACTTTTGCTTCTTTATTTTTACATCACCCATTTTAGTAAGTAAATAATACATTTTTTTGCCATGGGATACTCAAATTAATCAAATAGCTATCAAGTTATGTACTTGACATCCTTACAGATAGCATATGCCTGCATTATTTGGCAGAAGGCAAAAGTACACGTATGTATTGTGAGCAACACTTCATATCCATGTATAGTTAAGCTAAGAGGACAGTGGTTTTGCTGTTCTAGGCTTGTGTAACCACACATTTGAGAATGTTTGAATAAATTGCTGAATGAACTTCAGTGTCAATTAAATTTATGAGGTTTACAGAGGGCAGATCCCCCCTTTCTAAATATTGATATCTGCCACATCCCCATTCAGACCTTTAGCAGGTTCCAGGAAGCAATGCAAACTAGTCCAAAGTAAAGGTATCCATTGGTTGAAAATTTAGACATCGAGAAATCTCTGGTCATGTGCAAAATCCCAGGCCAGCCAGACTGGGCCTTTCCTTTTTAATTCCTCCCCTGTGGTTTGACAGATCTTGTAGGAAAAGTGCAGAAGAGTTGATGGAGTCACTGACAACTCTGTAACTTTGCTCAGCCACTCTGAGGTTCAAACAGTCCACCATGTGCTGAAGTAAATGTCTACACACTGTAAAATCTTCCTCGGTTTGAGAAAAAGGGGTAAATAACTGGAACAAGGAATTACAAATAATCTTGGAGAGGATCTAAGTAACTTGGGGCCTTCTTTCTCTGGAAGAGTTTTACAGTATCCTAGAGAACTCCCTTTTATTGTGCTGTTAGTCACTGGAAAGCCTTTCCCCTGGCTGGATGCTTGTTTAACTTGGAAGGCCAAAGCCGTTTTGTTCTGTAGTAAGTGTTTCAATTAGGCATTTAGTCTTCAACATCTCTTTCCAAAGGAAATCAAGGGATATATATATTTCCATATATTTCTGGCATTCTAAAGTTATTTTTCTAATCCATGTGACTACAAATGGTGGCTTCCTACTTGTACTGAGCACTGACTGTCAAAGGGTAAGGAAGTACAAAGCTAATACATTTAAATGAACTATCTTTTTTAAAGCTCATATTAGAGATAATTGAAATACAGAACAATATCATCACAGTCACTTCTGAACATGGAAAAATGAATTAATGCTTTCTGGAACAACAAAGGTATCTTTTGTGCTCTGAGATAAAGCTACTCAACTAAATAAGTATGCTTAAACAGGAACTGCTTGTAGACTGTAGCTTGAATGCCAATTTTCAAATGAGGATATATTTTTAGATGCAGTTCATGAATTGCTAAACCCAAGATATTCAAGTGGAAGTGCAGAGCTGTTGCTTCAACAGTGCACTACCAGCAATTGTGATTAAAACAGAATAGGTAATGGCACAAGCAGAGCAACTACATATATTTAGATTTCTTCCAAAACCAGTATTGTGACAACTGAAGTAATGCATGTGCACACGTGTTTCATCACATGCTGCAAAAATTAATTTATTATTTGTGTTATGATTGCTTATATAATCTCTACCTCAAACCAGGACTCTACAGTCATCTGCTGATATATATTGTAAATGGAATGCAGACAGAAAGGAGACTACAAAGAGATAATAAAATAATAATGGTCTGAATGCTTGGTTTGGCTTGGTTTCTGCTCGTCAACAGCCTAAGTGTGGTAAGTATTCTTTGTGTGCCACAGAAAGGGAGAGCTTTAAGGAAGCACTTGAAGGGGCATTATGAAGTAAAAGAGAAGCTCCTTTTGAAGTGAAATGGAGAGAGACAACAGCAGAAGCAGGTGAAGCACGATGGTGTTCGCCCCAACACAATGTGTGGAAAACACTGGGTGATGTTACAGGCAGTGGGAGGAGTTGGCATCATAATAACAAGCAGCACCTTAATGAATATAAAGTGGGGAACCATAAGCCACAGGTGAGGACATTTAGCTTATGCTTGCTGTGGTGGGGAAGGATTACACACTGAGCAGTCCCATGATTTCTGGTAATAATCTGTGTATAAACATTTGCCTCTGCTGCAAGCAAGGTGAGGTTTGCAGAAATACAAGAAGCAGGAAAACCCCTTCTTAATGAGTTTTGACAAAATATACAGCTAAGGAGGCTTTGGTAACTGAATCACATGCAGTTTCTAGTTTAAAAATCTTGGCTGCGCAGAAGTATGTGGATGGGTGATAATTCTGATGAGTATCAGTTTTCCATTTCAAGTTGGGGCTATAACTTTCCATTTATTTTAACTTGCATGAAATTCATTCTAAAGTCAATCTTCTCACATCTGTTTTGTTTTAATGTTGTTACACTCTGCAAGGAGACTGTGGTTTAGAGAGTTAATCAGAAGCAAAAATTGTAATGGGTAGAGGAGGAGAATCTATGCGGTTATTGAATCCCCACCATTGTTTTTCTCTATTGAGGCCTGCTACAAAGTGAAGTGAAAAAAAATCCTTTCACTATCTTACTTTGACCTTTGGGTTTGTGTCCCTTACCTTATTGTACCAGCAAGCAGACCAAATAAATTAATAGGGATGAATATGACATTTGTATCAAACAATCCATAGAATTGTTGAAGATGCCACCGAAGATGCACTCTCTAGTATGTTTAAGTCAAAAAGCCATTCAAAATGAGAACTGCAGTTATTCTGGGATACCAAATAAACCAATATGCTACTTTTGATTTGTTTATACCTCTGAAAGTATTGGTCTGATTTAAACTACTTCCAGGTGCTACTGGTGTCCTGCTCTGCACTGCTTGTGTTGCCTGTTTTATTGTATTATAGCTGAGACAATCTGCTAGAGAATTATGAGACAGGAATGAACAGAACTTTTTCCCAAAAAACTTCATCTTATATCATGGTTAATTCAGTTCTTGTTTTTCTGATCACCCTCCGGACTTATGCCCAAATTTACAGTTTTCCCAAGCAACATCAGAAAAAGAAAACAATAACATGTTTTCTAATTTCTGTCATCTTTCTTTTCGTTTGTCAGAAAAGTTAACATATTTTGTTAATTTGCCTCCATAGGGGAAAAAAATGCATTCTGTATCTTCCTTCTTCTGTCTTTCCTTTATCAAAGTTCTGCTCCTCTGAGAGAGACCCAAATGAGCCTTTTTGTGACTGCAGGAGGATGCACCTTTCCTGAACCTGGGAATGAGAGTGAAAGGTTGCTAGAAAGTCTTAGGACATGTCTTTATTACAATAAAAGTCTAATTTAGGTCAGACTTTAAAAGAAAAAAAGGTGAAATCATCCCTCAATAGATATTCCTGTTTATCTATGAGTTGCCTTTGAGGGTACTTCTGCCTGAAGTCTCTTGAGAATGATGCTACATCTACAGAAATCCTTAGGGCACTAGCACAGTTGGAAAAACAGTCAGGAGATGTGATTCTCTTCAAATACTACTGCAGAAATCCATACTGAGAAAGTGCAAAGGGGTGTCTGATCCTCATCAGGGGCACTTCTGCCTTACCTCTCCTTGTTGAACTGTTCGCTGGGTTGTTAGCATGTGGAAATGATTCCAGCAGCAAACTGAAAACCTACAGACAGCTTTAAAACTATCTGAAATATGCAGAGGCTTTGTGATCCGAGAGGGATGGTTACGAGTGATGACTTCAATCTCCTGTATCACCCACAGAAAAGATCCCCCATTTCTTTAGCTGCAGCTGTACCTTCCCACAGCTACCAATGTGACCAGTCCTGCCTAACACAGGGGTGGTCACAGGTGAGAATACCTGAGCAGGAAGACACAGGAGACAACTACGAGGGGTGAAAAACACAAGACGGAAGACTGCTTTAAAAACATGTCCTGGGTGTTGCTTGGTCCTAGTTTTCCACGCCAGCTTCAGAGGCACAAAGGTAATGTGCACTTATCTGGGTGGCAACAAGGCATGCTTAGCAACCCTGATGCTGTATACACCATGGATTTTGGCAATCAGTATAATGTTGTTTTCCTAATAGTAATTATGGCTCTGAGAGGTATAAAATGTCCGTGTTCATTCCAGTGGAATACTGAGTTTGAAGTCTAAACTGAAACCTTAAAATTTCCACCATTGTTAGTTTTTACACTGTTAATAATTTTAGCAGAACTGTCCAGCTATTTCAAGCTCGTGAATGGAATTTTATAACAGTGTCACCCGGTTTTCTTCTGATCTGACTTCATACCTATAGTTTACTAAGAATTTTAAAAAAAGTTTGTCTTGTGATGGAATAACATTCTGGAATGTGGTTTAGTAAGTGGTCTTTTTAAAGTGTGCTTTTTCCTCTCAGGTTTGTATTAATTTTAAATTAATGCAGCTATAGTTGAAAAATGGTTCTTGTACTCTCATGGGCATGTTTACAATGGCAGTAAATGGTTTATGGTCACCTTCAGTTAACACTAACAATAAAGACTATATTACATAATACCCATGAATTAAGGCCAACATCCCCTTTTTTAATTTCTTTTTTTTTTTAATGCAATTTCTGTTACTCCATGTTTCCCTACTTTGTCCATACTTCTAGAGGAATACTGCTTCAATATTCTGTTTGGAAGTTCCACAGGAACTCATTTTTTTGCTGAATGTCACATTTTTTCCAGTAATATATTGCTGTTAATTCCTCTGATTTCTCAGACTTTTTAAGATGTGCATTTCACTGCCTCTCACCCTCTGCTGGTTTGAATGGCGAGATTAGGTGCCATGTCCCTTGCCAGTTCATCTTTCCCTGGATTTTCTTTCCCCTCTCTTGGGTCAATCATGCTGAAGGTAGCTAAAATCTAATTTTATCTAACATGTCAATGTCACTCTATTAACTTTCCTCTGTGGTATGCTATTTCCATTATAGGAGTTTAGAGGCTTGGGGAGGGGATGAATATCCAGATTTAGCCAGGCAAATTTGGGGTTTCTTCCAAAGCTTCTCGAGTCATTGTTCATGGACTTCTTTTCTCCTCACATCAATATGTCATTTATTCATATCATGGTATGCTGCATTAGCATCTGTAATTCACTGATTTTCCAGTAAAGCTGCTGATGGGCTGCTCAATGGGAATGCCAGTTGGAGGAAACTATTTCCTTCAAAGTAGTATGCTCACAAAACTGGTGTGGGTCGGATTTTTTTCCTTAACAGTACCTGCTTGCAACCTGCCAACACATTGAGTGTATAAAAATATTTGCCATCTGACACATCTCCAGAAGTACCTCTTCTTGTGGAAATTTTCCTTGAGGAAAATGTTCGCTTTACATATATATGTGTATATAATTTCCATGATGATTCACATCAGGTAAGAATGCAGTTTTTGTTTGTTTAGCGATGATGAGTGAACAATTGACTCTGCTTTTCTACTAAATGCACAAATGTTAGAACAGTGAGCCTGTCCAGCTTCATTTTCAACTGCTGCTCTAGAGGGAGATAAAAATGTGCTAAAAGGCAGGAGCTGGGTGGTGACTGGGTTATGAACTAATTTCCTTTCTGCACAGTTAGAAGACCTTCTCTCCTGTGGGTCATATGCTTAGGCAGAACCACATTTATTTTTGCTTGCTGCCTCACTGAAGAAAGAATCACAGAGTCATAGAACAGCCGAGGTTGGAAGGAACCTTAAAGATGATCTTGTTCCAGCCACCCTGCTGTGGGCAGGGACACCTTTCACTAGACCAGGTTGCTCAGAGCTCCATGCATCTGCTTGATTTGATCACAAACTTGACACAGTTTTAACTCAGAAATGGGACTTTATCTGTTTGCTCTACTACAAAGTGAGGGTTTTTCATGTCTATTACTTACCCATATATCTGGTTCCTAAACTCATACTGTGAAAATTGGGTCACAATTAGACACCTCAACTTTTACATCCCTCCTTCTGTCATCTGTAAGTTCCTGTGTTGATGACAGTGCACTTGTTGCTAATATCCATGTGTCTGGCACCACAGTACTTCGTATACCCAATCCTAAGTGGATACCTCGCCAGCCTGTACTGCAATAGCCCATTGGTCTGTGCAGAATTCTCCTGAATTTCAGCATTTCAGGAGAGCTAGCAATGTTGTTTGTCGTCCTCTCTGTCCCCATTGTGTGCACTGTTAAACAATTACGCGATGTATTGCAGTTTTTGCGCCTTTTTCAAGTTCTCAAAGGCAGGGCCTCTAACAGAGGTCTGTTTTATTCAGGGTTTTAGTCTAACCGATCAGCACTGTGTCACAGGCACCTCTGAACAGCACAATAACCAACCCCACTGGTCCACAAAACAAAAGGGCCTCTGTGGCAACAAGCTGCCACAGAAGAGACACTACCATGGAGACTATTCGTGATCCTGTAAGAAAGATCCATTGTATTTCATGTCCCTTTGTTCTGAAAGCAGTAGGAAATATCTCACGTCCATTCATCACGAGCCAATGAGTTATCCCAAGTTTAGAGTTTGGTAACGGGAAAAGTGTTAAAACTCACCAAAAATAGTCTGCCTGGGACAAGAAGAGCAGAAAGGAAGTGAAACATATATCAGCTGAACTGGAAGAGTACCCACAGGTACTCAAGCTTCAACTTGAGAATTAAAGTATGAAGAAAAGGGAGTTACCTGCACTATCCAAGTAATCATTAGTTTTGGAATAAAGTACAGGTGTGTATGTATACATTGGTAGAAGAAGGACTGAATAGAAAAAAGGAAGAGATTAAAGCTGACTTCTTGTGGTATACAGCTAAGGACAATGCATTTAACTTTTAATTTGGTTATAGGCATTTGCATTCTTTTTTACATCCATGAACATTGTTTCAGTTTTCCTGAGTTGCACCTGCCTGTTTTTCCTTAAGTAATATGTGAAAGAATATTTTGTGGGTAGGTGCTCTACGAGGAATACAACCCGGAGGTTGCAGACGAGACATCTTGTTGCTATGATCAAACATTTTTTGCATGTGTGTGAGACGCGCATGTTCATCCAGCAGCGGAGGGCCAAATGACATTCCAGGAGCAGCTGCCCAGCCACTACATCCATGCTCAGTGTATGTTCCCCACAGGGAAAGTTGAAGCTCCTATCTCAAATTTCTACCTGAAAAAAAAACCTAGGAGAATCTTACTTGGAAACACTTTGTAACCCATTTTGTGAATTATTTACCCCAAGATAAGAATACAACAGTTCTGTGAATTCACTCAAACGCAGGCTACAAATCTGAGGGTAAAAAACTTGGGGTTTTTTCTTTATCTTATTTGTAGATATGCAGGAAGAATTTTGACAAAAGTTAGTGCATTCTTGATGTTAATGCAGATTTGGTTTTATTTTTTTCTCTGACTTCCAGGCTTTTTTAATTTTAGGTACCACTCTTTCAAAGTTCAGTTCCAAGTGAACATCTCTCAGTTAGTATATGATCTCAAACTTATTTTTGGAACATGTAAAAATACCAAAAGGGTTCACTAATCTTCTGACAAGATAAAATTACTTCTGAAGGATAAAATTAGCATGCTGGAAATCTTCCAACAACTATATTTTTACAGCCCTACCATGTATATTATACGGTGTATTTTTAAAGAATCAGTACTCTGAAATATACACGTCTTATGTCTTCTGCAAAGTATATTTTGAAGAAAATTTTAATGTGATAATTGTTTTTTAAAAATCTCTCATTATTTATGAAGAATTATCCATATTATATAATCTTATTATTACAAGAAATAAAATATTAGTAATGAAACAGGCATCCTGATTTTGGCTGGGATGGAGTTAGTTTTCTTCTTTGTCGCTGGTTCAGTGCTGTGTTTTGGATTTAGTATGAGAATAATACTGATAACACACTGATGTTTTAGTTGTGGCTCAGCAGTGCTTACCCTAAGTCAAGGACTTTTCAGTGTCTCCTGCTCTGCCAGTGAGGAGGGGCACAAGAAGCCAGGAAGGAGCATGGCCAGGACAGCTGACCTGAACTGGCCAAAGGCATGTTCCACACTACAGAATGTCATGCTCAGTATGTAAACTGGGAGGAGCTGGCCTGGAGGCACAGATCACTGCTCAGGGATGTGCTGGGCTTCACTCAGTGGGTGGTGAGCAATTGTCTTGTGCATCACTTGTCTTTCTGGATGTTTATTCCCTTTTTTGTTGTTGTTACCTCTGTTTTTCTTACTATTAATATTATTGTGGTTATTTTTACTACAGTGTCTTACTTTAGTTCAATTATTAAACTGTTCTTATTTCAATCCATGGGTTTTAACTTTCTCTGATTCTCTTCCCTATTCCATTGTGGTGGGAAGAGTGAGTGAGCAGCTGTGAGGGGGTAAGTTGCTGACTGGGGTTAAACCATGGCCCAGAATTGAAGAAAAAATGGTTTAAAATAATTTAAATTTTAAATTTAGATTCCAAAATCAGGCATGAGGGGACTGATGGGTTGAAAGCACACTGATCCCATCAGCCAGAGTTCAAGAAAAGAACCTGCACCATTTGTATTTTCTGAAAAAATGGGAAAGGAAGTATAGGACAAGGGGATCAGTTTTTCTAGGGGTGATAGGTTACCAATAACAACCTGCTTTGTGCTGCACTATTCAGCATATTCATATATGAGGGTCTGGAAAGGGTCTGGAAAAGAGATGAGTGGTCAGGTCACAAAGCCTGATAGGGCTATCAAATGATTTAGGTTAATAAAGGTAAGACAACTTTGATTATCTGCAGAAATGTTTATGGGAGTGACTAAGCAACAAAATGGCAGTGGGGTTCAGTGCAGAAAAAAGCAAAGTGCTGCACAAGAAGAAAAGGGCCCTTACTTCAGGTATGAAATGGCAGGATCTGATCTGGTCATTACTTCTCACGAAAGAGAGTCCTGTAGCATGAAAATGGCCCCATGGGAACATCAGCCTGGTGATTACCCAATAAAAAAAAATAATAATAGTAAGTGCTAAGAAATCAGCTGAGAACAAAACAAATAATATCTTTTTGCTCCCACAAAAATGCATATTTTGCTTGCAGCTTCTGTATGGGTAAAGAATCATAGAAATATTGGTTGAGAGGGACCTCTGCAGGTCACCCAGCCCCAACCTTTCCCTTGAAGCAGGACTATTGCCAATACTAGATCAGATCAGCTGTGGCTTTGTTTATGTGAGTGTTGGAAACCACCAAGGATGGTGATTCCACAACCTGTCTGGGTAATTTGTTCCAGTGTTGCATGTTCCTTTTGGTGAAGAAATTTTTCCTCATGTCCAGTTTGAACCTCCCTAGCTGCAGTTGTTGTTGCTCAACACAGCTGCCCAATGCAAGTAGTTGTGGCTCCTTGTTTTCTACTCACCACTGCCAAGAAGTGTTTGGCTGCACCTTCCTTCAGATGCTTTTCTGATCCCTGAACTTCAGCAATAGGATGGAAAACAGGAACGTTTTTGATATAAAGCACAGCCAACTTAAATAGAATTCTTCAGGGTGGGAGAGGAGTTACAGAGCATATGATAAAGGACTAGTGAGCATCAAATGAAGCCAGCAGTAGCCAGGTTGAAAAGACACTAAAAGAGGCAAGATTTTGCACAACATATGTTTGACCTGGGGAACTTTTTACCAGAGCAAGCTGTAGATGCTACAGATCTATGTAGGTTAAAGTGAAGACGGGCAAGGGCCTGATAGAGAAATCAAGAGAAGGTTACTAAGGTCATAGAAAGTACATCTGCCTCAGAAATCTCTGAGTTTGAAATATTGGTGGCAGTGAAAGTGCTGGAGTGGACTATTGCCTTTAGTAATGCAACACGATTTTGGTCTAGCAAAGCCGTTGGTCTCACCCAGTGTGGAAGCTCTAATGTTCAATAAATTGCTTGTAAAACTTAACAAACTCACCTTCATTCCTGTCTTGCCTTGTTAATTACATCAGGAATTCTTCAGCTCATTTTCTCAGGCACATGAATTTTATTATTATTATTATTATTTCACTTTGTTTTTAAGTTGTGCACACAAACAACAACAAAACCAGAACTGCAAACGAAATTTACATTTTGAAGAAATAAGCCTCAGTCTTCAAAATGAAACTGCAGGCTGCAGTTTGCTGGCCAAAGCCTTCTTCCAACCTGTTTACATAATTGGTTCCACTAAATTTTGGAAGTTAAGACTTTTAAAGGAAGGATATGCCTATGATTAAAACAGCGAAGCAGCACTCTGGAGATCTCACTCTCATCTCCAGCAATGCCACAAATTTCCTGCTGGTTTTGGCAAATCAATGGTCCTTCATTCAGCGTGAAATGAGTTTTAGGCAGATGAGCTCAATGGAGGTGCTCGGGTTAAGCACATGCAGAAGTGCTTAGTGAGAGTGCTTTTCACCTTGTGCATCTGTGTGGCAGTGTGGCTGTGAGGAGGACCCTGCTGTAGTGCCAGGGGGTGATCCAAGGAGGAGAGACCACCCCACAAAGCTTTCTGCCTTGGGAGGGGCGACCACAGGGACGCCGAGGGAAAGGAGGGAGGCAAAGAGGAACAAAGAGTGATGAGGAAAGGAGGAAGGTGCTTTCACCTGGCCTCTGAGGCCCTGAAGGGCGTGGATGGTCCAGAGGAGGGGGGCAGGGAGGGCCCGTTAGGAGCGAGGCGCTCCAGAGGAGCGGGGCTGGGAGACAGGGGCGAGGGCAGGGAGGAGCGGGCAGGCCACGGTCCGTGGGAACGCCACTCCCCGCTCCTCACCTCCCCCAGGAGCGCTCCGGAGGGTCGGGGGAGCGGCCCTCCCCGCTGCCGCCGCCGCCCGGTCCCGCCACACAGGTGGAGCGGTGCGAACGGTGCGAGCCCCGCCGCCCTTCCCTTGGGACGGGGTCCCTCCGCCTCCCCGCTTGTCCCCGCCTTGCCACCCCGGCCCGGCAGCCTCTCCCGCCCGGTCCCTGTGCGGGTCACCCCGGCCCTGCGCCCGACGCCGAGAGGAAGCCGCTGCCGGGGCGATGCGCCTCCCCGCCCCGCAGGCAGAGCCCCTTCTTCCCTTCCCATCCGAGGAGACACTGGGATCTGCCTCCGCTCCCCTCGGCCCTCCCCCTCGCGCCCTCCCGGCTTCCTCCCTCTCGCCTTCTTTTTCTTTCTTTTTTTTTTTTTTCCTTTTTTTTTTTTTTTTTTTTTTTATNTGGGAAGACCTGGCCGCTCCCCCCGCCCCGTCCTCAGTAGCCGCGGGCGCTGGGCGGCGGACGAGCGGCGCGGAGCGGGGAGCCGGGAGCCGGGAGCCTGAGCCCCGGGGCTGCGGCCGCCCTCCCCTCCGTCCGTCCTGCGGGGTGCCAGGTATGACCAAGACCCTTCCCGGAGTCGGCCTCGGGGGAAGAGGCAGCCCCCAGAGACCTGGGTGGGCAGGAGCTGGGGATGGGGGCTGAAGGCGACTGCCCGGTGCCGGGGAACGGGCAGTCCGAGGTAACCAGTGTCTCTAAGGTGATAGATTTTTTGCGATGTCATTCTTCCTACGCGGGTCGTTTTCAAAAATGATAGGGCTGAGCGATGTCAATACCTTGAGTTTGGCAGCTGAGATGTTTTGTATAAAGTTCCTGCCTCCTCAGCCTGATGGATATATTTTTGATAGGACTAAAACGCTACGAGTTTCTCCGGTCCTTGTTTTTCAATATTTGAAGCCGGTTTCACAGGACGGCTTAACGGGACTGAGGCAAGGGGCATATTTACTGGATTTTCGGGGGTTTGTCTCTGTGCTGTGCCTTCTGCGGGGACCAGGCAAGGAGCCTCTTCACCCTTCAAAACAAACTCTCCTTTTATTCTGATTCATCCCCTCAGTATTAGCGCTACCATCTCCGCGCTCCTCTGGAATTGACACTAATTTCATCCAGATTCGTCACTGCTGGAAGCAGATTTATCTTGGAATGGCAAAAATAAAAGAGCTGTGCCAAGGTATTTAACTTGCAGGCTTTGTAGAGGGGAAACTCCTTTGGATCAGGAGCGGAAAAGCAGAGCCTCCTGCGGAAAGCAGGACGAGGGGATGGCTAAGGAGCGATAAAGACTTACTCCCCAAATCCTCGTCTTTTTCCAGGATAGCCCTGGGCTTTAACACGCAGCCACATAGGAGCGGCCGGCAGCAGCGCAGAGGGCAGTGGGAAGGCGGCCATCCCGGCAAAGCGCTCCCGTCTCCGCCGTTCCTCCGACCGGGTCTCGGTCTGTGCCCGCCCGCTGCCGTCCNCGGCGGGCGCTGCGCCAGACGGGGAGCCCCGCGCCAGCGCCACTGACTCCCGGGCCTTCGTTTTCCCCGCCTGTGGCATTTCAGAAATGAGCTGTCACTCCTGCCCTGTAAAGTTAGTTCTTCCTATGAGTACTGAAGCTGCCTAAATTTTGTAAGAGCCAGGAGCCGCAGTGGGTTTTTTTCCCGCAAGTCAGAGAGGAGGACAACATCCACACACCACTATACGGAGTGAGCGCACCGGGAGGAGGGAGCGGGGAGCAGTGGCGGATAAGGTTAGGGCGGTGGTTTCTACCAGGGAGTGTGAGATTTCAAAAATTTTTTCTCCATTTTGCTTTGTCAGAGTGGAACTGTGAATCCCAACTTTCAGGTCATTTCAAGAATAAGGCCAAAAACAGTTAAAGGGGGTGGTTACTGTAGCAGCCTCTGTTATTTTATGGCCCAAAAATTGCATTTAAAATTGTGAAGGCTTAGTTTGAAATGTGTTAACTTTCCTCTAAGAAGAAGGAAACCCCAGGGTAGAGGCTGCACAGAACAGACCAAGACAAAACACTGCCAGGAAGCTGGACTGAACTTTTCTTCTGTCTGAGCTACACTGATCCGTAAATTCCCTCTGTGGTAGCCTGACGAGAAACCTATTCTAGTTCTGCTTGACTCTAAGCCTTTTCCTGAGCATCTGAGATGCATTCAGCTCGACTAAGGTAGGTTATAATGACAAAATGTTCGAAGGATATCCTGAAAAATTTGGTAGTTCTTGTCCTGTGGATGCAGAAAGGTTTAATGTTGGAAGCAAGAAGTGAGAAGAACTGAAAATAGTTTTGCTTGTATGGATATGCCTGGCAGCTGGAACGCCACCAAACAGGGAGTCCTGTTATCAGCTGGGCTTGGAAACTGGAGGAAGAATTTCAACATTTTCATATAGCTAGGAATCTCTCTCACTTTCTGGTTTCCATCTTGTCTTCTCTGAAGCAATTCATCCTACCTTAAAGAGCTGACTCAAGAATTCCAATTACTGTAAGCCAACCCAAAATCTGTATGGGAAAGGAGTGAAGGAAAGGAGAGGGCAGAGCATCTTGGGGTTTGGAGGAAGAGTGGAGAATAGCATGGCAGAACGGGTAACATACTGAGGGTTTTTTCCTTGCAATCAGCTTGAAGCCTCCTCAGGACATTTCCTCCTTCCCCTGGAGGCTGTATTCTTTCTCCCCTTCTCCCACCCTGCAAAGCTGTCTTTGCACCCATCTGCACATTTACATCCTCATCATCTGGCAAGAGGAGCCCTGTGTTTCCCTTTTGCCAGCAGCCTGTACTGGGCCATGGCAACTGCTGACATTGCCCATGCTTGGAGTCAGCCTCCCTTACACAGTAGGGAAGGGGTTAGTAAACAGATCTTGAATGCATGGCTGGAAATGACAAAGCTGCCTAGCAGGACCACTGCTCTGGTCTGTAATGAGAATTACCATGTTTATCAAGTTCCTTGAACTCCTTCCAGTTATCCTGAAGTGTAGTTAGTTCATTCCCAGTGACAAGTGGTTCATTATAAATGAAGAAAATCTTGGCTTCCAAGACTGCCTTTGTAAGTAGTGAGCACTTGAGTATCGTGTTTCAAATGGAAGGCTCCAAGGCATCTATTGAAGGTTCTGTGCTTTGACTGGTTTTTTTTCCTTTCTGAAGAATGGCAGAAGGGAGCCATAGTACTCCACCCATTTCCTTGCAGAAAGTCTCTCTATAAAGCAGAGAGAAAAACATGGACTTCCCTATAAACTTAGTTATGAGTCCATCTGGGAAGACTTCAGCCTTCACAGTGGAATGACATCAACCTAGACTTTCTGTATGAACAAGCAATTAGTGACTGAACTTTCCTTAGGGTTCACAAAGTTCAGCTACAGAGGAATATCAAATATCCAGACCCTGAGGACGAGCTGAGAAAGGGAGGAGTATTCTAGGGAAAAATAGAAAAATCATTCTCAAGCCTGACATTAGAACTGTCTTGTTCAGCAGCTATATTAGGGCAAACCAAATTTAAACCAGCTTTTCTACATTAATATCACATTGTTTATCCTCAAACCATGCTAGTTTGTGACAGGCTGGAAATAAAGATGATGAGATGCTTCCTCGTACACCATAGATTTAAGCTGTGGAACTCCTTGATGCAGAACACTATGGCTACAAAATTTTGTATATATTCAAGGGAAGACTGTCAAACTATGGAAGAGAAATTAACTAAGGTTTCCTTACACTACAGAAACTACCTCTGCTTTAAAGTCCACCGGGTACAACTGGTTGTAAGTTAAGAAACTATGAGGGAGGAGGGGCATACACGGTTGCCCTATTCCTATCCTCTACCCTAGGCAACCACATTTAGCTGGTGTCAGAAACAGGATTTTAAGACAGGCAGGCTTTTGGTCAGGCCAGGATGGTATTTTTATGTTCTCATTATAGAATTTTTTTTTATTTTGGCACCTTCTAACATACCCATAGATATGTAAAATAGTCATTCCTCCTCAGATTTAATGCTAATTGAGCAATAACAGGAGCAACACTTTGAAGGTAACTTTGTATATCAAAGTTAATGTTTAAATGTGCCGATTTCCGCTATACCAATAAGCTGGACTGGTGTGAACAACTGGCACCCCTCTACAAAATCTTGTGCCTGTGGTGATTCCACTCTGCTTTGAAAACTTTCAGATAACTTTTCATATGGCCACATACACCCCAGAGATCAGACCTGTGAGTCACTATAATCTCCAGATGTCTTAGGAAAGTCCACACATCTTCTCCAAAACCTGAATCAGCTACTTTAAAGCCTGGGGGGGTTTCTTTGTATTGTAAAATGTGGTTTATATATATATATATCCTAATAAGTGGACCCAGCTCAAAGTTGGTGTTCCATTCTGGCAAAGGTGAAAAGTGTCAAAACTGTGCTGAAACAATTCCACCCTCTGAACTGAGCATCAGAAGCAACAAGCTTGAACAACAGTTCAACAAGGTTGAACTGTAGTGCTTATTTAACTCAAAAATGATAATTATTACTTATTNGCTGGCAGGGCTCGACCCCCGGAGCCTCTCAGCAGCAGGGCAGTGGCCTGGGCGCGACCTCCTTCCCCTCGGGCTCCTGCCGGCCCGGAGGAGCGGGGAGCGGATCCCGGCTGCGGGAGGGTCGGGAGGAGCGGCCGGGGCGCGGGGCTGC
>VWZW01002359.1:744766-828693 GCA_013397115.1 Edolisoma coerulescens
CCTCTACAAAATCTTGTGCCTGTGGTGATTCCACTCTGCTTTCAAAACTTTCAGATAACTTTTCATATGGCCACATACACCCCAGAGATCAGACCTGTGAGTCACTATAATCTCCAGATGTCTTAGGAAAGTCCACACATCTTCTCCAAAACCTGAATCAGCTACTTTAAAGCCTGGGGGGGTTTCTTTGTATTGTAAAATGTGGTTTATATATATATATATCCTAATAAGTGGACCCAGCTCAAAGTTGGTGTTCCATTCTGGCAAAGGTGAAAAGTGTCAAAACTGTGCTGAAACAATTCCACCCTCTGAACTGAGCATCAGAAGCAACAAGCTTGAACAACAGTTCAACAAGGTTGAACTGTAGTGCTTATTTAACTCAAAAATGATAATTATTACTTATTAGAGACAACAAATACATCTATAGGGTAAAGATGCCTCAAAAATCATAGGAGTCACTGGGCCATTACACGGCTTTGAAAGCCATGTTCCCACTTCTTTTTCCATGTTACATATATACCCCTGTTTGTCATGCTAGATCTTCAGCTAGCCTGTAGCCAGGCTGTTTCACTGGAGAGCACCACTAGTATTATTCTAAACTAAAATTAAGAAAAGTGGTTATATTTGGCCTGGCCTATACTGCCATTGCAATGTAAACCAGAGAGCTTAACCACACACAAATCCTTGAATTGCTTGGCTTTTAAAGTTTAATCATAGACCCTTTCTGGTTTCACTGCTGAGGTTTCCATGTAATTGGAATGAGGATGTTGGAACTGAGCACAAGTCTCCCAGTGGCAGCTGCCAGTAGTTGGATAATGCCACTGACATCAGTGCTGCCAAAGGAGAAAAATGGTCTTTTCAGTAGTGTTTTGAGCTCAAAATCAAGAGTTCTGGGTTTGGTTTCTGGCTCTGCCACAGACTTCCAACAATTTTACATTTTTCCTGCGTGTTTCCCATCTACAGATGGGAATAGTAGAGCTTTTTGTCTTTCTCATTTAAAGTATTAGCTCTTAGTGTGGTGCATCACCCCATTTAAGTGGGGCATTCCACATACGACCATAAGGCACAGACAGCACAGTTCCTACAGCCTTTGTGGGATCCTGAAAAAGGCATGTGATGAGTAACCAGGCTCGCCCCTCCTACTCAGCTGAGCTTTGCTGCATGTATATATAACTGGGAGACTCCTCTACACCAGCAACATTCTGCTTTCCTCACTTGTCTGTCTGTCCTAGAAGACCTTGTTTCCTTGAGATAGTAGTTAGCAAAGTGCCATTTTTCATTGAGACAGATTCATAATTCTCAGCTGGGTGGGTAATGGAGAAGCACTGGTGACTTTTAAGTCAGTTAAAGCCACGTTTTGGACATTACATGAAAGAGCACAATTGGTCTGGTTTCCCGAGGGTTCCTAAATCTCACAAATGTAGTCTGTCTATCCATCCCTGCTTGGATCCCAGCTTTTGAATACACTGAGGGTTTTCAACTATGTTCTACCTTCAACTATATAGCTATAGAAAAGAGAAGCAGAAACATAATATATAACTGCATTCCTTTGGAATAAATAAAACCAGGGTGCTCTACCAAGTGGAATGACTCAGACTGCTGTCCACTGAGGGAAAACCATCCACTGATGTCAGTTCTAAAATTGCATGATTATACTTAGAAGATGTTAAGATAACTGTGTATATTTCCAAAAGTGTATTTTCAAATCTCTCTTTCTTGTTTTAGAAAAAAATAAAATAAAATGGAGCACATGTTACTGCTATTCATATTTTTCATACCTATATTGGGTCTCAGTAATGGAACAGAAACTGAACAAGATTTTACTTGGCACTTAAAGAAGATTCCCCAGATTGTGAGAGAAAGAACTTTCTCCCTTGACAGCCCTAAATTTGAAGCAAAACCCAAATTAGAGCTGAACAGTGTATGTGGAATCGAATGTCAAAGAAAACTGCCAGTGCCAAGCTTGTCTGACTTGAAGAACCTCTTATCCTATGAGACTGTTTTTGAAAATGGCACACGGACCCTGACTGAAGTGAACGTCCTCGGAGCAGCGCTTGACCCAGCTGGGAACACAACCACACGAAGGCCTTCGAGAAAGAAGAGGCAGATATATGGAACAGACAGCAGGTTCAGCATCTATGACAAGAGGTTTATGACCAACTTTCCGTTCAACACAGCTGTGAAGATCTCCACTGGCTGCAGTGGCATTCTCGTTTCCCCCAAGCACGTGCTGACAGCAGCACACTGTCTGCACGATGGCAAGGATTATGTCAAGGGCAGCAAAAGACTGAGGGTGGGCCTGATGAAGACGAAATCCAGAGGCAATGGCAGGAAACGCAAAGGTGCTAAAAGAAATAGGAGAGAAATTTCTGCGGCCAAAGAGGATCCCAAAGCTGCCACAGAATTAAGGCAACAATCCAAAGGTGATGGGAGAAAGCAGAGGAGATCTGGGAGGAAGCAAGGGACCTCAGATGGCATGCCCTCCTTCCAGTGGACCCGGGTGAAGAGTACACACATCCCCAAAGGCTGGTTTAAGGGTGTCTCTGGGGATATTGCCCTGGATTATGATTATGCTGTTCTTGAGCTCAAGCGTCCCCACAAAAGGAAATACATGGAGCTGGGAATCAGCCCAACAATCAAAATGATGCCTGGGAGCATGATCCACTTCTCAGGTTTTGACAATGATCGGTCTGGGCAGCTGGTCTATAGATTTTGTAGCATTTCTGATGAGTCCAATGATCTGTTTTATCAGTACTGTGATGCTGAGCCTGGCTCTACAGGATCTGGCATCTATCTCCGTCTTAAGGAGCCGAACAAAAAGAAGTGGAAACGCAAGATCATTGCTGTTTACTCAGGCCATCAATGGGTGGACATCAATGGCGAACAGCAGGATTACAATGTAGCAGTACGAATTACTCCTCTCAAATATGCCCAGATTTGCTTCTGGATACATGGGAATGATGAGAATTGCACACGAGGCTGAAGAGAGCTGAACCTCACTTTCTTAGCACCTGCACTGCCGCAGAGTGAAAGGCGGCCGCAAAGGTTACTGGAAGAACATCACTCCACGTCAGAATGTTTTTGAACTCAAGGCTCACAAGTAGTGCTGTGGTGACTTGAGGAATGCTGAATTGCTGGGGGAGGGGTAGAACTGTCACACAAAATATTTCTAATTGTAATCAACCTAAATACGCACTTAAAATCCCAAACTATATTTATGTTTGCAATTGTGAAAAATTCAAGTCATTCATGAGGAGAAAAAAAAATGGCTGCACCTGTTTGTCATTTTTTTTTGCCCAGGGGAAGGGTTGAAATATCTCAAATTGGTGTTATTAAACAATATCTATTTTTTTCCAGTGGATTTACTTTTCTCAGGGTTCTGTTCCAATTCTTCAAGTGCAAGTTGTGCATATAGCATGTTACTGTATGTGCAGAATGATCCAGAGAACTGCATGAGAACAAGACATTAGTCTAGCATTCTCTAAAGACCACAGGTCCATGTTGAGAAGCAGCACTATAGTTAATGGTTGTTAGTCTGGAAAACTTACTCTTCTGGTTGCTGTAGGAACGCTCCCATGGAAATTCTGAATTTATGTAGCTGAGGGTTACACCTTAGAGACAAATTCACTTCATCGCTCAGTAAAAACAGCAAAAAAAGAAATTAACAAACATTGAAGTTTCCATATTTGGAAGAAGAAGACACATCTGGACATAGTTTAATGCCTTTAAATGTTCTTTGAGAAGCTACAGGAGTCTTAAACACATGCATTTGCCTTCCAATTAGTATTTGGAGAGCTGTAGGTTTAGTTTCTAGTCAAATGTTTAGCTTTACCATTGGGAGAAGTCACTGACTCCTGAAGTGGCTACTTGACAATCATTTGGAGCTTCACAGATGATATGTTTTTTGGGTGCTAAACATTTTTTCAGTTTTTATAAATTACTTTTATATGAGTTCAGCTTCATAGATAGGATAGTATCTATTAGACTGGGAGCTGGAAATCAATATTTTAGTTTGGCTTTATACAGTTTTGCAAAGTGGGTGGTTTTAATCATGTTATATTCAGACTCCACCTCAACATGATTTACAAGGTTAACTAAAAATTTCTCCCAACTAAATTATAGCACCTTTTGAATGGTTGAACTATCCTGTGCATTATAAAACGTATCTTGTTAGATAGCAGCAGTAGTTAGCGAATAATTTGGTTCAATATGTTTGCAGAACCATGTATTTAATGAAGACACAAACTGAGCTTGACTTTTACACATCTTTAAACACAAACCACCTTCTTAAAAATTGTTGTTGATTGCTATACAAGTCTGTATCTTTTATTTTATGTCAAGATTTTGAAGTACACTGAATTGTTATGGTGCTACGTTAATCTAATAACATAAAAAGATACTGTGCCTTTCTGATCATATCCTTTGGGTTTCAATGCCTTTAGAATATTCACCACTGTAATATTTAATTTTTTTTACCATAAATTTATGCTGACCAAAATATATTTTCTTCCTGTGCAGGAGAAAAATATACAGCAAGATTTAAAAATATTATTTGTTTGTTGGTATCTTTAAAACATGCTTGTAATATCTTTTGATGAACTAAGATGATTCTAAATAACCCACTTTTCTGTAGATGATTGAAAGTATATAACCTGACACACTGAATGTGCAGGCAACTTTGTCATATTATTGCCAAAGCATAAAAATTTAAGACTTGCTTCCATATCATAACCCTAACAATATTTCATTAATTGGAAGAGATCTCACTTTGAAGGAAACTATTTGTTTTGATGTCAACCTTTCCAGGGAACACTCAACTTTTCTTCCTTTATTATTTTTTAATTTTATTTTGTGTGATTGTTTGCAGAAAACTAATAATAATTTTGAAAGTTTAGAAATAAATCTCTAAGATTTTGGGGTTAATTATTTTTTATTGTTGTTAACATCTCTATTAACACGTGGCTTTGCTGACAGTAATTTTAAATCACCACAGTCCAGTATTTAATACTCTTGCTCTATGCAACAGACCTATAGTATTCTTCAGTCAGCCTTGTAATGTTTTTCTTAAGTGCCTTTTTCCATAGTTACTGTGACAAATAAGGTACCACATCATTAATCTAATACAAGACAACCCAGGTCCATGGATTTTTTTACAATTATTGTCATTGTTGATTCAGGTCCAAAACTGATCAAGATAAGGGGGCTTGGTAAATTCCTTGTTTTGTTGAGTCTTATTTAGGCGTGCTCCTTAGAAGAAGAAATAAAATCTCTTTCTTTATCAGTTTGGGAATTGGGAGCAAGGTAAAAATGAAAAATGTTGATGTCAGCTTTCAAACCGTCTTGTCATAATAATCATCTGTTGTAAATATGTCAGCCACAACCTGAGGTTCTCATACCAGGTTTATAAAAACCCTGTGTTTTCAGAGAATAAATACTAGATGCCCAGTGCTTCATTTTGTGGTACTAAGAGATTAAAGAGGTTGGCCAGAGCAACATAAAAATTAATTTAAAAAACAAACAAACCTCTGTGTCTAAGTGCACATGCACAAACACATGCAAATATACAGCCTTGGAGAACACATGTTGTTTTGTTTTGAGCACCTTCAGGCCAGGGAATGCAGGTACAAGAAGACACAGGCAAAATGTTTTTCCTGTTGTCCCTGCATACTAGGCAATATTTCAGTCTTCCACTTGGTCTAGTAGAGAAGGAAATGCTCTATGTAGGCATTGTGACTACCTACTACAGGGACTTCTGGAATAGCTCATAAATCAAGTACTTACACGCAATCCGAGGAATTCAGTGTCCTGCATAGAGCTCTTGGTACCCACTATTGCAAATGGGACAAGAATTTCTGAGCCATGACCATCTCAGATTTTCTTAGAGACCTGCAGTTACTATCTAGTCATCAATGAGAAAACATGAGGAGGAAAGTATGATCCCAAGAGATCAGATCTTGCTGTTGTCTAGGACACCAGCAGCGAGGCTGGGCTTCTAGCCCTTGTGATGCTTCCCTAAAGGATATTTTCTCTCTCAGGTACCAGGCTGTACATAATTTGTTTTCATCAGTACTAATGCTTTTCCATAAGAGTTGGTATGGTAGATCTTTTTATTTAACTGTATTCCTGGCTTTAGGAAAAAACAAACTCAGTCAAATCCCTTTTCTCTTAGAGGGCTACTGGAATTTATGAAGTGAGCAAGTATCTTTTTTCAGGGCCAAAGATAAACCTCATATGCAAGCCATTAACACACCCAGACCAGGTTCTGCAAGGTATTTGTGCATGTGTTTCATCTGAGCCTCTGAGACACACAGTGGAAGTCAAGGGGGTTATCTGCAATGTGAAAAATGTAGTCTAAGTTTGCATTAACTTAACAAAAGAAAAGCACAACACTACGTAGGAAAATTATTTGTTACATGAGGTATAGAGTACCCAATACTTTAATTATTGCTTAAAGAAACTTCTTGACTCAGTTTATAATTTACCATCTTAATTTTGCAGATTTATGTGTCTGTATGGATTATGAATCAACACGAATATGGCTTAAGTAAAAAAAAAAACTCATCCACATGTGAAGGAGAGAAGCAACTGGGGAGTTCTTTCTATTCTGCTGATAAGGGATGACCTGGCAGCAAAAAGCAAATAAAACAGAAAGAAAGAACAAGTAGATGGTATGGAAGACCAGGAAGATGGAGATGGTATGCAAGGGATAAAGAAAGTGTGTAAAGTAACATGAAATGGCCGCAAGGTAGCAGAGGGACCCATTGTGAGAAAGAGTAGGCAGCTGGTAGAGACTTAATAGTATGAATTAAGATGTGAAGTTCACAAGTTTCATGAACAATTTTTCACTGTTAAAGATGAGGCTTTTCTTCCCAGCCAACAGTAACAAGGAAAGGGCTGTGAGAGGACTCAGGTTGTGGCAGGGACCACTAGCAGGCGGGGGTTTTGACCCTGATCTACAATCTCTGCCTGAATTTGCAGGGATTATGCTTCTGTTCATTTAGGGTCCTTGGAAAGCAGCAGATCTCTGTCCTGAACAAAAGGCTTGGCAGTATGAACCTCCCAGCACACGGGATCACCAAGAGTGTAGTGAGTAAAGGGAGTTTCTCATACTTGACCTTTTGCTGGGATTCCTGTAAAGGCTGTTCTCCACTGGAAAAAAAAAATCAAACAAAAAACCTCAGACTTGAGGCATTTAAATGTTGGCTCCATTTTTTGCATCTATCTAGAAATTGTAGGTAATAAATTTTTTTCAAATGTGTTCTGTTTGTGTTTGGCATCTGTAGAAATTTAATCAACTGCTTCTAATTTTAAAGCACAGATTATTGCAGATACTTCCATCTACAAATTCCTGGATTAAAGAATGACTGGGGAGAAAAAAGAATGTTATTAAATTGAAAGCTTAAAATTTCACTCTAATCTCAAAGGATTTGGAAGTATATTTGGGTCCCCTTTGCACCAGCCTTTTGCTCCAAGTGTCAGAGCATTTAGGTTAAAAACCTCCAGAAGCAGCTTTGAGGATACTTTCCTATTCTTTTTTAAGACTGACAGAAAACTTTGTAATATTTTTAACTGTGCAAAATGACAAGCCATTTGATAAAATAAATGCAAACCTTTGCTCTGTTAAGATATTGTATGATGCACTTACTATGTCAATAAATATTTTCTGTTGTTTTTCTTTTCCTCTGTCATGATGCAGTTTGTTAGCTATGGTTGTGTTACACAAACTTCATTCTCTAAGTGCCTGTAATGATTTATCAGTGAATCATCTGGGACTTGGTTTTACAAGATATTAATGTCTCTTTAAATTTGTTCTGGGAAAAAAACCTCCCTGTCTTCAAGATAATTACTCCATGAGCAAATTTGATGAGTAAAAAAAATTAGTTCAGCAAGGAAATGACTCATAGTCTATGCCGCAAGTTATTAATTCTAAAATAAGTAATTAGTTCTGTTTCTGCTATTTGCTATAGTTACACTTTCTACCTTAGAGATCTGTTGAACCAGGCCAAATTAGATGTAAAGTATTATCATCTTGGTTCTCAGGATTATCTTAACTCTGTGCCCTTGAAACTGGTGCTGATTTTATCTCTGACAGTAAAAGGAGAGATTTTTGGCAAGGCCAAGAGCTGCTGGAAATATTTAATGGAAAGTTAAGAAATTATTACAGCTGTGACTAACAGTGTGTCTAAAACAAGCAATATTTACCAGGGGTCTGGCAAGGGCTTACCCACCAGCTCTTATATGGATTCTCATACTGGGGAGGAGTAAGTGTCACAGGGAAATAAATAGGATTGAAAGCTCTGTGACCTGGAAAAAAGTCCGCTTGGGGCTGGTAACAGGATCTAAATTTTACATTGCTGAAATCTACTTTTTGCCACTATCTGGGAGAATGTCTTGGTGCCTGAGAAATGTTTCTCAGCCTCCGTTCAGGGAACACAGACAGAGACCCAGGGGTGACAGCTGTGTCCTCTGCAGGCCATTCCCAAGCCACTGGCACGGATGTGGTTTCTTTGGTGGAAGATATGTTCCAACACGTGTTATGGATCGCACACTCCCAGGGGCCCTGGGGGGCTTGAACTGGAATCCTATGCAAATGTCTATTCAGCCCTAAAATGTTCCCATACAACCCAGATCCTTGTGCAGGTATTTTCCAGTCGTACTCCAATTTCTCATAGTCTATAACAAACGCTCAAAAGGCCTTCCCCAAATAATAGACACCCAAATCCTTCAAATAAGTGGCATCTTATGCTGTTTATTATGCCGGTATTCCTGATGAATTATTCATTCCTTCTGCTTCAAATATGTTTTTAGACCTTGATAATGGATAATCCTTCCGTTGTTATTGCTAAGAAAAGAGATCAGATATACTGGAAAAGCCACACAAATATTTACTTGTGCTTCTTGGTAATTATGTACACACCATACTTATTGCAGTTGCTATGGCTCTACTTCTTTTCCATGTGAAAGAGTTTGAAAACTTTGGATGAAATCAAATTGGGCTGGCTTTCAGACAAATTACTCAGCTGCCCTTTGGCTGCAGTTGCAGCACTCTCCCACCCCTCCCCTCCAGTTTAATTTCCAAATTTATGGATTAAATGCTGTTTAAAGCTTTGCCTAGTCAAGGATGAAAGCAGCCAGGAGACAGCACACAGCGATGGACCCTTTCTGTATCTCTCTGTGGACATTTTGAAGCAGGCAGAAGAAGAGGACAAGAGAAGGCAAAGGTGAAGCCCATGAACAACAGTAAAAAAGCACAGTGCCTTACTGAACAGAAGAAAATGTGATTTCTATTTTTTCCTACTGTCAAAGGCAACACTAGTTTTTGTATTTACAGTTCCTTTGTGTTTTCTTTAATGATTCATCAGCTAAATATTTTTGGCTCTGTACAGGAATGAACCAACAGTGGTGGCGATACAACATGGCCTTGAACATCAGCAGGGACTTACCCTCCCCAAAACACACATAATAAAAGAGAATGCTAAATAACCCCAGAGGGAATTACTAGTAATACAAAGAGGGGGCAGAATTCACCTCTAAGAAAAGCACCAATGAGATATTTGGGAAAAAAGTTTATACATAAAGGCAATAGAGACTCTATAGCTACGTGTGGCATATGGCTGTCTGTGCAGGACATTGATGCATTCCAGAATTACATGGTGAAAGAAAATCCACCTGCTGATTGTCCATCCCACCACCATCCCACAGCAACAGGGACCTACTGTGCTACCAGACTCTTGCTGCTTATTGTGAGTTTGGGCTCAGACCTGGCCTCCATGAACGGTGGATGGGAGAAGAGGCTTCCAAGGATGTGGCCACTGACAATTTAGGTTTTGTACATTTTGCTCTGCATCTACACAGAGGATGTATGAAGCCATTTTTAATAACGGTGAGTTGAAACAGTAAGCTCTTGTAACCAAACTCTGCATCACATTCTCCTCTCATTTACTATGCTCAGTCTTTTTGAAGGGAAATTTGACCCATTGCTTAGTATATGTATTTACTTGTTATAGAACATCATGCACCAGCCATTTGTGACCCGTAAATTTCTTTCAGAAAGAAATAAAAAGGAAGCCAATACTCAAAAGGGGAAGTAGCTTTGTCAGTGTTCAATTTACTGCTCAATTTATTTCTTTGCTTGCCAATTAACCTGGTACAACAGCGATCTGTGATCCAATAATGCTGCTCATTCAACTGATGTGCTTGAGTCCTTCACTTCTTGAAACTGCTTTTTCCTTACCAGTTCAGACTAGATAAAATCAGGCATCTGTGTGAAAACAGTGTTCACAAGCTTAAAAAAACCCACAAAAACAGCTACCACTAATTGTATTTCATTATTCCATACCAGTTTCCAACTTCATTTCATTCTTTCCTGCCTATCTTGGATTCTCTCTAAGTGAGAGAAAATTCCACTTTTTAATTTTTTTAATTGTGCCCATTTTGGCTTTCCACCTCATTTTCTACTCTAACACCAAACACCTTAAATTAAATTAAATTAAATAATACCCAACCACTGCTATAAAATGAGAAACTTGGATTGCTATTTAAGAGAAGCCACTTCAAAGTGCTAATAAGGCAACAGCTGCAAACTGAGAATGAAAGGCAGAGTCACTGAAAGCAAACCAGTGTTCATAGGTCTAAGACAACACATCAAATCTGGAGCTAGCCTTGAGAAATGCTTTCGTAAGCTTTGAGTCAGTGTAAACACAGGCTGCCAGCTGAAAGAACAATTTTGTGACGTCCTTACAAAACAGCGCTGGGCTGCCCTGACAGCTCCTCCTGCCACAGATGCTGACTGAGGGAGAGGCCACAGGCTCTGCACCCCAGCAGCAAGCGCAGGGTTTAATCTCCTAGGCACATGCTACTCTCCAGAGGAAACTGATTTAATTTTACTGGTTTAAATGACTGCAAAAATAGCAATCATTTGATGCTGTTAATCAAATTATACTAACTGGGCTGTAAATGGCTCCTATCACAAGATCCACTGTAATGACAGTATCAAATAAAAAGCAAATGATCCCTGACAGGGATATCTGCCTGTGTGGGATCCACATCTGCTCAACACCTGGAGAAATCTGGCAGAAACTTTCTCGGTAGCTGGCTGTGGGTGAGGATTATTAGACCAGCTATTTAAGCCTACTGCTAAGGCAATGCCTTGTTGCAGCAGCACAGTCTTATAGGGCTAATCCAAGGACAAAGCCCGGAAAAGGACAGCTGTAGGTGTTTCAGATGGGTCTTACCAGCAGCTTTTCTTCACATACCATTTGCCAAAGAGAACATCACAACTCTACAGAAAGGGCAGTCTTCAGTATGAGCAATGTACCTGCCCTCCCTCCCCTTCCCCACAACACGGTTAAACAGCACGAATTTAAAACACTGTAAGTACTGGAAAGAGCTTAGGGAAAGCCATGCTTCATTATATCCCTATTCCAGCCCTTTCTTTAACACTCAGGGTGGAGCCAGGGCTGCAAGCACAGCCAGTTTGCCAAACCTGTGCTGGCCCTCGTGCTCGTCTCTTGCCACAGCTGTCAGAGCCCACATACAGAGCCAAAATTACACAGGCCTGGCACAGAGGGGTGCAGCCACCTACTTTTCAAGGCCACAATGTAGCTTTCTTCTTTTAATTTGGTAAAGACTAGGCTTCCAGGTTAGTATTTTTAAACACATAAGAAGTCACATATCTAGATCCAGAAGCCAGCTCCCTCTTCCTAATTTGAACGCAAAATTTTTGTAAATTTTTAGGCTTGTCTGGCAACATCACTGTGGAAGCAGCTCCTGGTAGAAACATAATAAAGATACAACTCAGAGATACAAGACTGGTGGGAAACAAGGTTACCTATGAAGCAGATAACTGCTAAAATAACTGGAAGGCTCACTGCCATTCTTAAAAAGATTTGACAGGATTTTTTTCTACTACCAATTGACTATGTGCTTTGAAAAAATTTGTTTTGTTTTGTTTTTATTTTAGTGAGATTCCAATGTCATCTCATAGCAGAGGGATTTTTAGGCAGCTCCACCAACTACAGTATTAGGATTTCAGCAGATAATGTTACATGCCCTGGGGCAAGACAAAGGCAGTAGTGACAGTGATGATGATCAACCTTCTACTGATGAGACTGGTTTTGGAAAAAAAACCAAACAAAAAACAATCCAGATATTCTGGCCATTGATACCCACAAAACTTGACATGACAGCAGAGCAGTTCAGGCCTGTGTCCTGCCTCTCGTTATTGCCCCTTCCATATTCACAGTATGGTTCTTTTCCTTGCATGGGCTTCTTTCCCTTGCTACCTGGGTCACAAACACATGCCATGAATGAGTGCAACTAGCAAGGAAAAGAAACCTGTGCTCTCAACCTGTTAATGCTACCACCATCCTTATCTGACAGGCATCAAAAACTCTTCCTTCTGCCATTTCCAGCTACTTGCACCATTACATTTATTGGGAGACACCCCCAGATGGGCACACTCACCACCCTGCAAGTGAGGACCTTGCTGTTGACCCCCACGTGCCCAGCTGGGTGTCTCACACCAGATGCACAGCTCCAGATGCTTTTGTAGCAGGGGCGACCTCAAGGTTGCAATCCAGAGGAACAAGACATACACAGCAGTGCAGTTGTAAGTGTGATACTCAAACAGAAGAGGAGCTGACGATGCTGTCACAGCATGTGAGACCCTGATCTTGTGCCCACGCACTGCTGTGGCCTGTCTGCTCACTCTGCTCACTCTCCTCTCCTCTCCTCTCCTCTCCCCTCCCCCTCCAGAGACCTGCAGCTGCTTCTTGTTTCTGTCTCTCCTGCCAGGTGCATGAACAAGCCACACACAGGAGAAACAGAGTTTGAGGATCCTGCATTTGAAGGTCTGAGGAGGATGGATAGTCCCATCTTCTCCAGAGCCACTCTGCTCTGCTATCTTTACAGTATGCTGAATTCTCCCAGGACAATTCCTGATGCACAAAGAAATACAACCAGATGAAAAGCAGGATGTGGTGAGACATTCAGCCCACAGCTTCCCTCTTCCTTTCCAAATTTCTTCCTTTTCTATAGATTTTGCAGTGCGCTGAGTCTTATTAATGTCACAAAGAGCCCAACAGCAATGCTCTATACTGATACTATTTAAAGAGTCAAATTTCTTCTTTTCTCTTTTTCTATTTTTTTTTTTTCCCCCAAATGGCTACACACTATGAACTAATGTATGCTGAAACCACAGCCCTTCAGGAAGGTCTGAGAGAGCACAGAGGAGCATAGGCTGACCATAGCCCAACAGTGCAATCCTGCTGGGGAAGGCACAGGTGCCACAGTTAAACAGAGTGCAGAGAATACCAAGACTGAACTGATATCTAGATTGATTGGCAAGGAAAGTTTGAAGACAGAGGGCATAAACCAAAAGCCAACTGTCCAAATACCATCACTGCTACTGCAAAGAACAAAGAGGGTATCCCCGTGGACAGAAGAAATAACAGTTCAACGTGCAGCAAGGAGTTGTTGTAACAGAGCAAAAAACACCCAGCAGCTCTCTCAGGATGAAGGTGATGATGTTCTTCAGGGGTGTTTGGAAAGGCTGTGGAATGATGGAGGTCTTCTAGAAAAATCTGCTTTGTATTACCCAATTTTGGTTTTAAAGCAGGGGAATAGAGTAGATATATGTGATTTCTATCTTATCATTCTGGCCAGCAGTCTTAAAGTGGAAACTTCACGTGCTCAGAGTGCATTGCCTTTGCAGTGGAATGCAGAAAGCTCTGTTGGTCTTGTTTATCTGTAGCAGAAAGCCAAATTTTAAATGAAACAGTATGCATAGTTATACTGATCTTTTATATTGGCAATAAAATGCTTTGGCTAAGAGAAAAATACTGTATTTCACACTAGAGTCTGTCCCAGGAAAGCATAGATTGGATCAGCTTAGCTCTTTAGTTTGGCTAGGGAAAAATTATTTCATTTCAGTTGCATCTCCCCTCCATCTCTGAGAGATCTATCAAAATACTGGATTTACCAGTTCAAGTTTCCAGCCACTGTAAGTTCAGTTTCGAATGGAAAAGCACAGCTGGCACGCTGAACTCTGCTACTAGAAAAATAATATTCTCAAACCCTGCCAGCTATTTTAAAGGTCATTAAATGACAGAAGCACATCCATGACAGGCTCTTCATGTAAACTGTGCTGAACTGGGTTGTAATTACTCCATACATGAGACCAGCTACTTCATTTTAAGATTTCCAGAGCAACCACTTGCAATACTGCAGTGGTGTCAAGTTAAATTTGTTAAAATGTAAGTTAGGACTATTCCTATGTCAGCCTCAAAGGGGTAAAGGTACAGCAAAGACAGCATTGCTGGTTTGAGATGGGGGATTTTCCTTGCTAATGACAGAAGCAGTTCATGGGACACAGCCTGGCTTAGGTGTCACTGTTTCCAGGGCTCGCAACTCTTCTGCAGTTCTCTGTTTCTCTAAAGTAGGCAGTTGAATGGAATGTAGATGATTTGCCCATTTCTCAGTACACACTCCTCATCTAAAGAGAGACCGAGGTTGTTAGTGATATGTTTGCAAATTCCTGGAGGTATTTCTAAAAGCTGTTAAAAGCACAAACCACCCAAATCCAGCCTTCAACATCTGTTGGGGGGAAAAAAAAATGCTATCTGAAAAATCCACAAACCAGGTTCAATGACAGAGTAGGATTAGAGTCAATCTTGATGATCAGTCATGAAGCCAAATGTCTAAAGAAACAAAATATTTTAACAGCTACATAAGCCACTTTATTACAATAAATAATTCCCAGGATTCTAAAATCCCAGGGAAATCAATCCTAGATACAAAATATTGTATTTTGGGTGGACAGAACAGTGTAACACTTCTCTAAATTACATTTTTCTTCACTGAATTTATATGCGCAAGACATATATGTCAAGACCTAATATTACATCTTAGTAATCATCAAGAATGTAATCTGTCAGGCTGTGTTTTAAAACCTCCAGAAAACAACTCTCCACTTAGGAACCACAAGGTGCACTTTTTTTGAGGTAACTGAAAATACTGGAAAAACCAGGTAGGCTTACTTGTACATGGACACAAGTATTACCTGTCCTCCAGCAACACGGTTAAAGAGCTACTCGTGAGAAATAGGTTTATTTAGTATCTCAGACTAAAAAGTGTATGGAGCATTAGAGAATTACACACACACACATTAGTTTTATAATTACTACTTACAATCCTAAAAAATAGCTGAGCATTTAAATAGAAAAATCTGCTTACTGTCACTATGTAATCTTTTTATGTTACTTTGAAAAAAACCAATATTTTTTGTATGGTCTCAGTTAATCAGTGGGAACCAACTCACTTGTCTGTACAAGGACTATGGTAACAAGGTGTTTTCATCTGCATATTTTGGATTTTAAAATATAAAGCTCAAAAGAGAAAAAAAATTATCCAAATAACTAGCCTAATTTAATTTCACAAAAGCTTAGGAAGATGCTTAAAAACCATCCATACAGGAACCCAGATGCACTGCTGGGTGATGTGTATACAACTGGAGTTAATGGAGTTTTATGTCAATTCAAAATCAGGTTCAGTGTGTTGAATGCTGCCTTGCCTCTCTCCCTGTCTGAGCCTCGACCATGCCTTAAAGAGTAAAACATTTCAGCCATCCTACAGGAATCACAGGCAGTCAAATATTTTGAGAGAGAAGAGCATTTCCAGCATGATTTGCCTTGGAGCCAAAGGTTCTTTAAGCAAATTCTACACAATCAAATCTTGAAGAAAACGAAAAGAGGCAAGCAGCTGGATTTCCATCAATACCATTTCTGAAATGAGAGTGACGGGAAAGTAATTTGGGTGCAACACCACAAATTTTCACAAAGAGAACTGCAATACTTGGGACCCAGGCAGCAAGGAAAAGTCACCAGCTACCTACAACCTTAAATGTATTTAATTATCTATATTTATTTGTATATTTAAATATATATTCAAAATCAGGACAGCTCATGTCCCACAACACACAGAGCTGGGAAAGCTCAGGGTGTCTGGTCACCCCTGAGCAGCAGGGACGACAGACAGGTGCTGGATACTGTCATGGTGGGATGGAGGCGGTCTGGGAAACGGGGATTTCAATACACTGCTGGAAACCTCTCTTTTCAAGCACAGAGGGGACAATGTGCTCTATCTCCCAAAGGCATGTCCACAGAAACAGATCCTAAGCCAAAATCTCAAAGTGGCTACAGCCCTGTGAATTTTGTGCAAAGGCAGATTCGAAGATGCTCTATTACCTAAGCCAGAATTGGTATAGTAAGACAATCTTGTTTATGCAGTATGCTGGTCTCAGAGTTCCTATTTTTCCCTCTCTTTCTTCCTTTGTTAAAGACTAAGTTTTTCCATGTTTCAAAAGAGAAGTGACCCATTTTCTGTCTTGATGTTTTTCAAAACAAATTCAATACTGTTCTTTCAGTTGGCTGGAGACAGTGTGGGATTATTCCAGATTGATCAACCCAGACTGACAGGGTATAATTACAGACTCATCGTAGACACATAAGGCATAATCTTAAAATTAACTTCAGAATTTAACTTGTCCTACTCTTGCATCTCAGTAGCATTTTTAAAAATCCCTTTTATTTATATGCAGACATTCTCAGAGTATGAAAGGCTATTTCTTTTAAAGCTTGGTGTCTGCTTGGAGCTGTAAATTGTTCTTGCACACAAAATCTTTTTGCTGACATTTAATACCCACACTGCAGGCCTGTAGCAGCTTACAAGGCTGAGGGCACAGAGCTGCCCCCTCCCTGGGCTCACTCTGTACCCACAATGTTCCAGTGCCCACCATCTTCCTTAATTACAGACAGCCTGCAGCCCCAAGAGCAAGAACACACCATCTATCCCCCCCACCACTCTCTAGTGCATCCATCCTGGCCCTCTTCTCCTTCCCTTCCTTAATGCAATACTATCCCTTCTTCCCACACAGTCAGCCTCTTTCCAGGCCTGGATAGGCAAAAGCACAGACAAGGACTACAGAAAGGTGATGTTCTTGAGAGGGCAGAGGAGGATCCCTCCTACTCTGTGTCACCAAGATCCCACCAGTCCCTGCATACTTTCATGGACAACAACTAACCCGTCACCAACTACCAGTTTAAGTCTGAAAAAGTAGCTCAGATTTTGCAGGACGTGTCTTCACTGGTGCACTTAGAGCTATGAAATCTCTGCTTCCAACAGAGTGGGATAGTGCTTTGGCAGGACCTGCAGGACCTCTTAAAAAGATGGCTACTTCAGGGTTTTAGGATATTGAGGTAAATGGAGAAAGTGCTGTGTAGGGTGGACATTCACCAACTCTTTCACAGGCTCTCCAACTCCATCAGAGGTTTGTTTGCTCTCTTTAGGCCTTGCAGTGGACGTCATACCCATACACACATTTCTTCACTTGTTTCAGTTTCTGTTTCTGGTGTACCACCTTTGCTAACTCCCAAAGGCTACTATTCTTACACCTCTAATTGCATGCAGAGATGTCTTGGGCAATGAAACAAGCATTGGGCTTCTGCTGCCCACAGCACTTGCAGAGTTTAATTAAGGGAAAGAGAAGAGGTGGTGAAGCTTTAGGAGCCAAAATCTGGAGCAGAAAAAATAGCAGTGCTGTCTGCTTTAAAATGCATATAGCCTCTCTCCTTCTGTAGTCCCATCTCTGAAATTCTTATTTCAACCCCTCATTAACACTCAGCGTCTGCCACTTCCCACACTGCTCACAGCACTAGCAGTATATAACACATGGAAAAAAGATTTTCTATTTTAATACAATTTCTGATATATTTCAGGGCCTGGAAGATCTGAATCACTAAGTCAGTGTATTATCTTTGTGTCACTGGCACTGCTCCTACCACAGCAAGTTTCAGTTGGCATGTCTAAGCATTAAGAATTATTGGGATTTTTTTTCTCCCCCATGCAGACTAAGTCACCTGAGCATGCAGCCCTTATTCTGAGATGAGAGATGGGGAAGGGGGGCAGGAGCAAATGCCCACATCACGAAGACAAAATGGTTTTAGCTGTGGCAACTGGACATCTCATGAACTAGATGCTGCCTGCCCCCCCCCAGTAAGCAGTACCTCATAATACTGAAGTCTCAAGTACATTTACAAAGCAAATCTTCCTTTCTTCCCCTCTCTTTTCCCCCTACCCCAGAACAGCTTTTGCTCTTGACTTTCCTGCTTGTTTTTAGGGCAAGTCGCTAGCCTTTGCACCTGCCTTAGAAGTTCAGGTAGCAGCCTGATTGTGCAAGCACCCTGAAAGGCTAAGGTGGTCCCCAGGATCTTAGAAGACAATTTAGTTCTCACCATCCAAGCTTTCATCTGTGGAAACACCAGCATCAATTCAGAAGCCACCAACTCAAGCTATAGTACATTTACAGCTAAAATTTTCAAATAAAGCCAATTAAAATTAATGAACAAATGAACAAAGAAGAGGAGTAGGAGGTAATTCTAACTCCAAACATTCAAAAAGATGAGTCAGCTCAGCAGAATGAGTTGGATTTTTTTTCCAAACCTCTGCAGTAAGCTGAATTCAGGTTCTCCAGATGTTTACCACTCCTTAAGGCACTCATGGCTTAAGGGGGAGCTACAAAAGCCTGACGTGGCCAGAGGTGCCAGCACGCAGGACAGCAAGAACTTGGATAAGGGACATATCAGCTGCCTGAAATCTGTCCTCCCCTCATGAAAAAATGCAGGGAAGGAGACAGCTTCTTTTTTCCACAGATGGGAGCACTCCTTTCCACCCACTCTTCCCTACAGCTCATATTGAAAAGAGGTTAGTCATAGCAGGACATAGACACGTTCGTGCCTGGATGATGAAACTCAGATGATAACAAGAACATGTTCTTGTCTACAGGCCAGGAGACAACCACGTGGTTCCCTTGCAAGCCAGATTTTATAATGCCTTTGTGCCAGGGAGAGCAAGTCACTTTTGCTTAGCCTTAGTAAGCATTTGGGGAAATGCACCGCTTTTACTTCCCACAGAGAACAAGCTTCTAGGTGCTCTTCCACCAAGTTTCCTTTTGTCCAGGCTTCTATTTGTTTACAGGATAACAAATCTCTCTCTCTCTCTCTCTCTCTCTCTCACACACACACACACACCTGTTGGCCATGAGATCTAGAGAAAACTAACCAAAATCAGGACCAAGGGTTGTGGACATGGATGAAGCTAATGCAGAAAGTCAGTTACTCTGCAGCAGGGGCATGTCCCTGGCAAGGGGAAAACCCTCACCCTGAGGTCTGGCCCCTTGAAACACGTGACATTGCAAACATTCATTTGCAATTTAGTGAGTTGTACCTCATCATCTCAATTTGAGTAAGACACTAATGAACTGGTCTAAATATATTTACCTGTTTGGTTATGGTTCTCCTCTGAAAACGCTGTCCTCATTTTGAGAAAACATGCACAACACAGTGGCAAGAAGTCGAGTGTTCCCTGCATTTGGCAAGACACAGCACACAGGCAGAGTAGGAAAAACCATGGTGAGCCTTTCTGGGGGTGCAGTTACTGACCTTGTTCGAGTCTTCATGCTCAAACAGTGAGGAAACAGAGCAATTTCCTGAGCATTACACACTTTTAATCCAGAAGATTGGGATGCAACTGAGAGATCATCATAAGGCTGAAATATAAAACCAATGCCCCCTTTATGCTGCCCTGGGACATTGTGAATGCTGCAGTGCCAGGTAGTGGCACTGTGACATAGGGGTTCTGGGGTCCCCCAAGTGCAGCCCTGCCCCCCCCACCCCCCACCCCTTCCACCCAGTACCCTTCCAAGGAAGGCCTTTATGGTCCCTGGAGGCCCAAGGGGCTGTTCCTACTCTTGGCTGCCATACACTGGGCACAGCTGAAAACAGTTGGGAATGGTAGTGAGATGAAACTACTGATGGGTTTATTCAGATAGATAAAATAAACTATAAAAAACAATCCCGTAGCACACGCTTGGTAATTCACTGGTTGCAAAATTGGTGCAATGAGTGCAGAAAGCTGTAGGTGTGGCACTTAGGGACATGAATGAGTGGTGGAGGTGGCAGTGTTAGGTTAACAGCTGGACTCTATGATCTTACACGTCTTTTCCAATTTAATGATTCTATGATTCTATAAAAGTCATTCCCATATGCAGCAGACTCATCAATCAGTGTCAGGACCTAAACACATTTTTCTCCTCTCAAAGTGTATTTTTGTGTTCAACATCTTAATGATTATGAAACTGGCAACAAGATATTTACTTTGATCAAGGTGTTTATTGCATCTCAGAGGGCACACATGCACTGGGGTTTTTTGTTTTTTGGGATTTTTTTTTGTTTGGGATTTTTTTAAACTGAAATACAAAGAAAAGCCATTTTGAAATTAGCTTTTTATAGAACTTTCCCATTACAGTGTATGTTATCCCCACAGCAAATTCAGATACAACCACTTTTAATGGTACCATACATTGATTAAATAGTTCATTTGAAAGACTTTAGGTGAATATCTTTCCAACCCAATATGCTTTTACAGAGAACTGCCAAGCCACTTGTAACACTGATCAACAGTGACCTCATTGAAGAGTCAAGATCTTACACCAAGCCATCAGCAGAAACAGTATGAGAACGAATAAAAATTAAAGAAACACAGTATGTACAGTAAAGGGCATGGATCTCTGGATCAGAATTAAATCTAATCACCAATAGTACAAAAGCTACTCACAGCGCATTCGGGGCAATGAGAAAACACTATCCTAAGGCATACACAGGAAAGCACTAAATTAAGAGATGTACGGAAGAACTGAACAGAGATGGGTAACATCACTTGTAATGTTTTGACTACAGATATACCAAAAAGTGCTCTCATATTTGAAATCCCTTACTGCCAGCACAACTATGGTTGCTTTTTCCTGACTACATGGAGAGAAACTGACTCTTTACTTAATTTTCAGTGCATTTAGCAAGAACTGATAAATATGCCAATTATAAATGCAAAAACTTAAGTAATTAAAATAGATTTAAAAATAAAAACAGCAATAAATATGGTATTCTTTCAGATATGATTTTTCATTCTTGGTAAATCATTGAAAAAGTATTTGTCATGGAAGTTTTCCTTTACATTACTTTAAATTATTTTAACATATACAGTGCCACAAAAATAAAACATTTGTTTTCACGACAATTGAGATTCCTGTGACTGGAAAAAAAATGTATTCTGCACAATTTCTTTAGTAAGTATTTTCTTTACTATCTGGTATTATCACACTATGTTTTGTAACAGATAAAGGAGAAATTGAGTCGTAGGGAAACTTTGGGTGTCCTCAAAAAGTTATATACATTGAAACCTTCAAAAACCACAGACATTGCTCCAAATGGCTCACCAAACAACAGCTGCATAATCTGCCCCCGTGGGATAGGTTCAGAAAAGCACTAGAAGGCATCAGAAACATACATCCATTGTTTAAATTGTAAAACACAAATAACCCAAGTACACAAATTTCGAGAGAGTAGGGATAACAGCTAAGGTAGTACACATTCCTAATGTTCACTTTCACAGCTGTGCTACACGTTTCAGGAGGAAGAGAAAGTCTGAGTAAGCACTGGGTTTGGTACTGGTGGCTCACTTTGAAACTCTGAGCATCCATTTGTAGACTCCAAACTCATGTTTTTAGCATCCAGTCAGAAAAACCGCAGCTGTGAATATAGAAAAGTATTAGATGGAAACTGATACAATGAGTTAGTAAAGCATGTTCTAGAAAGAGCACCAAATCTGCTCATTTCTTCAGAGCTCAAAGGATTTGCTGTCAGACTCCAGTGAAGCAGCAGTTTTCCCACAGCCAGTTATGAATCTCTCTATTATAAATACAAGTTGAAAGCAGTGAGTCCCAGCAGTGAAGGTGTATCTCCACTCCTGGCCATCTCTGCCAAGTGCCAGGTACACCTCCCTGGGGCTGGAATTCAGAGAAGGGCAAAGTGGGACTGGGAGATGCGTGCTAAGAGCAGCCTGAATCACTGCTGCCAGCTCCAGTGCAGAGTGGGCTCAGAAAAAATTTTAAAATTAAGCTCTAGGAAGGAAGAAAAGTGACTCATGAAGATGGCTTTAAAGTTATGTAATGATTGTCCTCTCCTCACCTTATTTTAGCCACTTCTAGTCTTCATTATAAAATGCATACCTTACTTCTGCATTATTATTTTTTAATTGGCAATTAGTGTTTAATTCGATTTGATATTCCTACCTGGACCTCCAAAACCATCAGAATAATGTTTTGGCCTTTATTTCCTTCTATTATGCAGTACTTCTTTTTTGCATCTCCTCCAATTTTCTTTACATTTACTCCTCTGTTCTTCCCCACTGCTGTTCTACACAGCACTGCTCAGGACCTCATGGCCTTAGCATTCAGAAAAGCAGTGCCTTGAAAAATTGTATGGCAGGGGAGAACATTAGCTGGCAGCAGTAAAGAGATGCAAACAACCCTCCCTTGATGACAAGAATATGTAAGTTTTTCCCCTTTTGATGCCTTCACACCTGTGATAGCAAATCTGTTTCAAAACCCACAAGACTGGAACAAGCCTCTTCAGCACCATTCCTCCCCCTGCCACCTCCCCAGTATTTGTACCCTGTTATCATTCTACATGTTTCAGTATTAATTTCAGGAAAAAAACCAAACATGAATCCTTGGACTGAATGGAAACAAGGTAAAAATGGAAGTTATACATTGAAGATACCTTTTTTTTTGCCAAAAGCAACTGTCAGGAAAAGTTATCTATGAGCCAAGCTTTCAGGCTGAAGTTAAAGAGTGTGGACAGAGAATTTGGTTTTCATTACAGTGCATGTTTCTATCTCTGCAGCTGCGATTTTATCAGTCATATTCACCCTAAACAACATCTGTGTGCCAGACATGTACCACAGTGTGACATGCTCAGGCAGGCAGCCACAGAATACCTTATCGTTTACAAGAAATCCTTGATGTTAAGATCCGCTAATGGGTCCTTTGTTGGAGGTTTCTTGGGGCTCTGAGTAGCAGGAGTTGGGCTTGGAGAAAGCTAACAGATGCCAGCCAGGAAGGCAGGAAAAAAACAAAGCAGACAAGAATACACAAGCATTAGAAAGACATAAGCAGTTCTCACACAAGCACATTGCAAGCATACAAAGTTCTCATTCGTCTGCCAGTTCAGCGTGGTGCTGTTTTGCTCAAGCATTGTTTGGATTCCATCCTTACTACAGGGTTAACAATGTTAGGCAGATTTAATGGATAAGGCTGTAGACACTGCAGATCCTAATTAGCATAGCTTCAGATCACTCTCTCCCTGTAAGACAGAATGGAGTTAGGATCTTCAACTCAGACAGAAGACAGACAATTGTTAGATGATAAAAACCAAGGTGCAGAGCAAGCAGAGTGCATCCTGCAGGGTACGACTGAAAATCCCTGTGAATGGCAGTTAAGTACAAATTATTTGACACTGGTAATGTAAATAAGAGTCCAAAACAAACTGGAAACATGACTAGATTATACTAGGTTCCTCCGTTGATAGGTATAAAAATCATCAGTAATTCCATAGAAAATGTCAGTTTTCAAGTTCCATGCAACACGTCTGACCACATGGTGGTCAAGTGATTCTCCCATTCTGTCCTTACTCCTCCCCATTCCTACCTCAGCTCAGGGCACAAGAGATATTTCATATGCAGCCCTGGCACCTTGATGTTCACTCCACAGAAAAAATTTTCTGTGTCCCATAATATTATTCTTGGTAAGTGCAGAGATAGTTTAAGGTGGGAAGAAAAGCAAGACTAAGTATACTCCTACTTAGAGCAGTTTCAAGTTCTCTCCATTTCTACACAGAAAACCTCGACAAGATTCATTGGGAATGTAGGTCCCTACCTGGAAAGTGTGGTTTGCTGTATGTTGATTGCTTAATGTTTGCAAAGCAAGGGAGGTAGCCTGGTTTCCAGGGTTACCAGTGAGATTTTACAGCTTCAGCATCAACTTCCATCTGCCTCCTTACTTGAAAGGCAAGATGGACTTCTGACTTACAAAAAGCAAAATACTACAGCTAAGTAATTTCCTGCCTCTCCTCTGGAAGGGCCTTTCCTTTTCAGTGTTATTACAAACCAAACTCTACTTTGAAATAATAGCCTGGAACAGGCATTATAGCTTATGCTGCATCACCTGCTGAGTGTAGCTATAGTAAATTTTGGTAGGCTGTGAGCAGAATAGCAATGCCCTTAAGTTCCACCTCGAGCTTTACTCAAATATCCCCCAAAACTAGATCTTGGATGTAGCTAGCCATAGGAGACTTTTCAAAGCCATTCCATTGGTCTCATACAAGGCAACTGAAACAAAAAATCAAGGTGGTTCATGTGATCTGCTGCAAGGCAGGCAGCTGATCCCTTATGACATCTCATTTGCAGACCTAGAGCTAGAGTTGACCTGAGACAAAGCACACACACAAGCTACTTTCTAGAGACGTGGAGAGCAATTAAACATTCATGTAGCAGTAATGCTCACCTGTACACCAGGGCCAGTGGCGGCTCCAAACGGGGGCCTCATCATCGGCTGCCCGTACATGACCGGCTGTTGGGGCATCATGGGCACCCCTGCACCTGCTGGGGGCTGGAAACCAACACCGAGTCAGCAGGGGTCTGGGTGAGGGAAGGACAGCAGTGTAGCAAAAGAGACTCACCATCCCAAATGCTGCTCCTGGCTGTGGGACAGGTGGAGTACCTCCTGCGGCAGGAACAGCACTTGCTGGAGGCACAGCTCCTGCCTAAAATACAAATTAAAAAAAAAAAAAAAAGAGCAAAAATCTAGCACCAACCATCTGGAAACCACACGGAGTCTTCAGCATTCTCAAAGCTGTTCTGGAAAGTAGGACTGTTATGCAGCACATAGGCAGCCTCAAAACCACAATGCTTCAAAGAATGAGGGAGCTGAATGAGTCCTTATGCACAGCTTGTTTCTTCCTAAGAAACCAAGGGCGACAGACTCCATTCTCTTCATGAACAGAGTCCATTTACTGACTACAACTCAAAATAGTCCCGAGAAAATACACACTTTGCTCCTCCTTCTAAAGACTGTAAGAAAGCATCCCAATTTCAGCTAACACACTATGGCATTCACTGTAGCACTGTATTTTAGTAAAAGCTTAAGTAGATTGTAAAGCTAAGGGAAACAGCTGCTATAATTAGTTTACAGTGAAAAAAAAAAATTATGCACCAAGATTCACTGAAGTTAAAGAATAAGTTCACACACTTAAACCACGACCAGAACCATTACATACTTTGCTAAGGACAGTTTAGTTTATCTTGCTATGCTTTTCATTCATATACTTGACTTGTTATGTTTTCATTCAAATAATACAAGGCAAAAAGAAGTTTATCTTCCACTGGAATTCAGAAAGAGAGAACTGTTAGTTTATGAACTCTAGTCCAGTCTGAAAGTTTTCTGGGGAGCATTTCAGTTAAAAACTGTACTGTGCAAATGGAGTCCCCAAACTAAAACCAAGATCTGGACACTCAGGTACGTAAAGCAAGAAATTAAACCAGAGATCTGACTGCTTTTACTGGGACAAATTGTAGCTCAACATCCAGCTAGGCAGATGCCAAGAAAATGGCCACACAAACTGAGTCTGCTTTTGCCTCTAAGCACTAGATCACTCGAGGGAATGGGCTTTGATGTGACTCTGCTGATTTTAATCCTGGAATTGAAAGGTCTCAAGGAAAGGAATAAGAGACCAAAACTTAAGTGGTTCAACAGTGACATTTAGAAAAGCTTCATTTTTGTCTTCATATTTACTTTGCCCGCAGACCTGGGTTTCTTTCGATTCAAAAAGTACCTACGTGCACGATTTTTAAGAAAATATATACTACACATATGTTTCATGAAATGCTATCAAAACTACCCAGCTTCTCAGGAAGACCAGTTACTTATCAGATGGTAAAATCACTACAAGATCAGGCTGATGCTACAGAAGCTTGAAATTTCAGGCAGTACAAGTCATCAAGTAAAGCAGTGAAGACATCATTTTCAAGCTTACAGCACAGAAATGGTTAATCACTACTACCATATTCAACCCATTGGCGGAGAATTGCCTGTTGGACAGACAGTCCAAGAAGAGCTGTGTTAGAAGCTTCTAGCTAGTTTTAAGCCAGCAGTAATAACTGTAGTGCAGGTGAGGTGCTGTTAGTATCTTCATGTTTAGTAAGTGCAGTAAGAGTAAAAAAAAATTCACTTACACTGTACAGTATTGCCCAGCCTTTCTATTAAGAAAAAAAGTTGACGTTACAACTAACACATTAAGTGAAGTACAGGGAATTCTTGTATCTTCCATAAGGTTATGGAATATGCTCAGACTCCTGTTAACACCTGGATGTGGCAGCAAGGACCTGAATCGGTCATGGTACCCCTTCACAGTTCTTACTTTCCTTTGCCAACCCAACCTTGTTCAAGTGGAGGCTGTTTTAAGCTTTGTGAGACATTTGACGAGATGAGTTATGACCCCTCTTCAGATTACTTTTGTACCTTACTCATGATCAAGTTGCTCTTGTGCCAAGTTTAGATTTTTAGCTCAACTCTACCCTCTTCTCTCAAAATTAGCGCCTTCCAATACTTTTTACAGGGTAATCTCACCTTTCCCAGTTGCTTTACCCCGCTAAATAAGCTACCCACTCTTGATCTAACATCAGTTACCTGATCAGTATGAATACTGTGTAGTCTTTTGATCTACTTCATTCAGTAAAACTTGAGAAAAACCTACATATTTTCTCTCCTTACAGTACGTCAGCTTTGGATCAACAGTGTTTTATTTTGGGCTCTTGATCTGGGCCTCATCCTGGCAAGAACTACATGGCTAATCACACACTTGGAAATGCCCACAGGTGTTAAATGTACACATAGAGCAATACCTTGATACGTATGCTAGTTTATTTTTCATTTACTATTCAGGGGTTTATTTATGCCAGCTGTAAATCTGTTCTTAAAAAATGTGACTTGAAACCCTCATATAATTTACACAGAAGCCAACTGTTTAGCCTCAGTAGACTGGAGGAGTGCCTACATGTATGCTTGCACAATCTCATCGAATATTGGAAGTCCAATACCAGTGTTATCTTTGGATTAACCACCTACCAATGGACCACCTGGGACACCACCAGTTGACCATGTTGCAGGGGCTACTTTTGGCTGCCAGTTTGCTCCTCCCGTTAACTTTTTCTCTCCAGCATTCCACTGAAGGTCTCCCCTAACAGAGAGGGAGAGAGGCAGGCTATTATTTGCATACTTCTACAGTGAAAATCAAAACCAGTTGCAGCATAAATTAGCATCAGACGTGCAGCTACATTAGCTTATGGTGTATGCGGTTATTAACAGAAAGATATACTTTTAGTGACACTCAGTTTCAAGGGTTGTTAGCAGTAGACACCAGAACACTCTATGCTGAAGTCAGTTACATGGTTATGGCCTTTGTGGTGAGAATTAAAGAGAAGTTTTACTTAGTATTGACTGAAGGTAACATATCGCATATACCCTCGCAAAGTAGGAAGAGGGACTGCTACTGCCTATTCTACTGGGGCCAGGCAGGAGAGCTGCCTGCTAGATGTCTTTGAAAGGCCATTTCAGTGCTGGAAATCTTGCTCAGACAGCTGAAGAAGGAAAGTATTCAGCTCTGCAAAAAGTTGATAGATACAAGAGAAACAAATCATTCACAGAATAACAGGGCTGTCGGAAAACCAGGTTTTGTTAGAGGCTGCTCTACCCAGAATAAAATACATCATTTGAACAAAATAGATCAAAGGAAGCTACATTTTGGGGCTAAACCTCCTGATATATTTGTACATATCCCTCCTATCATCTCCACATAGGCACAAAACATTCTGAAGTCCTGCATACAGAGGAAGACTCAGGGCAGAACGAAGCATTTACATAAAGAAGATAAAAAAAAAATGCAATGTTGTAAGTATTTCTTTTTCCAAAAAGCAGCTTATCGCAGCATGGAACGAACCTCTTTTCTATTTTGGAAGTATTTCAATGCCTACACAATAAGTAAATCCAGCATCTGTAAAAATATAACAAAACTATCACATATTGGCATAGATTACTGAGGGGAGCTATACAATCGATTATCTGGACTATTTGTTCATTATAAGCTGTTTAGAAATCAGCTATCCAAAATGAAGACAGTAATTACAGGAAAAAAATATTTCTAAGACTCAGATTAAAGACAGCAAGTTTATAAGCTGTATCAGGAACACTGAACCTTAATTATTCAGTGAACCTGTACAGAATAGAATGCTTTCTTCAGAATTTTTCTGGATTGGGAGGTCAGGGCATATAACCAATTCATTGTTTCTTATTAAACACTGAAATAGATGTAGGGCTATAAAGCAGAGCAGAAAACTTCCTTTTATCTTTAAGTAAAGTTGAACTTACTTTTTAGAAGTAGTACCAGAAATTCCAAGATCTGAAAATTGTAAGGAAGAAAAGGAAATAAAAAAGAAGCCACCCGTTTAGTAAATTGAAGCATGTCAAAGTAACAGCTCTTTTTTTTGTCTTCATTTAGACAGCATCAGAAAACTCGCCACATCTACCTATTCTTCTGGACAAACATCTGAGAAACCCTGCAGATATTTTGCACTTGAGAATGTCATTTTTGCCTCACAAGCAAACTGAAGTAACTATATTTAGGTCTACAAAATGCTAAGTTATTTAAGAGCACCAAACTATTTACCATGAATGACAACACTAGTTTCTGTTCCTCATTACACACAGGGAAATAAAAAGCTGTATTCCACATACACATAGATCTGGACATAGCCTAAAAGTTTTGCACTGTTTTATCAGCTCTGTCATACAGGGAAACTCCAAATAGTTTCCTTAATTACCCTTCGGAAGAAGTCTTAAGTTAAATTTTAAAGAGTGCTCTTCTCACAGGACCAGTATAAGTCCTGTAAGTCATAAATTGCTGTTTGATGTTCTCCTCCAAACTTGGATACACCAAATGATTCGCAGAAGACGTTTCAAGGGATTAAAAGTCTTGCCAACTTCTAAGCACAGTATTTTCCCCCACACCTGACAGCCATGTCTGCATCATAAGATCAGTTACACCTTTGTTATGGTGTGTTTTACATATACTAAGGGAGTATTCCTTTTATACAGCCCTCCAAAATACAACTTCAGCGGGATTACACCTTAGCCTAGGTGGGCCTCTGTTCGGTTTTTTTGGGGGGGTTGCAGCTACTGATTTCTAATTACAAAGGCTCTAGCCCTTTTCCTACTACAGGAAAGAACATATTTTTGTTTAGCATTTCAAGAACATGTTTGGTAAGTTCTCTGCCTGAGAGAAGGCCTGTTCTTGAGTGCACTCATCACCCCACTGCTACTCTTTCTCTCACTGAACATGAAGTCAGCTATTTGCGTCCACCGGCTTTGCTGCTTAAACTTCAGAATGCCATCAGACACTTAGGACAATTTTAACTTTTCCATCTATTACAGAGAGGCACATCCATTAAGAGTCTGATGTGCCTCTGGAATATACCTGGGATGGTCACACATTACAAATCACACCTACCAAACAAATGCCGTTATTTGACTCAGATCCTGGGCTCTAAGAATGACAAACCCAGACTACGTGAATCAGCTGTCTGAACCAAGCCTTGTTCTTGCCAATAACTTCCCCAATCTCTCCAGCGAACAGGAGGAGACTGAAGCAAGCTAAAATAAACAGGTATTTGGCTCCACGGAAAAGCAACATAGCTGCATGCCACACCACTTCAAACCAAAATTTGTCACTTACTGCCTACTAAGTTTGCAAGAGATGAATCAAGATCACTTCCAAGGCCTTTGCTTGCTGCTGCAGCCGTGACTGTTGCTGTGGCCGTAGGTGCTACAGGTTGACCAGAAGGAACCATAGTTGGCATAAGAAGATCACCTAAGCCATCAAACACTGGAAGTGAAAGGAAAGTGAGTTAGAACAGCAGCTGTGATCAAAAACGCACTGCCTGCTACTCTGCTGTTGCTCAACGAATACAGCACAGACAACCACATCACAAGTCTTACCAAAACACCATTTGACATTAAAAGTAATGCCAGCAAGGGCATGCATGTCATTTTACTAGACACTGAATGTACAGTAATTCTCAAAAAGCTATACCAATGAAAACTACTATGAGAAGACATGCCTAAAAGGAATTTAACTGGAGCGTTGAATCTACATAGATACAGCACCACTTTCACATGACACTATTTTTCTTACAACCATCCTTATAGAGATGTCAGATACACACACATTTGTCAGGAGATATTCATTTAAAGGTTTTTAAAATGAACATCTTGCTGCAAACACCAGCCAGAATTACTGTGGCAAAGGCAGTCTTATACCTTGACATCTCACAGCAACAGGATTGGCAGTCTCAAGATGTTACTATTCACTTGCAAGCAGCAGGGAATCGGGAAAACCTACTAACATCTTATGAGATCAGAAGGAACCAGAACCATCCACACTGACAGTGCTATTCTCCTTAGTCCAGTCATCTAACTCAGAAGTTCGTTTTTTAGATCCCTTGAAGTCAAACTGCTTGGTACATCTCATGCCTGAGTTCTATCTTCTGATCTGTATTTGAGGTACATGCTAATGTTAAGTCAACAGGGAGGGGTAGCATGTGCACCGGCAAGCAACCAAATAACCACGCAGCAGTACTATTTCCATCTTTTTTCTTGTATGGTTGTAGAACTCACCAATTTTAAGTTTGTAGCAAGGACCCAGCATGAAAAATATAGAATGGAAGAGATGCAAACAAAATGATAGCAGTGATAAAAGTTTAAGCTTATAGTCAGGCAAAGAACTCCAGGCCCGTTTCTGTTGTGTGTACCCTCAGGTGCCATGCAAGCTCCAGAGCACCTTCAGCAGCAGTGGCAAGATGACTTGCCTGTATACTTGATTTACAGAGCAGTGTTTTCCTTGTGTAACTCCTGATTCATGCTATCAAGCACATGCAAGGATGATGTATACACTAGTTTGTTTTTTACTGACATGGTAGAGTAAAAAATGGGTATAGAGAGCTCTTGGGCACACACCAGCCTCATCACCACCCTGAGGTTCTTCCAGCAGAGAAAGAAAAAGGAGGTCACTGATATTGCTTGTACTCAGAGCCTAAATATGATGTCATTAACTCATCTACCACATAAAACACATTAGAAAATTCACAGGAAGAAACCTTGTGGCTCACCTGATGCATCAAAGGAACCGCCAGTTGTTGGAGCAGTTGTCCCAAAAGCTGCATCAAAGTTAGGCTGTAGTAATCCAGTTTGAGCTGGAGTGACTGGGGATGGTGATGGAGAGGGAGCAATAAAAGAACCTCCAAAGCCTTAAAAAAAAACACATTAAGAGAGCTGAGGACATTAGAGTCAGCCTTGTTAGACTGTGTTTACCAAAGCCTCCATCTATAGAGGGCAGAATGACAAAGACAATTCTTACTAGACCATTTTAAATAACTCAGTACTACACAAGCATCCTTGGTGCGCCAGGTATAACCATGGGAATGTAAAGATTTTCTGAGAGTCACCAATAAAAATATCGGTGATTTTAATTTAGAGTTTTGCAGAGGCAGACCAACAGAGTAGAGAAGGCAATTCTTCTGGCTCTACACACTATTGTTCTAGGGAAATAATATCACAGCCAGAATGCAACAACCTATTAGTTAAAAAAAAAATAAACAGAAGAGTAACTTGAGAAATGCATATGATCACCCATCAACTACTTTGGAATCTCAATTCACAAGGCAGTGTTTTACTAATCCAGTTTAGCCTTTCTCACCATCTTAAAATACCCTGGTTTTCCTGGCCAAGATGTCTTCAAGCTGTCCCTCTGCCCCCATGCCAAAGCAGGATCAATTGTATTCAAACCAAAACCCTCTGTGGGGAAATGAGAGTGGTGTGCCATCACTGGGTCCTGGGCAGCAGCCCAGCAGCTTGCTGTACCGTCAGAGACGGGCTTTAGGTGTGGAACGCCTGGCCCATATGAACAAACACATTGGCCCCAGACACAGCTGGGAGAGGGACTGCAAACCTGACTGTGCACTACAGGTCCAGGAGAATGCAACCTGATTAGAAACACCCTGTAAGTTACACCTCTCAGCTGAAGATTTCCAGATTGCAGGTAATGATCGAAAACACTCAGACCATAACCTAAACTGGTCCCTTCAGATGCCACCAACCAAGGGCACCACCTGGAGCCAGGGAAGCAGGAAAAGCAGAGCAGCCTGCTTTCTGCAGTCTGAAAGAAAGACCATGTCAGCAGCCTGTGTGAGCTTCCCTGTGTTTATTAGGCCTACATCAGTAAAATGGAACCAAGAAGCCCTTATAACCCAAATCCTAGCCCACAGCAAGTTTCATGCTCACAGTTGCTAACCTTGAATATGGAAAAATGCACTGGGATCAGAGACCTGCCCTCATCTCTCCATGGTCTGTTCTTGACATGAGTTTGTCATGGAATAATGTAGGTTGGAAGGGATCTCTGGAGGTCAGCCAGCCACACCCCCTGTTTAAAGTCAGTCTAATCAAATCAGGCTGCCCAGAGATTTGCCTTGGCACCTCCAAGAGATCTTAACTCACTCTCTGGCTTCCTGTTGTCATATCAGACCATTACAGTATTTAATGAGCTTCCCACACACACTGCCTTTTTTTACTATCTTTGTGCACCTCAAAGAAGAACCTGGCTAGTCTTCTCTGTATACTCCCGTGAGTTTAGACATCTATAAGGATTCCCTTTTGCCTTCTCAAGGCTGAATGAGCCCAGTTCAGCCTTTCTGCATATGTCATAGACTCAAGCCACCATCTCTGTGGCTCTCCACTGAACTCACTGTGGTATGCCTTGATCATCCACATCAAGATACTAATACATTCCAGATTACCCGTGCCCAGCCGCATTCCCTGTCTCCCTTCCAGCACATACTATGGTGGTTCCAGTTGCCCAAGTGCCAAAGGTTGTGATAGTGATGCTTTCTCCAGCTGCCTAAAAAAGGCTTCCTCTATTTGCCTCTTTTTGAACAGGTGGTCTGCAGCACATACCTGCTAAAACATGACTGACACTAGATCATGCATTCAACTATCTGCAAAAAAGTACTCATCTCCACAGAATCAGACCAGTAGCAGGTTGACCACATCGAGGGATGACAAAGGCAGTTCACAGCAGCAATCCCTAAAGCACAGGAGCCATCTAAAGAGCTTGTCTTTCCACTTCCTGAGTGAGAACAAGGAGCCTGGCAAAAGGGTACGATCCAATTAATAAGAATCTCTTTAGAAAGTTCTGTAAGCTTTTCCAAAGCCCCATAAAGTGTCTGTTTTTCCAGCTACAGAAGAGAGGACTCCTCAGCTTCTGCTGAAAATTTGTATGATGACTGGTCTTAATTCCAGCTTTTAGCCTTGCACAATTTAAGAGGAATACCAGGCACAGAAGCCATAAAATTTTTTTAACAAACCAAGTTCCTAGTTGTCTAGAGACTGCAGAAGACCCCAAGAAAGTCTGCAGAAACAGCAGTAACTGAGTCAGATGTGTTGTCTGCACACTCCCAACTGCCTGATTTTGAGGTTGCTTTTACACTTTCAAGTGAGATTTCACATAAGAACACATTACTAGAGTACACACTGGGACACACATGCACACAGTTTAATTGGATAGAAAGATCTAGAAAGGAAAATGGCTAGACTGTTGTTTTTATCAGCATAGTTCCAGTTTTGTCTGCTAAAAGGCTTAGGGTAGGAAAACATTTCCTAAGCAAGCCAAGAAAGAGCAGGAACTTAATTGACAGCAGCACACTTAAGACAATTGTGAATAGTAAGTATACTCATAACATTATGCATATAAACACTTAGTACAACCAAACACTCATAAACCATGAAGGACAAGCCTTCAGCCACCATATGAACTCCAGACACTCTTAAATTTAAAACTGGATTACACTGCAGGCTATACATCTGCCATTATCTAGAGTGAACAAATGCTTAGCAATATGCTGCAATGTTTATAGACTCCCTCTGTCTGCCAAAAAAAAAAAAAAAAAAAAAATTCAAATCTACTTAGAGCCCTTTGGAATGTATGTTCAAAGCATACATAAAATAAATTTTAAAAAATCATCTATTCACCCCAACTGCTTCAGGTCTGCTTGAGTATTTAGACTTAGAACATCCCTTTAATAATTTAGGTTTTGATTTAATGGAACTCATCAGATTTAGAGAGCACATTGCTAAAGTTTAAGCCATCTGGAGCACAATTCCTATTTGCATTTAAGCTTAGTTATGGATAATGACACAGAATATTTTGTATTGTAATGTTTGCATAAGCAGAATTAGCTTCTGTCCAACAACCTCATTGCACTCAGTCTCCTGATAACACATGTAACTGCAAAAGACCGTCGTGTTTCAGAATCTATTAGCTAAAACCTGATCTACGGCCTTAAGCCACCCATAAACTACCTAATACAATGACCTATTGAAGCAATATGAAAAAAAAAAGTAGTCTTCTACCTTAAAATCTGAGACAGTCTGTCCTAAAGGTTTAGCATGCATTTACACATTATGTCCCAATTTAAGAATCTGGCTTGCTGATTGAGGATGGACGTATGCCTTATTATTATCTAGACAACTTCTTCCTTCCTGTGGCATAACTAGACAATGTCCACACTTTGAGCAGGTACTTGAAAATGTAGTGATAACCTACCCACCAATTCTACAGGTTGTGCTGGTTTTCGCTGGGGTAGCATTTATTTAAATCATGACACAAATTCACCTTTCAGAAACATGGGAGAATTTAAGACAAGTCTTCTTCAAACCAGAAGTGCACTGGGATTTTGCTCTCTACAAACTTCAAACTGGGATGGGGACGAGCCACAGCTGTTTAGCACAACCACTGTAGCCACTCCAATACATGGTATAGCACGAATTTTGGAGAATAGTACACACGGAATTCAGCTGAAGCTGCTTATCTGTAGGACACAGACTAAAATAATACAGTTATCCAACCTTTGATACAGGGTGTGACAGTGATGCCACATTCAGCATTAGCAGAGACCTCATCTCACCCAGGATAAGGAGAGGGTCTCTATCACTTCTCTTCCCTTGCGCTCAGAAAAGCATGCTCTCATCATCCCACTCTCCTTGACTGAATACAAGGCTGCTACCAAGTCAGTCATTCAAACTACTAACATTTAAGTGCTCAACCTGCCTCAATTAAAGCAACCAAACTGAATGAACTCAAAGTTTAATCAGCAGTAAGGAACAAGAAGCACAGCCTGAAATATTGCTTAACTTTAGTACTGCTAAAGACAGACAAAGAAACTTTATGCAGTCACTCATACTTAGTGAACAGAACAGAAAAATAAGGCTGTGTGGGAGGTAGGAAAACAAAGAACATGGGAAGAAGACAATCTAGCAAGTTAGCTTGTACTTCAGTACATTGCCTCCATTATAAATCACTCTAGTTTTAATTAAAACGTCTAAAGTACTAAGAAATCTTGTGAACAAGTATTTTATTCCACTATCTACACCCAAGGAACATAAAAGATTTCAAACACCATTTCTTAGTATTGCTCTAAAGTAACAAGTTTTTAGAAGTTTCTTATTACCAGCAAGTAGGTCTGCAGAAGCTGAGGAACTAGAAGCAGCCTGGGTTGTGGGCTGGGGTTCAGAAGCACTACTTCCAAAAGCATCTAAAGGGAATTCCAGAAAGCATCAAGAAAAAGTGAGGAGTTCAATATTAAATACATCAATTCATCACTTATCGTAAACAAAAGATGACAAAAGAATAACCACTTCATACATCAGAAGAAAATGAAACTGCTTGGCCATCCTTATTGCAGAGCAGTACCACGGATGCAAAGTTCAGGTGGAAAAAAGGATGTACAACAAACCAGCACTTGAAAAAAATCTCTTCTCTTTTATTTGGGCCTCTTCTCAGATACAAATCCCAGCACTCAAGACAACAGGGTTTAGTCTTTTGGAGATGAATGCATTGGTTGAAAGTTTGGAGTAATTCCAGCAAGAAGCCAGTGGTTCACATGAAATCTTCTTAGAGGAGTATCTCACTAATGTTAGAAATTCACTGCTTCTAAGCACCACTTCCATTTTGCAACATGCCTAGGGTTGGTTGTGCCCATCCTAATTTCCACCTTATCAAATCCAACGAAGATCCTGTGATTCAGATATACCAGCTCGAGACAAGTCACCCTCAAAACTTCAGCTGCTTTGAGAAACGGAACTGAGAGAAAACTGCATGACCATGGAGATTAGCCAAGAAGAAAAAGGACAGAGCAGACTTTCACTGGACAGCTGAGGAAGAGCCACACGTGCACTGACTGAGGACAGAATGGCAAGTGTCATGACAACAGAACGACCACACCAACAGCTTATTTGCAGTTCCTTACGATGCAATTTTAAGAATGGGACATGCCAGACTCAGCCCTAAGGCCACACAGAAAAGTTGTGAGAAGGGGAAACCCGCAGCTTTAGCAAAGCGCAAAGGTAATTGAAATGAAGTGATTCAACTCTGAAGTGGTGAGGAAACAAAAATACCCACCACCAAATAGGTCAATCACACCTGAAGAATCCACCTTTGCTGGAGAGGCAGCGGGTAGAGGAGAGGGGGCTGCAAATGCATCCACTGCAGTAAGCATAGGATAAATAATATTTAGTATCAGCAAGGCAACAATGATAGCTAAATATTTCAAAGCCACATGGGCTCCAACAGTTAGAACCACAGATTCGGTAAATTCCGGTAATAGTCTCCAGAATTGCAAACAGAAAATGTTACATTTCTCACACAGCAACTGAAAACCACAGTACTTTAGAGAAAACGTTGCTTATGAAGCATTTTCTTACGCTTAGAGGAGGATTTCCTCTCTCAACAACCACATCACTTGCTTACTTACTGAACTTTGGTGTCAGCCACTTCATGATTTACATCTTCAGCAAGTGCACATCTTGTGACCAAAGCAGCAAACCCAAAACTTAGTATTTCTTAGTATTTTAGTTTAAAGATGCAAATTGGCAGTAAGTTGGTTTTTTTTTTTAAGTTTGGAAAACAATCCAAGCCCAGGAAGTCTGTGGAATGGCCTCACCAGCTCACCAACAAGCACTCACCAGATAAGAGATCACCAGTGAGAGAACTCTCAGGCACAGGAGAAGCTCCAGGTTGTGGAGATGAAAATGTATCTTCCAGAAATGAAAGAAAAAAACGAGAAGTAAGTACCACTCAACTCAGTTTACACCATTGCACAGCCTCCAAGCAGCAGAGTATCGGAAGAATTCTCTCTTTACCTGTACCAAAGAGATCTATGCTAGGAGTAGCATCTGGTTTAGGTGCTGCAGGTGCATCAGGAGCAGACTCAAATAAATCTAAGGCCAAGAACACAACACATCTTTAACTCATTTTTGAAAGGCAGGACTGAAAACAGAAGTTTCCAATTCTGAACATCATATTTGAAATTAATAGGCTCTCTGGTTCGAAAGCCTAGCACACAACATGCATGCAACAATGAATTGTTCATTTGGTACTCCTGACAGATCAATCCACCAGAATCAAAGAGTTAAAAACAAAATTACCACCAAATATATCTAGAGCAGGAGGAGCGGAGGTGGTGGCGGTAGCAGAAGTGGTGGCAGTAGTGGTAGTGGCAGTAGCTGTAGTAGCAGTAGCAGCAGCAGCAACAGCAGCAGCTGGAGAAGGAGTTGTTGCAGGAACTGGAGTGGCTGCACTAGTTGTAGGGGTAACTACAGGAACAGCAGTCTCTGTTGGCTTCATAGCAAAGAGGTCCAGCTCAGGAGCAGCCTCTGCACTACCTTCGGATGGGGCAAAGGGGTCTTGTAAAAAGGAGAGGGGAAATATATGTGTATGCATACTTAGGATCAGTGAGGGAGGAAGTCAAGAACAAAGCAACTATAGGCAATGCACATACTGCAAATACACGCACGCACACGGAGGAGCTCACTCTAACATCTAGCATCTTCAAGTTTTTCTAAAATAAAATATGTCTCAAAGGCTGAGCTAGTCTAGTTACTAGAAGGGAGAACTTTCAAAGGCTGTTTGATGAGGCCAAAAACCAAATATGACAAAGGACTATCTAGGCTACTGCTTACAACTCAGCACTGACAGAACCGTTCATTAGCACTACCAAATAAACACAAAGTCACTAGGACTCGGAAACAGGCAGTTTTGTTAAGCATGCTCTTCAGTCTAAGGTTTGTTTTTACCAATTGCAAACACTATGAAATTTTCAGAAAAACACACTGCCATGTAGTTTAAACAACAACAAAAAAAAAAGCCAGCAAAACAAGAGACTATCTAATGACATAAAACCCACCATTTCCTGAACATGCATCAAGAGCTGCTGCTACAGGGGTTGGGGTAGCTGGTGCTGCTGCCCCTTCAGCTGCTGCAGGGGCTTCCCCAGGAGAAGCTGCAAAGGCATCTTGGGTGCAGTTTTAAAACAGAAATTAAAAAAAAAAGAAGAATAAAGAGAAGAAAAATATAGTAAAAGAACCAAGTTAAATTGCATAGGTAGATCCCCTTATACAACATGAATGTAATTACTACAATAGCAAGACAAGTCATGCAGTGCAAAATGCTTTGTCTCTCCCCCAACCCCACACAAGCAGGTTCTAGACAGGGTTTGCAGATGGAGCTTCTTGGGTTGCCCACAATAAGCACAGTGAGTGTAAAAGAAGGCATTATTCTCATTGTATAAGGGTTCAGAGCAGCATGCTCATGTACTACCCAAAATTAACTAATTAACAAAATTAACTTTAGAGCAGATATTAACAATTTGCATGCTCAAAGCCTGTATTACATGTGATTAATCTGAAACCGTGAGTTTACTTGCATAGTGCTCTGCACTGTTATGAGTAACAATCCAATTACTCTGGCAGATATCTGCATCTACCATTTCTAGTCTTTGAGCCAAGTCAGTCATGCAACATCTGAAAAATTGAACTTACTTGTTTCTTAACAGTATTCCAACTGGAACTTTCTGAAGCCATAACCTGATGCATAGGTTATATTTACTCAGCTTGCTTCAAACAGATCAAGAGTGTTCATCTTAACTGATGGCTGGCCAGCCACAGCCTGTCTGTCCTTTTAGGATCACTTCTAGGCCAACCAGTCGAGTTAAGGAAAACAATTGTTTTGGGGTTTTGGAATGACTTGCTCATGAGGTTTTTTTTGAATGTTATTTTTGTTTGCCACTTGCTCTTTGCCTGTTTTTTTCTTTTTGTTTGCCAGTTCCTAAGTGGCATGCTTTAATTTCAAGCTATGAACAGCATTATTTCTAGGCTTAAACCAGCATTTGTGCTCTTAATTCTATGAAGTAGTCCTAATGGACAGTGCCATTTGGACTATCCTCATAGGCAAGCATTTTCTTCACAAAAAAAGACTGCACAATGAGGACTAAATACTTCAAGATGCTTGTAAAGGACATTTTTCTACTGCTACAAAAGTTAGCAAGTTAAAAAAATCTGTTAGGGAATATTGCAATTGCGCTGTCAAATTAGCACAGGAAAAAGCTTAACATGCTTTAACTTGAATGACAATTTTAAAATAAAAACAACAATTTTAAAAACAAATTCGTGCCAGGTAATCTAAAAAGCTCAAAAGAACATGCATCAAAACTTCAACAGAAGAGAAGAAAGCCCACTAGTCTTGTACAATAGAATTAAAATGAGTTAGTAGCAAAAAAGGCCTGCTAATAAGCCATTTCAAATATAATTCTATTTTTCAAGTAACAGGGTTGTTCAACACAACAAAACTGGATGGCAGTTGTCCAAGTAAAAACATCAGAATGAGTCAAACATCCCAGTATTGTATGTACACCAGACACTGGCGTGCACCACGTGCAAGGAATTCAGCACAGAACTGAATTGAAGAGTTTTGCACTGTCCTGCTTGAGAAGATGTTTTCTGTAATGTCATGTGTGTTCAGTTTTGCTCTACAGGGCCAGCTTTCAGATGAGGGGGCACCCTGGGCTCTTTTGAAGAAACATATTTGTGCCCACACAAGCTTGTAGGCCAACAGCACAGACACTGGTCAACCCCACTTATAATTATTTCCCAGAGTGAAAGGATAGACTCCAGATGACATCTAAGGCAGAAAATCAGAATGCATAGAGCTAGTCATTAGTTCTATGCTGGGATCACTTCAGCCTCAGAGTGACAGCTATTCCTGTCCAGATGTAGGCTATTGAATTTCCACATGTAACAGTCATAGATACTCAGGTGGGCACAAGTTCCTTCCAGCCCACAGATGCAAGGAAACAGATAGTTTGGCACCAGCTTTATTATTTACTGACACTTCTGAGTAAGGTTCCTGCCAACCATCATAATTTTTTATGGCATCAGACTTGGGTTAAATGGCAGGTGGGATAAACACCTAAGTTCATACTGGAATGTAAATGAAAAATGCCATAGTAAGAACTCCTAATATTAGTTTCTCTGAGAAGTTCAAGAAACCTACATGAACATAGAGACAAATCAAGCTGAACAGGTGACCCTAGAACTCACAGTTTAAACCAAAGGTTTGCCATTGGGTTTTTCTTAAGTTAGTGCTTATTAAGTTCTTTTCAAAAAGCTCTGCTGCTCCTGCACAGTTGCCCTCCGCTAAAATCCAGCATAACATGCAAAAATGGAGACAATTAAATCTGCATCTTTTATTATTAAAAAAAAAGACAGTTTATTTTATTTTTTGTTACTCCATATTGGTGTAGTAACCCTACATTTGCACATTCAGCAGTGTAAGAGATTTTCTCCCTTCAAAGCTGTTACTGTATTCATTACATTTTTGCATCTCCTGTTTCAAAGGTGAATTTAGCTTTTGACTTCTAGAATCAAGTAACATATGGTCTTCATTTGAACTTCTTGACATCCTGAAAATATAAGGGATGTTGCTGAAACCTTTGCAAGTTCACACTGCATGGAACATCTACCAGGAGTGACAGGTATGTATTATGTACTGCATTACACCTGAATTCATAAATATAGTACTTACTGAAATAATGTGCAAACAAGGGCTTTTCAAAGTTGTTAAATACTGAAGCAGTGCTTCAATACATCTTGTCTTCAGCAAAATAAGTGTTCCTGCAGAGTGATCTCTTTCATCTCATAATTTCAGGCTTTATTTGATGCCATGGCATCAATACATGACAAATTTACTCACACAGATGATACAACTGACTTACAATCATCAATGTATTATGCAACAGGTGACAATCCTGTGGAAGTCACAAGTTGAGGAAAGATCATTGAACTAAAGTGTACACAAGAAACTGTTTCCAGAGTTTTTTCCCTCTTCAGTCACCCTTCATTACTTTCTGATATAGAAAACCTGACCTGAGTTGAAAAGAAATATTTCACTATGCTCAGAGCTAGGAAATAATAATAATTATGCAAAGTGTTTGTTGTTTGTTTGGGTTTTTTAAACTAAGTGCTAGCTTGCTATTCCAGCACCTACCAGCATAAGGGACATTCATCAGCCCTTTAGTGCCAAAAGTCTTAATCACTTTGCCTGTAGTTTCTTTACAGGGAAGACCATAGTTCTGCCCACTTACAATTCAAGTCATCTTAATGCCTAATAACTGGCATTTGCACAGTGTCTGCCATGACTTGTTACTTGCACTGATTACAGAGCAATCCCACAACAAAATGTAACTCCAGAGCACATTACACATGTCCAAAGACACCGTGCCCAAATTCTATTACTGAGTGGCATATCAAGGTATTTTGCCTTTCTTCCACCCTTGCATTTCTCCCTCTTGGGAATGATTCCAGCTGCACTTTGAAAACAGCCTCCTCTTGCTTATCTTTGAAACACAATAAGGAGTTCCTCAAGTAGGTAACTGAAAGCTTGCTTATTAATCAGATTGAGTTCTTTAAAAAAGCTATGCTAGATCAGTCCTGCATTTCTCATCTGCTTTCCAGTACCATATTAGCAATGAACACATAATGCAGAGCTTATCTCTCCAAGACAAAGCCCAGTCCTAAGCAGCATGCAGGCTCCTATGAGCTGAAGTATCAGCCATACAGTGCAGTCAACAGTTATTCCAAAGCCTCCTCTCCTGCTTCTTTTTTCAGCTTGGCTACCTTTTTCCTGCAGCTGCCAGCTTCTTTCCCTACACAGATACTCCCTGAAGACTCTTCACATTCTTTCTCTTGTGTGGATGCCAAAAGCTGAGTTGCAGAGAGATTTTCCAGCTTTCTGCCTCTGTCTGTGAGAAAGTCTTTACTTTCTCACAGACACTGGCTGAAAGGCAGTTAGAAGTTTCTGTAAACTATTCTCTTTATCTTGCAGGTGCAGGTTGTTGTCATACTGACCAGAGAAATGTTTTGAAGTGAGTGTTGTAGGATCTAACCAATCATTCTAAAGAGCTAGATGGTCAGGGACCAATGGCCTTGTGCCATTCAAGAGAACTAACATATAAAACCAGTTTATAAATTAAATAAAGAATTCATTTTCTTCTAAAATTGGAATCAGTGTCGTTTCTCGCCGTTCCTGATACAACAGCGACACTCCTGAGATCACTGCTCCTGTATCTTCTCCTACCATACCTTACCACAAGAAATCGTGTGAAGAAACAAAGCACTGGCAAGCTGCAAGAAGTTAAGGTGACCTTGAAGACTCTATCTCCAGCAGACCTCAGAGGTGAAATACCTACTTAATAGGATTACATGTAAGCATGTCTAGCATCACAAAAACTAGAGAGTAGCAGTGTCTGCCCCAAAACTACCTCTTCTTGCACTGTACACAGTCTTAAGGTAACAAGGAATATTAGTATATGATGCTAGAATATACTTAGAGCACAGCCTTCAGGAAAAAAAACAAACTCAAACCATGAGCAGAGAGATAGAAGTTCAATATAGACTCATGGATCTCAAAAGGGTCTGTCCAGTGGGTGTCTTGAAGGCACTGCAAAAGTATCTTTACTGGTGAGTGTGTTTAGAGATTTTTCTTCTTGAGAACTAGAGGTTTTCTGCTATCATAAATAATAGAACCTTGCTTCATTCTGAAGTGTTCCAGGGGAAAAAAAAGTCTGCATACCACAAAAAGTGAAATTCTTTCCACACTGAAGGGTGAAGCTCCACTTCTTAACATGCGTCACTAAGTTATCTAATGATCAGTTAAATCTCTAGAAACAAAACACTTCCAGGTCTTTGCCTGACAAGCCTGGAGGCAGGCACATGATTTGGCAGTAGCTGTTTTTCCAGGCACAGACTAGTGGAAAAGGTAGAAAAAAAAGATTGCATCTTGCTGCTGTAGTACTGGAATAAAAAGCACAGACAGGTGTTTTTCTAATCCTGTTTCAAGTTTACCGTGATTTCTATTCATTTAACTATTGTTTCATTTTTCAAAAAGTGCTATACCTATTACTAAATTAATTACTAAATTACTAAATTAATAATGCAGTTTGAAGGTGTGGTATCCAAGACTGGCTTGACCTCGGTGCTTGCATACCATAAGTTTTGCACTCTATGCATCTACAGGGTTGTTAATGAGCATAGGCCCTGACTTCTGCAACAGGCTCCTGAGAGCAACCAACATCAGACACTCTCTCACTCCCAGTGGCATCCAGAACCTTGTCCATGACCATTCTGAAGCTACTTCTCAACTGGCTGATCTTGTGGCACTCAGATTATTGTCAATCTTTGTAAAAGGAGGGGTAGGTAGCAAGTAGCAGTTGTATTCCTTTCTTACAACTTTTCAGCACTTCAACGGGGGTATTTTGGTGCTGTCTGTTGCAGCCAGTCCTAAAAAACCTCTAACTGGGAACTTTCAGTCTTTAGGAAACACCTTTGTAGTCAAGCGGTTTACGTATGAGGCCTCTCCAGCACTCCTGTCAGTAGAAGTGATAGATAAACACATCCCATGGAGAAGATACTGGAATTCAGTCTTGATAGAAAATAAGTAATTACTTATTCCTGACATCCCCTGTCATGCTGGAAGCATGCATGAGACAAGAGAAAACTAGAAGAACATGGTGGTCAGGTGACCTTAAACATGTTAATACTTCGTAAACGAGAAGACTGCTCTGTTACTGGGCTGGTATATTGTTCAAAAGAAATGTAATTTCTGGCATGCTGTTGCAAATACTTGTGAAACAAAACCCGGATTCAAGATTGCTGTAATACAGTAATTTCAGCTGGCTCGATACTCTATTTGCAGGAAACACCCGAAAGAAACACAACACAGCCCAAGTATGACAAGGGGGCAGGACACTGTCACATCCATCCTCTTCAACTATGGAAGCACAGCTGCTTTTCCCAGAAATTGTAGTACAGTGCATAGTTATTGAATAATGTGGAAACAATTCCTGCTTACCCCCACATGGAACTGAGAACTACTATTCTTAGCTGTTCAATAATAAGCCTTAAGGTTTACAGTTTTCCATTTTCCACATATATGCAGAGGAATCTATTAGCTAAAAGCACAGCAAACAGAGGTAGTTGGGCAGTTTATATTTCCTGTTCCATCTAGCATCCAACACGCAGGCACTTCTGGTACAGCTGGTTAAACCAGAGGCCTTGCTACATAGCTCAGCTCAATATTGCTTCAACAGCATCACAAACTGGTGTAGAGCACTACAGCAACCAAACTAACCTCCAAAGAGATCCACTTCAGCAGTGGCAGCAGTGACAGCAGTAGTTGTAGCGGCAGCAGCCGTAGTAGTTGTAGTATCAGTAGCTGGAGCAGTAGTTGCAGTAGGTTCTGAGGCAAATGGATCTGAAATCTGTGGCTCAGAGGTAACACCGGAAAGTGCAGCCAGATTATCTATATGCAACCATGTAATGAAGATCAAACAGGAAAGGTAAGGGGAAAGGCAGAGACCACAATCACTCAGCTCCAGAAAGCTGGGGCTTTTAGTAAGGAGTCTTAACATACAAAGGTCTTAGAAATCAAAAATACTACTCACCCTCTCCCAAGAGGTCTAGTGATTATCCATTAAAATGACAGCAGAATAAAAAACAGAGCAATTAGCAGAACTGCCAGATTGAAGATGTTCATTAGCCAAATGTTCATTCTAAATCACATGTCTAGGTTATGTCTAGAAACATAATTTCTACACTTGCTTTTCTAACATTCAAGAAGTTACTCTGACATTACAAAGCTCATTCTGTTTAATAACTCTGCAAAACAGAACCAGTACATGCCTAGAACCCTCTACATAACAGGCACTAAAGCAAGGGTACTTTAGCAGTGAGCAGCTGGCAAATACAGTGTTAAGTTACTTCAGGATACGATACACGGCATCCCTAGTCCCCAGATATATTCTGAGAGACAAACAGGTGCTGGTTCTTGGACTTGGAATAACTATTAAGTGCAAAATAAATAAATACATAAATAGAGCAGCTCCTCTTCGAAAGCTTTTTCTGCATTTATGATAGAGCAAACATGCTCTGCAGAAACAACAACTCTGTTAACACTTGCTATAAGGAGTATGAATGTTGACAGCATAAGCATAAGCAGACTGGCTCTGCTCCAACTTTGGTTCCCTAGTCAACTGTTTCTGGAAGCCAATGAAGCATCTTTAATGACAGACTTTCCTACAATTTGGTGTCCTCTGAGATCAGTCAGATTGAGCTCAAACACAGAAGTTTTGCCTACATAAAAATCAACTACAAGATATAAAAACATGTGAAAACTAATGAGTTTGTCCTACTAAATTTTTATTCTGTAGTTAGGATAGTCTGAGCTCAACAACTATTTATTTCCTAACCAGTAGCTCAGTGCTGCTCCTAGATTCACTGCACACATAACAGGGTCATGGGTTCATCTGATCCACACTGAACAGCAAGCAGTCTTGATGCTTTACTGTGGGTCAGCATTTGGAAGCAAAATGATTTGAGCAGGCGCAGCCCTATCTTCACAAATCTGTTTTTATTTTACAACACTTGTAAAAATGTCAGGAAAAAACTACATTTAGGTTTTTTACAATTTTCATCATTGATTCCTCGGGCAAGCTCTACTTGAGACTGACTGCACAAGCTGAACTAAGTCAAAATACCATTCTGAAAGAGCAGAACAATACATTAAAAATGCAGCACTCTGGTATCCCATTACTGCACACCAGGTGAATGTCTCACAGCTAGACTTGAAATAAACAACTGTTGGTAAACTTTTAAGTTCTATTAGCTTAGTCTTCAATGCCTTTTTGGTATTCAGTTATGTTAATAGAACTTAATACAATGAAATTCCAATTATCCAGCACCGCAATCTACACTTAGCCTTAACATGGGAATGATTAAAACCAGTGGTTTTTTGTATAGTAATATTAAACTAACAATACTGTTAGAAAATCTGTGTTCTAAGGCACACTGTAAGGTAGCTCAGAGCAGAAATTCAAGTCAATTTGCTTTTACATCCAAGAGTCAAACCTCACAAAGATGCAGACTTCAACCTACTGTATTTTTTGTAATACTATAGTCTACTCTGCCTGCCAAATTCTCTGCCTATCTATTCTCCTTGCAGTATGCTGCAGGCAGCATATTACCCTATCTTGATAGCACAGAAGTGTAGATTTTCACGTTATAGTTCATTTGCTAGATGGTATATTGTGTATTCAGAAATACAGTAGGTATACAACAAAATACACAGTGTACTGTACATACCCCTCAATATATTCAGTCCACTATCCTGAATATACAGCCAGAACACATAGAATCTACACTGCCAGCGAGACTGAGAAAAGCAGGATTGTTTATTTTTGACATGTATTGGTGCTGCACCATGAAGTATTTGATGTTCACATTGTCCTGGCTATTCTGAACTGCAGTACTTCTTCCTGCTTCCTCCTTCTGCTACTATTTTCTCATGAGTTTCCACATTAACTTGCTGTAGCCCAGAAGAATAAGCAGCTCAAGTAGCAGGGAGGCATGGTTACCCATCCTCCCAGAAGTTCTGGGTGGAGGAAAGGTCATCTTGTCCAGCCTCCTGCTCAGAACAACAGTGCTCCCAACACCACATCAGGTCAGTCATGGCTAGTCAGGTCTTGAAAAATCTCCAGGAATAGAGAGTTCACCAGCTCACATCAGGGATCTGCCTCAGTACTGCCCTACCCTCCAAGTGAAATATTTTTGTTCTTTCAGAGAGTTTAAAAAAAAAAAAAAAAAAAAGGCAAGCAAGATTCCAGTGCAGTAACAGGTCATCATACCTGGACTGCTGCCAGCAGTAAAGCAGCAGACAAAGCTGAAGCTTACTAAGTTACCAAAATGCTATTCTGAAAGATAAGTACTCCTGATGAGGCTAGTGACAATTCTAGCCATAGGAAAATAGTTAGCTGTCCTTTTCTGTCATGGAGTACGACTAGGTGCATTACTAGTTAATTTTAAAGTTTTAGTAACTCAGGCGAATAAAAACATTTAAGTTCCAAACTACGGGTGTTTTGTCCAAAAAGAAAAAAAGCAAACCAAATCAGCTTTCAATTTCCATGCAAAGCAATACTTTACAATATTACTGGCCATTTATTTGTACTTCTATTATTGAAGGAATGAGCAACTGCTTAAAAAAGTTAGCTCTTTCATGCTCTTTCAAACATCTCAAAAGCTTGTATTTCAGTGCTTGGCAATGACAAAGTAAGACAAATAGGACACAATCAAAATCCTGCAGAATAATTAGCCCCAGGCATCCTAGAATAGATGACTCTCTGGTCTTGCTTTCTGGGTAAGATTACCTTTCTGTTAATAAAATTGACCTTTTCTGGGGAAAAAAAAGAAATTAATTCAACAGATTAAACTGGAATATGCAATACAATGTCTACATGACAGCCCTAGCTATCCTTTCATAATGAAGTGGCTGAAATACAATGTCATCTTTAATGAACTACAAGAACGGAAACAGGGACTGCAGAAGCCACCAGTAGCCAGTAGGAGCACTGACAGCAGAGTCAGCATGACTCAGTGTTGCATTCCTGCCGGGAGAGGGCTGATGAGCTCATTAAGCTGCCACACAGGATCTCTTAAGATTACACCACAATGGGTTTACAGTTGTGTAAATGAAATCACATTTACTGGCCTAATTCTTTGTCTTAACAGGACAAGAGTGAACACTGCCTACATTTACAGTGGTCTTCCACATCACCAGCTGCTAGTGCTGCCTGGAACAACAGGGTCAGATTTCAGAGAGCTGGTTAGTTATTCCTGTTTGAAAGCAGTTAGCCCTCTACTTCTATTTTCATATTATTATTCTAAGCACACAAGGAAGATACTCTATTAAAATATGTTAAGCCGTCTCAGGGGTAATCACACTTGCAGCAGAACTAAGTCGCAACCATTTGCTTTACAAGCATTTTTGTTTTAAAAGCTATTATTGTTCCTCCTCCTATTGATCTGCGGGCTTTGCTCTATGAACAGAAGAGCTGGTTCCTGCTCCCACCTTGCCAATAAGCACACAAGCAGTTCTGGTTCTTCTGTTTTGAAGTGCCTACCCTACCTGCTCACCTTCATCCATCCCCTTCCTGCTCACTTTTAGTCACATAATCCTGGATCCCCCCAGCTTTGCAGTCAGGCCCTTATAAGCAGCTTATACTATTATGCATATCCCTGGAAAGAAGTAGCCTTTGCGCTGCAAAGGGATGCCTGACTGTCAGGTCAGCAGAAGCCTGGGAGTGAGTTGGGAACATCCTGTGCTAGCAGAGAAAGAGGCAGATTTCAGCTCAGCCAGGCAAGAAGATGGAGACTGCAAGAAGAGATGCTGATAGTGAGGTTTCTCTACCTCCCCACGAAGTGCCTCCAGCAGCAGCAGCAGCAGCAGCAGCAGCAGCACCCGCAGGAGCAGGTGCTGGAGCTGCCTGCCCAGTACCAGCAAAATCTGGCTGAAGATCCAAAAGATCACTGGATGGTTTGGAAGAGCTGCCAAGAAAAAGAAGAGAGACATTAAATACTGGAGGAATTTGTCCATTTCAATCAACTTTTTAAAAAAAGCCATGACTGGATTATAGGAATTAACCTTAGTTTAGATGAAAGAGAGACATTTTTTTCAGGCCTTAGGATTAGAGAAGTGGCTATAAGCACCTCTAGTGTAGTGAGTCCCAAGAATATGTTACAACCCAGGATGGGAACCTTAACTTACTTCCATTTCCTGATAATGACATTGCAACAGATCTACAAGACTTAAAATTCTTTAAAAAAACCCCAAACAACAAAACAAAAAAACTGCCAACCATAAACCAACTAACCAAACCAAAAGAAACTCCACCACAACACCCAAACCAAAAAATGCAAAATTCCAGGTGGTCCCTAAAAACAGAGAAAATAACTGCTGTGACTGAAACAAGCACCATTCTACTTCCATATTTCATCATGCCATGTCAGAAAGCAAGAAACCTGCACTTCCAGGCAATAAACAGGCATCAGGTAGAAGAGAATTGGCAAAACTTGTACGGGTTAAGCCAGTCAGGTATTTACTTAGGAAACCAGATCTTGTCCATCTAGAACATTTAATTAACAATAGAAGCTCTTTTCTTCAGCGAAGTTCTTAACCTGACACTTAAATGAGTTACATATTACAGACTTTTGGTTCAAGCTTATAGTTTTTACACTTCTAGAGTTCAATCACTTTTGCTCTTTACAATGAGCAACAGCGCTTTTTTCTGGTTTTGACTTGAAAGCAAGGTTCAGATTTTCTCATATGTAAAATGTTTATTTTTTATTTTAACCTTCAGAAGTTCATTATCTTTGTGCTTCATTAACTGATTTGGAAAGGAAGAAAAGGGAATATTAATTCAGCGGTTTTAGAAAGAGATTCCTGAAGGTCAGCAAAGACTGCTCTGGATTTCCAAATTACTTCAGTCTCTTCAATTAGAAGTTTCTGTACAGTACTTTTGGTTTTGCGTTTTCGGGCTTTTTTTGTGTGTGTTAAAGTTTATTTGTGATCCATACAGGTAGAATAATGTAGCCCATTGAAAACTGATGTACACTAGTAAAGGAAGCAAAGCCCTTCAGGCAAGCCTCCTGTTGCAAGTATGACTTTGGAACCTACATCAAGCTCAGTAACTCAAATACACTTAACTTACCTGACCGGAGCAGCTGTAGATGAAGTTGCAAAAAGATCAACTGGAGGAGATGTATCAATAGTTTTTGCTGGAGTAGAACTAGGAGATGTAACAGTTGTGGCTGGAGAAGACTGGAGAAATATTTTAAATATACATTCAATATACCAACCTTTCTCCACAACCAACTTATGCACAGATGCACATACTTTAAAAACCCAATTTTGACATCAGGTCTTTTTATCGTGAGTTGTTTTCTTCTCTGAAAGAATTTAAGGAAGACTGGGCTAAGTTTTCAGATGGTAGTAGAGCTGAGAAACCCCAAGGTGACTCCAAAGAGGGAAAAAAGTTTCTACAATATTTATTTTAAAGGGGTTGCTTCTCTAACTGTCAGACTCTTCATGTTGTCTATGGAATGAAATGGTTGTTGGTCCTCAACAGCACCTCAGTACTCTAACCACAGAAATGGTGAGAGAAGAGAAATGGTTAGAAACTAGTTGAAAGTGTGTTTGTAAACCTTCAGAAGAGTGTTTAAAGAGCCATGAACAGCACTCAAGGTTAAGTCCTTGGGAATATAAAAAAGACAGCTCAGCCTATGACTTTGCTTCATTAGCTCCTCCAGTTCTGGATAAAGATACTTTAAGTATGGCAAGGACAGACATCCAGGAGAGTATACTGCAACTCCTCTGTGAACTTGAAGACTCAAGTTACCTTGCAGAGTGTCAATTTAATTCTAAAAGATACCACAAGCTTTGGTACAGCATCTCACATGCTAGAGAGATCCTTTTCCTAACAATTGAAAACAAGTCCTAATTTTAGTACTGTTTGCCATTCTGACCACTTCCAAGAAGGAAAAAGAACGGCAAAGGTGAAGAGATTTTCTTCTGAGTTCTTCTACTGTCATCCCATCATCGTAATTCTAGCAGATGAGGGTAAGCTTTCTAGACTCTCCTCAAAGCTTTAGTAAGGTTTGAGACTATAATGGTCCTAATCCCTCAAGTGCATCAAGGAAGATGTGGTTAAAGTTACAAGAACACTCTCTGAGCCATCATGTAGTTCTCACCAACTGCTCTCGTATTAAACAGGAGAGTTGGGGGGGTTATTTTTTTATTGATTTTGTTTTCGTTTGGTTTTATTGTGGTTTTTTGTAAAGGGCTTTTCAGAAGGAAATTTAAGAGCCTTCTCTAGAATCAGGCATTGAACCCCTTGCCTTAGATTCAGAAGATTTCATTGAGTTTTTCCTGCACAACGCCCATTATGAGACACAGCTATAGCACCTGGCAACGCTCCAGGGATACCAGGAGCTACTATTACTAACACCATAAAGCTCATTAGTTTATCTGACACTCAAACCAAGGCATTTTCACTGGCAACTCTTGCTTTAAATTAAGGTCAGCAGTCTCACTAATAAAGGTCATTTCTGAAACTAGATATATTGGATGAAAATTTTCTTCCTTTCTTCCTGGCTTTTCACATGAGTAAGGTTTTAAAAGAGTCAGAACTTTCTCCTAAAAAGCTGCAGAGGGAGTGAAGGAGTGAAGGATTTGGAGGAGAAATACCCTGGAGCAAGTTTCTCAGCGACATGAGAATTAAGGTGGCATGAAAGCAAAAAAAAAAAAAGGAAAGAAAGAAATTTAGATAAAAAAATGTGTGTCTTTTATGCTTTCACAAGGAGCACTCATCACATCCAGGTAAGGTTCCTTAGCATCCTGACTTGCACAAGCACTGCAGCCCTTCAGATCAGTGACATGCTCTTATGGGGCCACTATTTATAAAGCCATTAAAAGATGCAATTTTGTCAACTAGGTGGCAAAGTCTAAAAAGTAGATTAAGAGATGGAAATTTAACCCTTTATGCCCTTACATATCTTTATGCCATTACCATATCACCTGAACAAGAATTATCTAGTATAGCAACTGGCAGTGTTTACCTTGCTCAGAGGAGAAGGAGCCCCAGATCTAGAAAAAAAAGGGGGTTTTCAGATAAGTACAGTTTTGCAACTATGTTTCTGGTCATCAAAACTCCTGCAAAAAGACCAAAACCTAACCATGAAAGCTTTCTGAAGACCTCTTTAACTGCATGCCCTCTACATTTCTCAAACTTCCACATGCCACTTTAGAAAAGGAATGCAAATTTTACTTCAAATCTTAAATTTATCTTTCATCACAGGATTATTCTGCCTTTTAAATAAGCTCTACCAAATGGAGGAAAGGCAGAGATGCCCGCAAATATCTTGCTTCAGGGCCTACAGGACCCAGTAGGAAAGAATTACTGGGGCAAGATGTCACCATATTAGAAAACCATGCAACAGCGGCAGAACACCACCAATACTGAAGCAGTTATCTAACATAAGTCTTCTGAGGATGTGTCAGCAAATTTTCAAAGTCTACTTTCTTTTAAAGAAAGTCAGAGTTACTTGAAAATAACTGCATTTAAAAGTATGAAAACAGTGAGTTGGAAAGTTCAAGCTGAAAGTTCTCCCACATGCACAAAAATCACACTAACAGTAACTGACACAGCCTTAATCATAACTTAAAATGCACGTCAGTGCATTTGTTTGCTTTCATTATGAGGTATGAAAATACTGCTACATATTTTTAGAGCTGCTTTGATCTAAGAGATGAAAGGAGGAGTTGAAGATAAAGCTGCACCAGTATTGAACTAGCATCGATCCCATAAGTTACTTGAATTGGCTAAGTCCTAGGAGCTGTAGAACAGATTAGAAGATTTCCAGATCTTCTAATCACAGAAATGACAAAAAAATAACCTAATGACTATATACAAAAGCAAAGAACAGTTTAGCTCAATTCAAAGAAAATATCTATTTCTAAGTGTTCAAGAAAATCTTTAAAAAATACACATAACCATGCCTGCAAGCAAGTGATATGTAAAGGTACGTACTTACCCTTCGCTAAATTGCAAGGAAAGCAACAGTAAAAGAGAAAACAGAGGTTTAGCTTAATCCTTCCTAGACTTAGCCATGGCAAGTATCTAGTAAGAAGATGCAAAACCATTAGAAAATAAATAGATTTTGATGATAAAAGCCTTAGCAGCACGCAAACCCCAGTACCCTCTAGTTTTCCTCAAGTAATTTTACTGCATTTCATCTAGTTGTTCTGTGTGCTACCCCTACCACCAATAATTAAACAAAAGTTTGCCATTAAGATGACTTTATAAAGGCAAGGAAAAGCCTTGTCTTACTTATTTTCTAGCTAAGTGACAGAAGGAGGTTGGTGGAGGCAAATCTAAACATGAACTAATTTCACACTGTCGCTATTATGCCTAGATACATGGTGCAACACATATACCTACTTGTTGCCAGGTTTTTTTCCTTCCAGTGAGTTTAGATGTTGCTCAAGGGTCTCCATGAGACTGCTGGGAGCCTTGAAAGCAAAGAGAAAGATACACACCTCAATGTACTGCAGTGATATAACCACACTTTGAAATCCAGCACCAACTTCCCTGAAGTTGGGAACAATACGCTCATGCAGTTACTTTACTTACATCAGTGTGGAAATAGTGGATTTCCATGCTAGAAGTATTCAGACAAAGCCAGTTTTTAAAAAGATTTTACTGCATCCAAATTTGCAGAGTGAAAATGTCTACCTCCACTACGCAGCACCTGAAGCCTAAATCCAGGATGTGTTGCTCATCATGCTTTAAATCAGTGTTAAACATTGACAACAGTACAGGCATCCACAGGGTTAATTTTAAGATTCAGAGGTTCAAGGTCACACTTTCAGTTTTGCTTGTAGTCAGACCCCCAACACCTCTTTCATGACCAGAGGGTTAGAAAGCATTTGCAGCCTAAACGAAACAGTCCCTTCCAATGCCCCCAGAGGGAGCTACCTTTGGGTCAAGACTCCCAGCATCACAAAACCTCATAGCTGTTCTTCTCAAAATGATACCCTGGCACAGGTTACTGTGCAGCTAGCTCGAATTGCAGAAAGATTACTATCTTAAACATCTATAAAAAACTGAGCTTTTTCAGGCCTCCCTGCTCTTAGGTTTTATTTTAAGCAACCTTTTTGTGGTCAGCAGCCAATACCCACAGGCACTTGCTGCTACAATGGCAGATAGAAAAAGTAGTTGGAAATGCACACTGGGCGTAGCTATTCCAGTATAAAAATAGAGTCTGGATAAGTAGACTCCTAGAAGATCTACAAGCAGAGAAGAAACCCTTGAGAGATACAGCAGCATATAATAATTGAATATTTCATCAGGGTTACAAGTTCATCAGTTCATCAGTCTCTAAACAGGGAATTCTCTTTATCAGTCTCTTTCAGATCGACCACAATTCCTGACAGCAATACCTATGATGTTTTTCATAAATAACATCTTTAATTTCAGGGCAGACATAATTATCAAACAAGTCAGTTTGTGATGCTTGAGAACAGACTATCCACTGCTCCTATACTGAAAAACCAGTTGGCTGGCTGCACCAGATATTTCAGGATGCATAGCACCTGCTAATACCAATGCAGTGGTACTTGCAGCATCCGCATGTTGATTTTAGCATTAAAACCAGTAACTTAACACATCCAGAAATTTAAAAGGCTCAAAATAATCTTAAATGACATATTGAGTTTAAATACGTCCTACGTACATAAGCAATGAAGAGACATCTTGACCCTGCTGCTTTTACAGGCATATTTATTAACTTTCAATTCATTTGGGCATAATAAGAATCGGTTAAACACAAGTGACCTAGTTATAAGAATTCTCCAGCAGAAAATAAAAGAAGAAAGATAAAACAAACTAAAAAAATCCAGAGAGATTCAGACTTTTACGTACTCAAAAAGGCTACATTGTAGGATGCAAGTTGAGCGACTTTAACATGTAAGTAAAAGCTAAGCTTAAAAAAAAAAAAATTAAAAAAAAAAGATTGCATGATTTACTGTTACCAGTTACTTCTAGACACTTTAGATAGCTTTCCAATATATTAGTCAAAGGTTTCTTGAAAACCAGCAAGGTAATACAAAACTTATCTATCAAACAGAACTCAGAGAAGAAGCTTCAGAAAATTTCTACCCAGATGCAACAATTTGGAAAGGAAATACCATCTGGTACCCAATTTGCAACACTGAACATTGCTTAATTTCTTCTAGATACTGCTTTAACATTAGATAATCTATCAGTCCACATTGTGCTGGAACATTAGATACGGGCTCCCCACTAGCCACTAGGGGCGAAACTGTCATATTTTAAGAAATGCTACTAAATAAAAATGAGCCAAAATTTTTAGCCACTAAGATGCCTTCTCAGCCTCCAAAACTTTGCAGCCAAACTATAAAGTCCAAAGATGACAACTATGAACTTGAATTACACTACTGGGACCACTTCTCTGGATTTACAGAGTATGTACACACAGAGTGTCAACACAACCAACTTCTTGCAGAATACTGACTATTGCCAGGACTTGCTATAGAAATTCAGGTATACCATTGATACTATGTAGAACTATGTACTAATTATTAGCTGAAATTCGATTTTATTATTCACCTTTTATTTATTTCTCTCTGAAATATGCTGCTGAGGTCTTATACATAAGCTATACAACATGTTTCAGGCTAGCCCTAGCAAGTGAGTCCCAAGCAGCCTTTGGAAGAATACAGCTGTGAGGGACTACCTGAGCAGAGACTGAAGTGGTCAGGAAGTTGGATGAGATTATCATTGTAGATCCCTTCCTTCCAAAAGAACTATTGTATTTTAAAGTGTTGGCTCACGGGGTGGAAGGGACCATCCGGCAGCAGTAACTAAGGTGCTGCTGAGCAAGTGCGGCACTGACTGATGATGCAGAACAGACTGGTGCAACACAAGCAGAACCAGATAAAAGTGCCACAGAAATTTACAAAGTATATTTCATTAACTGGGTTTAAGGAGATTTCTTCTGGTTTAAGGACTTAGTTCATGACTGACTGGACTGTGTTAAAAGAGAGTCCCTGAGGTACAGAGTTAGGGGAACACACTACGTCAGCTATTTCAGGATTACGTCTGGTATTGCGCATGCTGCTTTTCTCTGCTGAAAGAGTGGCCAGACTTTATAGCCCCACTGATCTGAAATCCACAGAGATTAAAACTCTCCACCTTCTCATAATGTCTCACTTTCAGAATTTTTAAGTGGCATTTAACTAAAAGAGACACTATTTTGATGTTGATTTAAACCAGGCTTTCAAGAGGCTATCAAAAACTGCATGAACAGAAACCATATGAAGAGTTGGGGTTTGCAGCTAAGTAGTTTGGGTTGCTCTTCTGTTCCAATTTTACTGGCATCAAAACTGCCACAGGTCTTCAGTGCGGATCTCTTCCTCTAAGTAAATATCCTCTTCATATCTAACACAAAGCCAGGCACCCAGGCCAATTTGAAAGCGATACTTAAAATGGACCAGTAGCTACAGCATGTTAGGTGGAGTAACTTCACCAACATTTGCATTCCTGGTGTGCTTTCCTAATCAGAGAACTTCTATTTATTACACAAATCCAAAAAGACTACAAGAGAAGCTTACCTGTGTAAGATCAGGGATATCACCTTTGTCAATCCCAACTTGCTGTGGAGATAAAATAGTAAAGGTAAAATCTAAGTGTATTATTCCACTGCAGCAGGCATTAATTTTGAGTAGAACTGCTCTTCAAGCTATAATGCACTCTGTCTTTAGAAAAATACTACAAAGTTAAAAAGCAGATGTCTATCTTCCCAGCAGCAACCTTTAACAACCTGCAGCAGTTTTTTGGTATTTTTCCCCACAAATTAAATATCCATTTAAGTAAAAGGATAAAAAAAATGGAGCTGGATTTCACACATGTGAAATTCATACTCTACTGAAATACACTGCTCATATACCATTGTCTCAGAGGACAGCAAGTTAAGGTCCAAGTCTGCAATCTTCTATTAATTGCCCTGTTGTTTCCCTATGGTTCTTCAGAGTGACTGCTAGTTCAGCTTTTGCAGAAGAGCAAGCTCCACTGCACCTTGTAATCCTGAAGTGGAGTCACTATAACCCCTGTCCAGAAAAGCTGACCTATGTCCCTAAAGTACTTTACTCCCTCAAGTTCAATATTCATATCTGACATTACAAGTCATTAGGGAGTCAATCAGGCTTCTCCATAGATCAGTGAATTAGCAAAGAAACAAAATTTTTATTCAGTTCATTACTGCTGTCCATTATAATGAAGTATGAAACATGGAAAATGTGCACCCTGTGCCAAAGAGCCAACTACCACGAATGAGAATCCAGCAAAGGAGTTAATTAACCATGTAATATTCCTATTATCCACATAAGAGGATGATAATAAGGAAAAAAACCAGGAAAATCTCACATTACAGTTAACCTAATGTTGGCTGCAAAGACTAAAAAAACCAGACTTAGAAAATCTGCATGCTTTTATTCCCAATTGCTATTTCTTCCTCTAATGTTCAACCCTGTCCTAGAAATATGCACTTATTACAGCATTTCTCAAAACAATTGGAACATTGGAAGTCATGTCATCTGTTAATTTAACCAGGAAAGTTGAGTTTGGCTGCACCACAGAGACATGGAAGCCCCAAGCGGAGCTTAACCACAAGAGCTGAACAAGCAGATCCAAGATCCAGATCCATTTATACACATTGAGACAGATGCTTAACAAGAGAAATTAATATTTTACATTGGAGCTAAAAAAAAAAATAAAATCACAAAATACTTAAATGCCAGACTCCAGAAGACTGAGAGCCACTTACCTCCGCAACTTTAAGAAACTCTGATACTCTGGTCATTCGAGTTAGAAATCGTTTGTAGATTTCAAGAGCATCTTTACATTGTCCCTTTTTCATTTCAAAAAATTTCTCTACAGAAATAATGTGGTAAATTTCAGTTAAGATGTCTTACATTCAGTTTTACATCTGCAACTCTAGTCTTCAGTAAAATCACATTTCAAGAATATGATACTACATTAACATTTACTACTTGGACATTAATCTAGTGGCATCCCTCTTGCCTAGTATAATTTAGAAGTTGGGCTTGCTGAGCTGCTAAAGAATTATACAGACCATCAAACTGAACCCCAGCTAGCCATAGCATTGTGTGTGATGTCAACTACTTTTCTAAAGACTAAAAAGTAAGCAGGTGAAGTAGCTAGGCATCTTAAACATTCAAAATAATTAAGGATAATAATAATTAAACATATATTAATATATGTCCTCTCCAAATTGCCTTCACTCCAAAGAACTGTATTTTTTTCACATAAGTAGCTCTCTTAAGTCCATTTGTGTCAATTATTAAACACAGCTGGCACATATTTCAACCCGAAATTACACTTTAAGGAGCAGTAGACAGTGAAATTTCAATTGGATTTTTATGCCCAACCCATTGTGTCACGCTGGTGATCACACCAGGCTGCCTGAGCTTCAGAACATGCTCACAGCCTCCTTTACGCTTTGTAGGCTGACAGTAGGTAGGGTTCTGGAGGGGGTCCAGTTTTGGCAGTCATGCTTTCAGGCAGATCAGGAATGTTATTTGCGAGTGCATCACTTCATACAAGGCTACCACATAACATTACCACTCTCTACAACTACCTGAAAGGAAGTTATAGCCAGGTGAGGGTTGGTGACTTCTCCCAGCCAACCAGCGACAGGACAAGAGGACACAGTCATAAGCTGTGCCGGGGAGGTTTAGGTTGGACATTAGGAAGAAATTCTTCACAGAAAGGGTGATTAGACACTGGAATGGGCTGCCCAAGGAGGGAATGGAGTCACCGTCCCTGGAGGTGTTTAAGGAAAAACTGGATGTGGCACTTAGTGCCATGGTCTAGGTGATAAGGTGGTGTTTGGTCACAGGTTGGACTCGATGATCTCAAAGGTCTTTTCAAACCTAACTGATTCTGTGATATATAACAGAAGAATGTGGGCATCTTAAAAATGCAAAAGCTTCTAACGTTGCAGGACATATTATGCATGCTCACACAGCACTGTACACTTCTTTAAGCACAGAGATGGTCAGTGTCTTTAAAGTGTGCATCTACAACTTTTAAGGACATGTGATGATCCAGCCTCAGATGAACACTAATGTAAGAGGGTACAGCTTAAAATCTTCTCCCATTTCAGACTAGAACAGTCAAGATAAATGTAGCTTTAATGAAAGTTAAGTAAAAAAATTGAAGCAGATCTGAAACTGATTCTTCATTCGCTTATGGTATGTGAGATAAAAGCCAGGTTACTTACCTAGTAAGTTAATAACCCCATCATTGTAGCAAGCAAAAAGTTTGATGAGATCTTTAAACAGAAGCATGAATGCAGCATTTATGACACCATTTGTCAGCTCATTTGGATGAACCTACAAATAAAACATCAGTTATTTACAACACAAGCATCAAATGCAATCAAACATTTTGGCTTACGCCAGGTATTTGGTGCTGTTATAGACAGAATCAAGCACTTAAGTTTTCATGCTAAGATACTAAATAAAAGCTTTGGTTAGCAGATCAAGGACTGCTTTCTTCACCCCTCCAAAACAATCCACTACAGCAGAGGAGTATCCACATCAACATCTTAGTCTTGTCTCCTTCACTTATCATGAAGAAGAGGAAGGCAGAGACGCTATTAATGGTTTTAATGAAATGGACAAAAGATGTCAGTTTACAGCAGAGCTTAACAAAAACTTAATAGTCTATGAGACAATGTATTTGGATTAATGATGTCAAGATCCTTTCTCACATCAACTTGGGAAGAAAATATGTGCTTATTTATTAAAAGGCCTTCCTTTTCTTAAAAATATCTCCTCTTCTGAGAGCACTATCACAATTCCTATGCCATTTAAGGAATGGAAAGCACATTGTGAGACATATACTCCTAAGCCTTTCCTCTGAGAGCTGTAGTGGGCTGTGCCTTCCACCTCAAAGTGTATCTTGCTGTCCACCAACAGAAGAACCAATTCCTTCAAAAACCTCTTTGAAATGTTACATTGTGCCTCCTACAACAAATGATTTCTGTTTTTATCCTTAGGTCAGATAAACAATCCCATCAGCATTCATGACATGATAAATATATTGCACACACTTATTTCTATGAAGAGTCTAGATTAACCTTTAGCCAATTCAGTTCACAGCTGAAAACCAGATGAATATTTTGAGGAAGTCAAACAATGTACATGTGGGTATTTTAATGGGCTTTTCCCTCCCCTCCAAAAGAAGCTGGTTGCCAAGAGACAGAAAATAGTGTTCAGTCTCCTTGTTTTGTCCATTTCTTCCCCCTCACTGATGCAGAAGATGAAACTCCAAGTTCCCTCTCAGCACAACCAAAACTGCAATCTTTACATTTCCTACATATGGTCAAGGACCATTCTTGGCCACAATATCTCAGTGGGACACTGAGAAGGGGACTTTTTGGCCCTCAATAAGGGATGATGAGTAAAGCATTACCTACAAGGTGAAATGTGTTCATTATAATGAATCATTTATAAGTCACTGCCCAGTGTTAATGCTAGGTCAGCTTCAATACCTACATCAAATTCAAGTAGTGCATCAATTTGTTCCTGTAATATTGGCATACTCTTCAGCAGCTTTTCAGGAGCCATTGTTCTCATTACACCTTCAGCTCTGCAAGAGAGAATACAGATTAGAAGCCACGCTGTTTCCTCTCTCCCTTCCCCGAAACTGATCTGTTGTCTAAAATTTATGCTTGAAGTACCTATAACTCATTTTAAACCATTTCAAAAGCACAGCCTGATTCTCCTTCTTCTCATGTCATCATGAGTGCTGGCATGAAATATACTTCACCCAGCCACCCTTCCTGACAGCAGATGAGGAAAGGCTTTGTGTTAGTGTGATGAACGCAAGACTGATCTCTTTATGGAAAGACGACACTGGGAGCTTAAATTACTTAACTAGGAACACTGCCACAGAAGTACCTGGAGAACTGATATACTTTGTGCATAAAGTTTGTTACAAATAACTAATGACATCTCATTGCTGATGTGTCCATGGATGTGTAGCATTTCTTAAGAGTCATCCATAGTCTCATAGCAGTCTTCAAGCATGGTCATTTTTATCTCTGATTATGACAAACCTGCACAATCATCATTATGTATTGCCCCGTTCTGGCTGCAGACAGGTATATTTATGCACACTGGAAATGCATATCACTACTCTTACTTATTTTATGCTACACTCTGAGGCAGCACCTTGTTCTGAGCACCAGAAATAACAGGCATAGAAAGCATTTTCAGGAATTTACAGGAAGGCAGGAACAGTAGGATCCCCAGCAGCCCAAACTTAACTTTATTTAACATCAAGTGTTCAAGAGCGAACTCATATGGTCCCCACTAAGGGAATGGCATCCAGCCACACAGCAAAGCTGCCACAGTAGGCCTTGCACTGTCTGGCTGTTTGAGAAGCAGGAGAGAGCAACCTGGTAGTGATGCCTGCATTAACAGGTCAGAATCCCAAGCAGCAGAACACACCAGAACTGCCAGAAGGATCCTGTATGCAACTCATGATTAGCAGGAGCATCTTTAGTATGCAGTCAACGAAGCTGCACCTTCAGCGGGTGTTAAGCCACTTGCTGTGTCATCTGTGCTTCAAGAGAGAATCTAGAGCCCTTAAAGTCCCACTTAGAGGAGTAAGAGACCAGAAAAATGCTCTCATAAATACCAACATACTACTCTGGGCTGGGTTAACTTTTTTTTTTTACACAGTTCTTGTGGGAAATAAAACCAGCAGTTTGCAATGTTATTCTGTTCAGTTTATAACTGCTCTGTTGCCTGCTAAGAACTTCGAGCGTTCACTTCAAGCTTTGTTTGCCATCAGCCATCTTTCTTAGGGAAAGTGTCTGGAGAGTAATGAAACATCCTAAACATAGTTTCAGAGTGGTTCCTTCTCCAAATCCTGAACACAGTCTCACTGCAGCAAAACTTAATTAGGGTCAGATTTAAACCTAACACTAAAAGCTCCCAGTTCCACAAGGCACCTTACTTTAGTTTTCAGTATTTGCCTTACCACCCAGTATTTCCTCCCCTCTTTGGGAAATTTTTAACCAATTACAAGCACTTTAAAAACCAAGTTTTCCATTGTAGCTACACAAAACATATAACAACAAAGTCACTGAGAAACTAAAATTAAGTGTAATTCCACAAATAAGATTTTCATGGGTCAGGCAACCTTATTAATTTACGTATCCAAACTTTGCTTACCCTTTCTTCACTCTTGCAAAGTCAAATGCCATTTGTCTGTAGGAAAATGCTTTTTCATTCAAGTATCTACTATAACGCCTTATAAAGGTGGACATGTCATAACCTGCAAAAAACAGTTTCTCATTTTACACTTAATTTTCATGCTTGTTCGGAAGTTCTTTAGTAAACAATAATATAGGGCCAACAGACCCCAAGATTATGTGATTTCTGTTATACTATGCAGCTTCACATACAGAACAGGCATCATAAGACACCTTTCAGCTTCTGAGGAAAAACGAGTAGTGGTACACCAAAACAATCTACCACTGTCCTCTACTTCCAACAGATTCATGCAAGGCACCAGTAGTATGGTTCCTGGGGAAACCTGCTAGAAGCCCTTACATAGTTATGGGGTAACATTACTTGACGGCAAAAATGTTACCCCTCTATTAACAGGGAAAAATACCAATTTAGCAAAAAGTTTTTACTGAACTGGTACATGACTTCCAGGATAAAGCTCAAGTTCAACTTAAATGCTCTTTATGTTTTATGCATGTTAGTCACTCAGACTCTTACAGAGACCTTCAAAATTCCCCTGACTAGGTTTACCAGAAAAAAGAAATTATGATGGAATCCACAGAGATTAGTGCCTTCCTTGAACTGTTACACCAGAAATCCTCAAGGCACGTAATACTGTACAAAGCACCTCAAACTTCAGTGACCTTCAAGCCTATAATATCTATCCTCCAAGGTTTCTTCCTCTAAGCCACAGAAATGTGTGCAGAAGGCAACTCACCTTCCTCTTCGATTCTGGTGCCTTTTTGTTACCTTTCTAAAAATCCACACCCCTCAATTTAGTCATTGATTATATTTTCCCTTAATATCTCTCATCATTAAGTATCCCTGCCCAATCAAGCAAAACATTACCAAAAGCAACACCTCATTATCTATGATACACTGTGTATTATCTATGAAATGGCAATTTAAGTTTAAGGAAAGTAGTGAAGAACACAAATGCATGCATTTAACAGAATTAATTGCTGCCAAACACCAGTGTCTTTGAGCATATATACATATATATACATATATCATGTTTTGCTTAGATGAACACACTCTAAGCTTTGTTCCTGCCCTGTTAGCACATCTAAAAGATGCTGAAGGTTTTTGGCGTCACGTGCCTACATCGAGAGATGAAGTAACGTGGCATTGCTTTGAATTTTCCTGTTATTGCAGCATTCCTGTAATTTGCATACAATCTACAAATATTCTCTGACAGCTGAAGAATTATATTTTCCCTCTTTTCTGGTAGAGCTACCATGAAACAAGCTTTTCCTCTGTTATTGAGGAATTGGGATTGAGGGCACAGGAAAATTCACTAATAATTCCAGAGCAAAAAGTAGAAAAGGAGGCTTTGTAAGATTCAGAGGGAACAAGTCCTTAATTTCTGCCTAGACCTTTCTAAATTCATTACTCAAATCAAATCAAAACCAACCAGTTCTTTTGGTACCAACAGCCCTACCATTAAGTAGTTATAGAAAATGCCTAAAAAGCACAGTGTCCCCAAGCAACCGAATCACTATTTAACACTGAGTAAAGCCCAAAAAATTAAATGGAAAATTATCCACTTCAACTTTTAACACCCATAAGAGTTAAGGAGATAGCTAACCCAGCCCAGATTTCAACCAGCGCTTGAAGGACTTGTACCGTTCCACCTTTTGAGAAAAAACATTGCAAGAGATGAGAAATATTGTTCTGAATTTGTTCAGCAGTTCACTTGTGCTCCTGTATTTTTAAAGCACTTATGAAAAGGCTTCAGTAGCACATTTTTATATTATTTACATCTTATGAATGAAGGAACAAATTAACAATAGTATCGTATTTAAAATCTTGTTAAGATTATAGACATAAGTAGGCTTACCATGAGATCCACTTTTGTCCAGAAAATTGCTGAGATTGAACAATGTGTTTCTAGATGCCAGGTACTGAATAAATCTCTGCAACACAAAGTCATTTTTCTTATCACAGGCTGTATCTGAAGGCTTTGTACCTTCTAGCAACACGATTACCAGTCTACTTTCAGCATACAACATGAAACCACTGATTTTTGTCTTAGCCTGCAATACTTTCCTCAAAACTTTGTTTGTCCATTCAGATTAACTACTTTTAGTCAGAATCTCTAGTAAATATTCTACCGTATATATAAAAAAATAGGTTATGTGCAAAATACAAAATGCATTGCAAAAGGAGCAATTAAAATGTTTAATGCTCAGGGATTTGAGGGAGCACAAATTTATCTGCTTTCAAAGCACATATCCAGGCTAGTCCCAGACTCCTCAAACCAGCAGTCCTCTGTTTCAGCCAAGCTAAGGGCCTGTTTTAATAACAGGCAAGGGCCCCCATCAAATACAGGGACTAACAGCCTGAAACAGTTAAGAGAAATCAGATAAGAATGTTGACCAAAACTTGGAATGGAAAAATAGGAGTAAAAATTTACACTGTGGGAAGTTCATTGCATGAAAACACTTTATATACAGCAGGGAGGAATTGTTTCACAGTCATATCGAAATTCTTCAAATATGCCATCTCTTTTTATGCAAACATACCTGCCTATTCAGGTCAATGAAAAGCAAGGATAAGGAGAATTTGATCCAAAAGGCTATCAAGTTGAATTTACAGCTCTAGAAATATTTTAACATTCATGCAGAGAAAGCAACTATTTGGATGGCAGCATACACGTGCCAGAACATCAACTTTGACCTTAGCCAAAAAATCCCAGGTAGTGTTTAATCCTGTGTAGCTCTGTTTTCACATTCAGTGCATAAATTGTCAGCATCCTGGCACAGGCTGCGTCTTGGTCTTACGTTATGGTTTTATAAATGGAGAGACAGATAAACAGTCCAACTCTGTTGTTAAAGGTAAGTTTTCTCTTCACCAAGAATCATTCTTGCCCTTTGTTCTCAGGTCCTTACTGGTTCAGACAAGATGCCTCTGCAATACTAACACTTTTGGCTTAGAGTGTGTTCAGTGCCAACGTGGCCTTGAGAGAGCTGCTAACACTTACCTCATTGCCATGGACCATTAGATGATGTGTGGTGACTAAGGCTTTGAATACGACCACCCAGCTACTGTTCGTTGCTCGCTCAAAAAGCGTATCAGCCATCTGAGGGATATTCACGTTTGTTTCATTAGTTGCTTGGATCAAGTCTGTAGGAGAGAGAAAAGGAAGGCGTTAGGCGCTATGAGTACGACAAAAAGTTTGCAGCATGGCCCATTTCTCAGCCCTCCAGGCTGCAGGCCGTGGTTGTGACAAACAGGAAGTTCAGTGCTTACATCCACATTTAAAAAAAAGAAACAAAACCAAAACAACAACAAAGAAACCCAAACTGAAATTATATTAGTACATGCTGACAGCAACAGTGGTCTAATTCTTTCATCCAACAATTCCGTCCCGAGCAATGACCAAACATTTCTCCATCTTTATCCCAGATGAAGTTAGGGTGCACAACATCACACGACTTTACTGCTTGCAGGTTTTTAAGTTAATTGTCACAGTTCACTACCTCTGGGTTAGAGGAATAAGTACTACTGAGTTCTTCACTTGCAGGTAACATGTCAAGCACACTGAACCCAGTCACATCAGCAAAAAGAGGTACCACCAAAAACAGATACTCTAGTCATCCCAGAGGTTGTTTCAATCAGCAAGCTCCAGCACACCTCCTAGAGTTTCTACAGATCCAGAAAGCAGAAGAGTGCATTCAGGCATGCATTAAGAACTCTTCAACAATGAGAAAGAACACCAGGAATGACATTAGTTTACACTGAAGCAACTGCACATTACAGAAAAGAAATAAGGCATTAGACTGTCTTAGGGAACAACAATAATGTACAGCTTGGTGTCCTGTGCATTAAGAAGATGTAGACTTGCACAGAAGAGTGCATGAAATTAAGGTAAGCAGTTAAATCATAAACAGTAGGGCAGCAAGCTTTCTACTTTCCTCTATATCCCACACCTACTGATCGGATCTGTGATTTACTGCATTACCTATTATCTACCGACTCCAGTTAGGCAGCCAGCAATCACCTTCTACAAGCTATCACCTACTTTTGAGACAAAGCTGGAGACTGCATGCTGCAACTGCATGACCAAAACCTGTGTGATGGCAGACACAGCCCTAGCAAGACTTGAGGAGACAACTTTATGCAACACAAAGAGCACCAAACACAGATCCAGTTGTAGAGCTGAGGCTTAAAGTTTGAAGACCTAAGCAGAAAAAATTTAAAAGTTTAACTACTAGGCTAAGCTTTGTCTGAAATAAAAATACTCATCTTTTACTTTCCCTCAGAGGAATCATTGTTAACGATTTCTTTCCCACCCCCAGACTAGAAATTTTCCTCCAACTATTCAAGTCATACAGTGATGACAGATATCCTACCTCAAAAGCAGACAGGGTATTTTGTGACTGATCCTTGTATACCTGAACTATGCAAGTGTACAGGAGTTCAAATCACTTGGGCAGTAGTGTCACCACTTTGCAGACTTCCTTTCCCTCCCCTACATAATCCCATGCAATGGAGAGCATTAGTGCTGCCAAGAGCAGAAAGTCAAGGCTCAACATTAAACTACTGATTCTGCCTTGGCAGGACAGGGAAAGTCCAGAGGACAAGTTTGTCTAAACAGATCGATGAGTCACATCAAATATGGAGACCCACCTGGTGTGCACAGAAACCCACACTGCTGTACCAGAAGCACTCAAAAGTTCAGGTTTTATTTGGCTGGATGGTTGCTTTGAGTCTTTTTTAAATTTCTGGCATGTAATCTTTATGGGTTTTTTTCCTTCTATTACACAGACTATTTAAGATCCAAGAAATCTCTAGCTCAGAGTCATGAGCTTGGGAAAACCACAGTGCTTGCTTGCACATGAAATTGTCTATTGCATGGGCATAAAAGCTGCAAGTTGCCTTCAGTTTCAGGCCAGGGGAATGATTTTCTGGGAAGAGACAGGAGACAAAAATTATGTGATCTGTTTGCTAAGTTTGAATTGAAGATGTTTGCTGTCGTGGCATTTTGTTGTCTTGGTTATGGATGTTGGGTTTGAGTTTTTTTGCAGAAAACCTTCTGAAATGTGTTTATTTCTATAACCTCAGCAATACTGCCCTTGAAGGAGGCAGTTCTGCAGACGAAGTATTATAGCAGTAAAGCCATGCTATTGAATGACAGCAGTTCAAGATCACAGAGCTCCAAGAATTCTCCTTGATCTTTTTGTACAAACAGGCCAATGATCTTTTATTCTGTACTGCTGATTAATGCATTACAGAAGACGGTTGTTTGTAAAAGCCTAGAAGCAAGTCACAAGTGGCTTGCTCACTGTTTACCCCGCTCAGAGATTTTACAGCAGGTGACAGCATTTGTCCTATTAATATAAGGAAACGCATCAAATTTGCAAGCTTTCCATCTTGGGCTTCAGTATGTAGATTTCTGTGAAAGAGGGACACTATAAATTGTGTATTCCACTGGTGCACTTTAGATAATGAAACCTCAGAGGAGTCCACCCACAGAAATGCTGGCAATGGAGGCAACAAGGTACCGCTACATGATGCCACAGCACTGCTTCTGAAGTCACTCAGTCATTTCTGTCTCCTCTCCAAACTGCTGGAGGGTACAGCATCTCAGTCTGCAGCTCTGAATGTTTTAGGACATGAGTAATTATAGTGTGCAAAATAGAGGCACGATTTAAATTAAGTCTACTACTTTCAGTGCACAGAAAAGAATTAAACCATGCATGAAGATGTCACTTGTCATCTGAGGCCAGAAAAAGGAGATTGGGGGTGGGGGGGATAATTCTTGCAGAGCTGTTTCCCATTTAGTCACACCACAAAGATAAGGTATTCAAGTTTCCTGGATTTCTTTCCCCAATACCACAGAGTCTCAGCTTAACCAGCAACCATCAGCATCTGGAGTGAAGCATCAGCACAGCTAACTTTAACAAAATGAGCAGCAGAGTTTGGTGGCTAAGCTAAATTTTAAAATAAGAGTTGGAAAAATTAATTTGACTTTAATGTGGTAAGGAAGAACTGATACAAGGAAAAAGAAATCATATACAGGAAAAAATTGAGAAACTACATTTTCAAAATAAACAGATGCAGACATTTACTGGTTGGACAGTTTACAACAAGACAATAAAGCTTAGTCTTCCAAGGAAGTTACAGGTACATTTGTTAATACAAAACAGGCAATATTAAGAAGTAACAGATGAAGAACAACCCAACAGAAGCCATATGAAGCAATCTTGCAAAGTTGATTCCATTTGGGGCACACACAAGTAGGGCAAACAAGGATTAAAGGCACCTTCCTGAAGAAGTTTCTGCTACTGCAGGCATCCAGTACACTGACAGCTAATCCCCAAACCCAGACACTGAGCTCAAATACAAATTCCAAACACAGTAAGAAATCAGGAATTGTACTGCAGTAGCAGCAAGTGCTTTTACCACAACTTTCACAGAAGTGAAGTAATTGGAGAATGAAGACCTATATAGGCTTTATTTGAATCCATTTGTTTATTGTGGGACTAAATTACAATTGCCAAATCACAATATGTGATTTCTCCTATTTCCTCTCTTCACATTTTCATAGCTGTTATTTTAAAGACTTCTTCAATTAAAGATACTTTTTAAAATTAGAATTTTACTTCAATGTACTTTTTCTAGTTAAGCTTTGAGATGGAAAATCAATGCACATAGAAGAAATAAATGGTTGTAAATTCTCTGACACCATAACTTAAATCTAAACAATAGTCTTTAAGCTCTTGGACAGGCCAATTTTTTCACCCAGACTTAAGACAACTGCAACTTAATCATACTCTAGGTTTACTTCTCTTCCCTAATTAACACCTCCATTAATAAAAAGCCAAACCTGCCAAATAGAGGAAGAATGGTAGAGGGTTCACCGAGGCTGACTGAAGTTAGTTAAGAGACCTTAGCTCTCTCCTCATGACATTTTGAAGAGCCCACTGAAAGACGGGACTAGCTTTAGTGTTTGTTAAGCTCATAAGGTAAAAAAAGGGAACTCTAAGAATGTTTCAAAGGTTTCAGAATTTCAGACTCTTTCAGTCTCATTAAAAACTAGTTTCTAGTTCTTTTTTTTTTTCTTAATGAGAGAGATTATACAATACTTTAAAGAATCTCTCTTAGTCCTTTATCTTTCCAGACTGTATTCGGGATCTGGGCAGGGTTTTTTCCTGTTTTGTTTTGGTCTTTTTTTTTCCTCAATTCTTTTATAAACAGACCTGGGATTTCCCAGTTCATGATTAATTATTCACAATTTATGTTTCAGTATGCAGAGAAACAGCAGCAGAGCAGAAGAACTCTCTGTTCAGAGGAACATCAGTGCCAACTTAAGAGCAGCTGTCATTCCAGACTGAATTAACACACAAGCTGCCTCAGCATCTGAGCTGTGTCATACATTCACTTCCTAAACTTTGCCAAATCTCTCCAGCAGTAACCCCCTTACAGACCTTCCTCGCTCTTACTCAAATGCCATAATAGTCTTCAGGCATTTTTTCTTGCTTATAACTATTTAAATAATGCCTTGAACCTATTGAAAAGGAAATGCAGGATTGTTCCAAATCCAGGCTAGCCAAGAACAGAAAGAAGCAGCTCAGAGTAAGAGTTACAAGCCTCAACCAAGAAAGTTGAATAGGCAAGTAAGAGTAGAGTCCCTCCCCTGCAAGACAGAACTGTATTAGGAAGCTACTACAGCATTGTGCTAACCAATGCAAGAGCTGAACTTCCACGTCTACAGAAACCTGACCACAAAACAGTACTGGAAAGCAGAACAAAGTTATCAGTTTCTGCTTCTACAACAATTGCTCATAAGAACATTAGATAATTTGAATGTTGTTGGCTTTGACTATCAGGCAATTCCATGGAAAAGCGTTTGGAATTCATTTCTGAAGTTACAATTTATCATTTATTCTTTTCACTTCCAGCTTGCCCTGTCTACACAAACACACATCTTGATCTGGCTTTTAACAATCACCCCAAGCAGAACAGCAGTTCATGCTGTCTCCTCCTTCCGCCCCAAAAGTCTGCCTCAAGGGTTGCTGTATCTCACCTTGATCCCAGCTAGCCTACCCTTTATCAAAGTCCAGCATCTTTCAGATATTGCCTTGGAACCTCCGTGCCTACGCCAACTCAACAAACCTAAACACCATCTTCCACTGAGCACGTGCTCTCCAGGTCCTATAGACTCCCATAGTGCAGCTGTAGCCCTCGGGGGACTGCTACCTCCTCTCTCCAGCCTTACTTCAAAGACCTCCTCCTTCCAAAATAAATCTCAGACTCTTGTGAGGACAAATACTTGCTGCAGATCCTGAAGTTTGAGAGGTCACGACAACCAGTCTTTGAACTACACAACAGCACCCCACACCAAGACAAGAATTTATATACAACTTCTTCCTCTCTGCCTACTCACAGACATTTTATACTACCCATAGTATTAAGTGTTTTGCAGAACCTATCAATCACATGAAGGGTCTTCGGAGAGACAGGGTAAATGATGAGTACTAGCAAATTTCTCTTGAAGCATCCTCCAGTTTCTCAATCTGAGAGTTTAATTAGCCTTAGAATCATTTTATTATCTCACTACTCCTTTTTAAATACAACAGTGCACCACCTCCTATATTATCAAATACCTGTTTTGAAACAAAGTGAAAAATCTACTGCCCATACACATTGCTGGATTTTATTCCAACATACTTCCATACTTTGGCTTTAACTCATCTGCAAAAATCACCCTAGCTCATTAGCAGTGTTACATCAGTTATGCTGCACTTGTGTTCCTTTTGGTCCTTAATTATTTATACATATGGCTCTTCCTCCTGAGAGGTTCAGGTTCAGGTTCATCTCTCTTGGAAACAGGAAATAAAAGCCAACCATCAGATGGTCTTCTACTGGATCTAAAAGGGTGCAACCACAGCAGCTGTCTCTCTAAGTACTAATAATGGGGGAAAAGTGTAATTACACTGTGTTACAAAAAAAAAAAAAATAGATCTTGCTTTAAGCAATTCCTTCAAGTTTCATAAACTATGAATATTTTTTTATGTAAAAGGAAAGTTCCCAGAACTTAAGAGCTCCACTGCCTCTGGGGGAGAACAGTGTGCACTACCTATAATGTTTACATTGGAGTTCTCTCAAGGAGAGTAGTACAACCGAAAGGAGACATCCAGGCCAGCTGCAGAAGCTCAGTTTTAAGGAGCTGTCATTGAGGTTTTAAGTGTAGTCTTTAAGACTGCTAATTAATTAGTGATTAATATATTTTATGAACAAAGTCTGAGACCTTGCTGACACCCATGACCCAAACAGTCAGAAGAATAAAAGTTTCATTTTTACTCAGGAATTACATATCTGGAATAACAGCAGAGAGGCTTCCCAAACTTTCTACTACAAACGTACTATGGAAAGCACCTTTCTAGCCTCACACATATGAAGCCAGAACACTAAACAAAGGGGAAAAGGCCCCATGGTCCAAGAATTCTGCCTGCTTTCTTCCCAACTACAGCTACCACAGCTTTTTTTAGCATCTTCACTATAGGAAAATTATTAGTTATTAAGCATGGAATCTCTTCCCTGTCCAAAGTCATAAGAAGCTCAGTCTTGAACCTCATTTGTACAGAATTCACTCACTTTGAATACCAAAGAATCTGTCTTAGGCAATAATACAAGTTCAGCAAAGTAGAGGAAAGATGAGAAATGACAGCTTTAATGATCTTTTCCTCTCACCCACAGAACCCACTTCCAACCCTCCTTCCACGCAAATCCTGCTCCACAACTAGCTCAACAGAAACATGCATTTTTCTGCTCAAATACAAGAATTAAGCATTTCTGCTTAAGTTGATGTGAAACACCAAGTAATACTGGAGCTAAATATGCCACTTCTCTATTTTATTCATTTACTGGAAGTAAGAGCTGAGCCACAAATCATCATTGCACCACCTTTTTTGAATAGCCCTTAATAGTTTAAGATATGCAAAATTCCATTTGTGTTTGGTGGACACCAACCAATGGTTATAATGTTAAAATATAACAGCAATTGTCTTGGAGAAATGCTATTTCCCATCCTATTGTAATACAGCATCTCAGACGCCAAACTCTAGGGGGAGAAGAGACATGGAAAAAACCCTGTCAATATCACAAATAGCTTTTGACCAATAACTTTGCATGAAAAGGAACATTTATCCTGCATGGCAAATCTCAAACCTCATTCTACAAGACATTTCCTTCAGCACTTCAATCCTGGAAGCCTTAACCAAAATACACATTAATTTAGAGACGAAACTGCAACCACCAGCCAATCTCCTGCCAAGCCTTCAAAGCATTTATTCAATTTCCTCTAAGGGAACTGTTCTCTCCATCCATGCAAGCATTAAAGTGACAGTTCTCTTGCATCCTAGCTCTCGTTGCAAACAACAAAGCAATTTTAAAGGCATTATAGAGTTGCGAGATTATTTCTTAGAAGGATAACAGTCAATAAAATCTACTTAAATGACTACTGTCAATTGCCTATTGACATTAGGCACATCCACAACCTGATACCAGGATTCCAGCTGCGGCCTATGATTATTCTTCCATGAAAGTGACCAACCCTTAACATTACCTGTTAGTTGTATCAATTCACAACTCTTATCACTTGGGTGCTTGCTGGAATATCAGTAACAGGATCAACTTCAGCTTTTAGCCGGAGAGTACAGCTACACTAGTAACACAAGGATTTCATGTTTGCCACAGCAGCACTGGGCCATTTACTGTAATCTCTGCACTACGGCATTTTCTAATCAGCCTTTACATGCTGGGCTGATCTTACACTCCAAACACATCTGGCAGAAAGTGGTAATCAGCTGAGGCATGGTACCTGAGCTCTTTCAGTTGCCATGCTGTAATCTGAGAAGAATTCTACACCCAAATTATCTCCTTTCCTCAGAAGACCATTTGTTTTTAATAAACTTGTAGAAATGAAACTATCGCTACCCTATCAACTCCGCCCGGAACAGCAATTTGTAATCCACTAAAAAGCTGAACGAGAATGAAAATATATTTCAAGAAGCCTGATGTTCCAGCTCCAATACTTAGCTGTTACATGTTGGGAATACACTAACAAAACAAAAAAAATGGGTGGGGATGAGACAACGTGCAAGCAACTTCAGTGACGTGGTAATTAGCTACAGCCTTTATGCTGGAAAGAGATCAGTTGAGTAAGCAGCCTCAGAAGATGACACATCTGACTCAACATCCAGACCATGGTCCATGCTTTTCCTACTCTCTCAGCAGGATTATTCTCAGAGTTCTCAGCTTGTTCATCAGTGGATGCCACATAATGACACAACCTGAAATTCTTAACCAGGAATGAAATGCCCAAAACCATGCAGGCAGCCCTGTTGAAAACATGAACATATCTGTAGGAAAAAGAAACCAAGTGCAATGCAAACTTCTGCACAAGCCAGTGCAACAGTATGGCCTCCTGGAAGCACACTGAAGCAGCTCCAACTAAGAAGCAAGTACTTTCTAACACGGTTGCTATCATTTCAATCCATTGTCTTGTATCCATGGTATCTACCATAAAGCAGAAGAATTCCTAAAACCAGATGGCTGCCTCATATGTGAATGTTGTGACTTAAAACAGTCTTTTTAACAAAATGACTGATATCCTCCACAATTGAAAAAAAAAGGTAAAATACGAAACTGTGCAATTCCTTTATGTCCATTCCCTTGTACTGCATCAGTTAAACAATAATCCTTTGCTTCTGCCACACAGACAGGTGAGTTTAAGTCTCAAAAATTTTGAAAAAACTCAATTCTACTTCCAATAGACTTGACTCTTCAACAGGAGCCGGCAGCCTTTCACATACTGCATATTTCCTGATGTTAAAAAAAATATCTGGTAAATACATGGAACATTCACCTGAGAGAGAGAAGATACAGTGAGGACTACTAACATTTAAAAAAACCCGACAGTACTAAGTTGCTATCAACAGTTTGAAGTCACCAACGCCCCTGGATGATGCATTTGCCACTGGCAGTAGAAGTCTCCTATCAAGCTATTGATGAGTGAGGAAGTTGGAATCCATCACAGGCTCATATCCAGGCAGTGAAGCTTTTTTCAGAGTCAGATCTCTAGACTGGAACACCCAGAAGTGTCAAAATAATTCCTAAGCATGATATAGAGCATGATATTTGAAAGGTAGTTTCTCATAATACTGGCTAAGCAATTTCCAGCTTTCGGATGAACAAGAAGCAGCTCTTTAAACTCATCTATTACAAACATAGCAAACCTTACCTGTTAACACTCTTGCCATTCACAAACAAAAAAGCAATCTGAAGTGTAAATCAACTTAGCAAAACCAGAAAAACTCTAATGTAGGGTCTTTCACAGTCATTTCATAGAATGAAAGATCAGAAAGTCACAGGCAGGGCTCACATATGAAAATATCATTGTTTCACCTGCCCACAACAAAACATCACTCATGATAAAATGTACATGTTTTCAAAACACTGGCACACTAAATATGCTGAGTTCCTTCAGGCTTGCTGTCCCTTAACAGAGTGCACATTTTTCTACAAATACATTTAGATGAAGCTATAAAACTTAAATTAAGAGCTACAGGCACAATAAACATACTTTGGATTCCAGAGTCATGCAGCAGGATCCAAACCCAAGTCTCCATTTGAAAAGGCTGGATTTGGAAACTTCAGGGTTGCTAAAGGACTGATGCAATGATAGGTTAAAATTTTCATCTATATTCAATCTACAGGTAATGAGAAACAGCAGCAGCGTTCAGAGGCAGGAAACAGGTGGGCTGGCTTGCCCCTTTCATACAAGTCCTACACACCCTGAAGGAAAAGTGAAAGGGAGAGTCCTGTTAAAAACAGTTTGAACTCCCACTGAAGTGCATCTACATCGGCTCTTCAATAATGCTGAAGACGTGCACCCTCCCAGTGCCGTCCTGCAGGGCGGCAGGATCACCGATCACTGCCCTCTTCTGAGGACCTTCCTCTAAACCCGTAAACTTGCATACATTTAAACAACGTGGGCAACAAGTCAGTATGTTTTATTCATGCTTGGCGCAGTCATGTCTTTCTCTCATTTCTGTGGAGGACCATTTTAGAACATTCTGAAGACTATCAGAGTGACTTAAGATATATAACAGAACTATACCAGAGGCACCAGGAGCCTGCCAGGCTCTGCAGGCTAACCCCTGACCATCTGCTATGGAAGCACCTGCTGCCATCGTGTCATCTGCGCTCATGCCAAGCCAAGAGTCAGTTTGAAGTGATGCACCGTACTGTCAGTAGTCAAGCCACAGTTTTGTACCACTTCTTAGGACAGAAAAGTTAAAGACACTTTCTTGAAAAGACGTGTCCTTTGGTCCTTTAATTGTATGGTAGAACAATCTTAGCTCAAGTAGACACCACCTCTCCAATCTACCCTTACCAGTGTTTTGCATCTCAGCCAAAACCTAGTCTCCTAAACACTTAAAAACAATGAGCAAAGAACATTGTTTTCTTTTTCATTCCTTGAGTCGGTAAAGCAACCTTGTCAAAGCATATGGCTCAACTGTTTTGTTAGAGCTCTGTGGTCCAATTGCAACACAGGAGTTCCTGCCAATTTGCTTTTTACCTGTGGTAATTTTGCATATTGGCTTACGACCAAAAGGAGTTGACTGCCACAAGTCAGACCCAAGCTGCAGACATGTCCTGTCAGCAACCTGCAGTTCTCAGTACACATGAGAGGCAAGGTTTGGCAGTCTTCAAGCATGATCATGTCTTTCTCCTCACAAAATCCCCTCTACAAAAAACATCGTAACGCATTTGAGTTTTATCAAGAGCTAGAAAAAATACTCTTGGAAAGGCAACCGACTGACATGCTGCCTCAGCTCAGATGGCCAGAGTAAAAATTACATAAACACACAACATTAGCATAACATCAGGACCTTTTAGCATCCAATCCCTTTCATTAAACTAATTTAAGATACAGATGTAATCTACAACAAAGCATGAGATCATATTATCCTGGGCAGAAAAGAGAAACAGAAGGGTATTTAGATGTGGCTGGTCCAGAAGTAAGCGGTAATGTTGCGCACTGTCATTTCCTGTGCCTACAACTAAGCCATGAGCCCCAGATGCCCAGTGAATGCCCCATTTGCCAGCAGCCTAGAAAATACTGTTCTAGTATTCCACCTACATGCATGTCAAGGCTGATGTCCAATATCACTTGTGATGCTAGTGCAGATGGCTAGTACAGTATATTCCCTCTCTTAGTGAGCTACAACTCTCAACTGCTTCAGTAAATGCGTTTCACAATCTAAAGAAAAGACTTTATGAGCACAAGCAAAACATGTTTTGTATTGATTTTGAGTATTTTCAGCCAGCTCGGAAGTAAAAATGATCAAAATAGCAATATTAAAAGCATTAAGAACTGTTTTAAGGGTCTAGCATATGGTTTGCAAGATTCCAGAAAAAGCAGACCTTACCATACTCTGCAAAGCGACAAGCTAGCCTGTGCCAAGTACTCCAATTGCCAACATCTGGTTTATTCAGGTTAATTTAAGCCACCAGCTCTCATCCAAGCAAAATTTTGGACAGAAGGAAAATCAAGCATCCGCGCTGAATCTGATGGGGTGGGGATACTCTAATATCAGCTTACCAGTGAGGCTTCACACTGCAATCTTGCTGATACTGCTGACTCAGAGGAACAAAAGTACTGCTGCAAACCCTGCGCTACAGATCACTGCCCGCAAGGCTGCCAGGAAGGCTGCTTCTATCATCTCATTTAGTCTAGGTTCAGGGTTCAGTCCTGTGCCAGATGACCTGTCCTTTTCTTAATATGTCCTGCATTGAGATTCAGACCCTGATTTCCTGGCTTGCTTTACTCCTTGCTTTTTAGCTTTCATGGTATTTGAAACCCCTCTCTCCAAACCAGCCAGAATACTATTCCTAATCTGCACGTCATGTGTTGAAGCTTGGAGATTCAAGGTTTATCACTCACTGGTGAGATTCCTGTACCTACCCTAGACACACAAGAGAAATTGTGCTTTTCCACCCTTACCAGCATCCTGAGCTGTGCTCCAGAAAAGGAACAGCGCATGGTAACCTAAGGATATTGTTTGGTACTGTTTGAACTCACCTTTAGGCTATAGTAAGGCTAAGGGAAGGGATTTAATGTCATCATCATCTCCAATTTTTCCCCATGCCAGCTCCTTCAGCAATACAGTATGTCCACAGCTGACTGAGGAAGGACTATCCCTTTCTTTTCTTCGGTGGCAGGGAGTGAACCTGGTGCACAAGGCAAAGTTTTGGTAGCACTGGGAAACGCTGCAGCTGCAACTTCTGAGAACAGGGGTCTCTTCCACAGGTTGCAGAGGATATCTGCTCCAGCACCATGGAGTGCGTCCTGTACCTCCTGCTCCACCTCTAACCTTGGTGTTCCCTCTGCCATTTCCTTTTCCCACTTCCTCTGTCTGTCCAGTATTTTCTGCTTTTTCGTAGGCTTGTTTTCCTTGAAGTGCCACAAACTTGGTGGATGGGCTCAGCTGGGTATTGCAGTAGATCCACCATGGAGCTGGCTGTGTGTGGCACAGAGCAGGTCCTGGTCCCTTCTTACGGAGGCCAGCCCTGCAGCCAACAACTTGTCATGGACACCCAGCACTGGGGGAAGGTAAGCAGGGCAGGAAGAGCAAAGTAGTCTCAAGAATCTTGAGCAGCAGTAGAAAATTACTAGAAGCAGTGTGCCTCTACTATACTAACATTTCTTCAAAAGTGGGAACTGTGAGAGCAGGAAATTCTCCTCTTTGGCTACCAATTTCTCAATCCAGCAAGAAGGAGAGAAAATGAGTAGCCTTCAAAATGCTTTATGGCCTTCAAAGTTATGCTTTCATCTACTTTTAAGCACTTCAGGGGATCATTCAAGTGGCAGAGACACAGAAGCATGGACTGACCACACCTACTGAGCATTTTCCTGGAGACTTCACAGAATTCCTCACTAGTGTGACAGGTCCATGTAAGGCATGCTTAGAAGATAAAAGGTTTAAGAATGAGGCTGGGAAATCAGAGACACAGATGAACTCAAAACACAGAAAATCAATCAAAACATAGCAAATCAATCAAATCTGCAGATTTTTGTTGCTGTCATTTAGAAGATGTTCAATTGCTGCCACCCAAGATCTAAGGGAGCAACACTATGAGATTATTATGAAACACACTCAACTACTAAATAGAAGTAATTAAAACCATGCTCTGGTCACTGTCATCCTGACCATCTCATAAATAGCTACTCCATCATCAAGGTCTACAGTGGAAGTCAGTACAACAGAAAGACCTGACCTGTCCCAGAATTTGTCATCTGCGACCTTGACAAAGCACGTTTAACAGAAGGATCTTGCTTATTGTTGAAAACAACTAAGAATACCTGCTTTCAGGACCAGTCAATCTTTATCAAGTTACACTGCTTAGATCAAAAAAGTTTCATATTACAGTGCCTACTCACTTTTCTGTTCCCTCATCTTCCCTCTTCCTTTCCTTAGGCATTGCACCACAAGACAACTTGCACATAGAACAGTTGAAATCCACAGGATCAAGTGATCCTGCCCATATTTCAACATTTGGATCTTAACATGAATTCAAACTTCTACCCCGATTCAAACATATTTTGAAAAATTAGCTAAGTCTTAGCTTGATTAAAAGGGCAGTCTTCTCTTGGTATTACACATGCCTTAAAAACAGTATGGGGCTGCAGGGGAATCGAAAGTTAATGCCACTTAAATACTCAAGAACAACTAATCTAAAAAGCCTTCTTATTACCTCCCCTTACCCTTGACAGACATTTCTACTCCTATTCAGAGATCTACATGCCTCCAAATGAAGTGTGTCTTCAATACCCTTTTGGGAAAGGACATGGTAGAAGGCCACAGAAACAGCCATTCAACATAAAAATTTATGATGAGTCCTTACACACAATAAATGTGCTAATCCAACATCCAATAAAGAATTAAAGAAAATAACTGCTTGCTTGGATTTCTTTCTTTTCAAGTGTGAGAGCAATTCATTGGGGTGACAGAGGAGTTCACACTATAAAATCCACACCAGCTATGACAACAAAAGCCAAGACAGAGTATTCCAGCTGATCTTCAGTGGTAACATTTAAACGAAGTCAGTTCTCTCACACATAGAAACTGTGACAAACTACTGCAATACAAGATACAGTGAGACATAAAAGCAGTTTCATTAGCAAAGTGTGAAGGATTAAGCCCAGTGTGTGCAGGGACTCCGTTCTTGGCAATTTTCTTGAAGATACTCCCACAGCCGTAAAGACCGAGTGTCACCTGGACTGCAGAGCAATGCAGTACATCTGCACTCCTCCCGCCAGGAAAGGGCCACCAGCGCCAACACACTTGGAACACTCCCCAAATCACTTCAGCAGAAAACTACTTCTGAAATACACACACCCTAGTTAACTTTATCCTTTAACCCACTGAGTCAACAGACACTGAGGTCTGGGGACTCAAGGTAGTTCCACTGACCCCAGCCTTTCCCAGAAAACAGACAGATATTCCTCAGGAATAGGACAGAGGTTTCTAAGGCTAACCTGTGGGACCTAGCAACTTCATCTTTATGAGCCTAGGCAAAAAAGTTTAATTCATTGCTTTTGGTCAGCAGACACTTCTGTTTCAACACTGAAGACCACAGTGATTCAAACTTGTTAGATTAGCCCCAGAGATTGCAGAAGAAAGGTAGAACACTGCAGGAAAGAAGTGTCTGCATAAGCAAAATACTGACACCACCCTTGCAGTTCAGTTACCACCATGAATTAAACTATAAACTTCTTTTTAGAGCCTCTGCTTGCCAGGTACATGCAAATATGCAAAATTAAACTTGGGATAAAAATAAGTTACAGCAGATATACAAGTCATCTCCACAGCCACAGAAAACCAAATCCTGATCTTTATCTGCTCTGTTTCCACTTTTCATAAACATCTCCCAGCTCTTGATCAGGCTTCTGGGATGGTCTTCTACCTTATGAGAATTATTTTGAAGAAGTAAGGAGACATGTGGTCTTTTCAGAATACGCACTGCAGAACTTCCTCCTGCTGCAAAGCACTTCACTCAGCAAAATAAGCCAAGGAAAATCCCAGCCATTTTTATCATTTTCACAAACAGGAACTTGTTACAACCACCTGCAGATGCAACAACCTCACTAGTTTTCAATTCACTTCTCTAGATGAAAACTTCAAGGTCTGTTTCTGAGTGAGATCCTATAAAAAGAGCTGAGTTGAGATCTACCTACTTTTCCCTCATCTATCACGTGTTTTCACATTTGGAAGTGATGTTATTTCCCTCCTCCAAAAGCATCTCCCTGTTGATACCATCAGAGTCATTCCCATTTGAGGCTGGAAGCAGTCTTGTCCCACACAATTAAACCCTCTGTGAAGCCTTAACACATCTTTCAGAACAATTCTAAGAATCAAACTCCTGTGCTGTGCACAAGGATTGCCTTCCCACTTGAATTATCAGTTTATATATCCTTAATGTAGCCCATATGCCTCATTCACCCACTCTGCAATGGCCCTTCTCACTGCATCAAAATAAAGTTGCTAATTCCCCACTTTTTCACAGGAATAATAATTTAGCTAACAAACATCGGTTAGCTGAGGGATACGAATCCATATCATTATGGTGATTTTAAGACACCTTTTGGATGACAACAGTTTTGTAAGTCCAAAATGGTCAGAGCTCAACTGTCCCAAACCATCAGAGCATCCTAGCTTTACATTCCTTTTTCCCCCACAGGGACTTGAGAAGCTCATTTAATGCCATCTGGCACTACTTCCAGCAGTCACTGAAAATTCACTAGTAGGAGATCTGGAGTTCAAGAAAATGGTAAATCCTGTTAATGAGCATATGATAGCAGCCCAATGATACTTTAGTACTTCTTTACACGACAGCACCCAGAGCTCATGCCGACAGACAGCAGCATCTATATTACAGTCTGTATTTGAAAGCTACAGCAAGTATACAAAACGCAAGAGTAAACACTCAGCAGCTCAGCTTTTACACACTGAAGACATTAATTCTGTTCTTTTCTCCCTTCCTCACACACCACCTCTCACCTTGTCACCTATAATCTCCCTATAACCCCCTGGAATTAGTATCTTCTGCAGAAAACATATGAGGACAGGCATCATTGTGTCCTATCCTTACAGGACTACTTAACCCATGCTAAATAGTTGATCTCTCAATTTCATTTACAAAGCCCAGTTGTTAAGTAGGGCAGTGGAAGAGAGGTTGTGTGACTTGACACCTGGCCACTAAGACACTAAATAAAATTATGGAGTTCCCTAAGGACACAGAAGCCCAACATCAATACCAGAATTACAGCTCTTCGTAAAGCATCACTCCAACCATCACTCTCTGTGATGAACCTAAATTTTTAATCATCTAAAGCCTTCATATCTTGACATAAAACGTATTGTAAGGCCCTGGGAAGTTTTTACCTTTCGTTCTTCATATCTTCAAATGCTACTTATCCAACTTGAAATGCACCCAGCCAGTTAAACTCTGAACTGTTATTTACAGCTTGTAAAACAGAAAGAAAAATGAACAGGCATGTATCTTCCCAGGAAATTATAACTTTTTTTCCTCTTGTATATGTGACATGCAGGTAGGTATGACATTGTGTGGAATTCTACTAGCTTCTGTCTCCACTACAACCACTTTCTTAAGTAGTAATATAGGCACCAATATCCAAACACAGACCCTTTACAGTCCTTAATATAACACTGGTAGATTACTTCTACCTCACTTTAATCCTGCCTATTCTAGACAGTACTTTTATTTATATATATGTATATAAACACAGAAACACAGAGACACAGCATGCTTTTAAATACATGAGCTATGTTTTTTTTAAGCTAAAGCTTCTAGTAACAGATACGGTTTGCATAGTACAGTCCAGACAGAGCCTACAGATTAAAGAGTGTTGACAGCTACCAAACAACACAGGACAGACATCAATAACCAAGATGATTTTTTAAAATATACAAGAAAACATGACAGAATACATGATATCAAGACCAATTATCTATTTAAACAACAGTTTAGACTCCAGTGAGTCTTCAATCAATGCTGCTTACATCAGCATTTCTTGGACATATATGCAAGAGTATCTAGATTTACTGAAAGACCAGCCCACTGTTTGTCACTTGGAGGGTAAGCTACAAAGTCATTAGAAGTGAAATCTGGAATTATTTTCCAGAAGTAATGCTACCTCCTTTTAACAAACACTGCATCATCAAAATTGTACTCACAAACACCTGCACCAGCAATACTTAGTAATGGCCAGCAGCCAAGAGACTGCCTGGTATAAAACCTGCTGATCTTTACTTGAAAGTACTTCTTACCATGTCCAAAAAAACCATGGGAAACCCACTTCGTTTTAGATATTAACACCTGCTGTTGATCTGCCAAGTTCAATGCTGGACAGAGATAGTATAGTGGTAAACAAGGCCAATTACCACCATGCAACTAAATTCCTTCACCATTCTACTACTTGGTGTCTCCAAGCAGGGACTGACAGCTGAAATGAAATCATCAGGACAAAACACGACTAGCTCATTGTTTTCCAATAAATGTTTTGCCTCAACCTTGTTCCATGCCTTAACTAGCTAATGTCAGTCCAGAAATACATCATAAAACTGAGATAAAGCCAACAGCCATCTTCAATAAAACATGATGCGAACTAATGGACAGCTCACAAAGTTGCTGTCAGATATCTGGGACCTCAGCAAAAGCCCTTAAACTCTCCAAAGGCTGTCCCAATCTACAGCACAGCGTTATCCCAGCGCCTTGCCATTTAAGCACACCATCATCTGAACCTCTTCAGAAGGTTGTGGAGATGGCCCCACTCATTCTGGCCAGCTCTGGGAATATCATTTATGTATATCTCATCCTAGCTTAATCCTGACAGAAGTAGGCAGTGACCTGTGTCCGATTCCCTCCCCTCTTCCCAAGCCCCTGCTCCATAAGGCGCTCTTTCCACTGTCTTCCTGGATAAAAGGCAAGGGGTCATGAGGAAAAAAAATGGCCGAAAGAGCAGTATTATGCAATAAGAGAAGAAATGCAATAATAACTCATCCTCTCCTGGAGATTTCCCATCACCCTTATGCTTTGCAAGCTGGATTAGAGCAAGCGTGACAGCCAGCCGGCTCAAGGGCCCACTAAAGTGCCCTGCGGGCAGGCTCCTCAGCCCCGGGCCTTCGCTGGGGAAACAAAAAGGGATGCTCACAGTCCAGGTGCTTTTTCTTGGGCCCCATCACTTCATGCGTGGTGGCTTTGCAGACGGCTCTGGCTACGGCCGATCCCGTAACGCTGTACTGAGCAGCTGCGATGCGATCTGTCAGCGTCTGACCCGACATCTTCGAACGGCGTGCTGGCTGCTGCCTGCTCTGCAGGGGCGAAAGACACGGGAGGGGAGGGGGAGATGCCGGGTTCGTGGCCGGGGGGAGGCACGGCGGGGACGCGCACAGGCAGGGGCACACGCACACGGGCACTCACAGCCCCGCCACACGCACAATGGTCCCTCGGGCAGCCCGGCCCCTCCCGAGGCGCAGCCCCCCCCGCCCCGTTGTGTAAGCCTCTGCCTCGCTAGAAGCCGCCTGGGGCAGAAAGATGGGTATTTTAGGCGTTGCAAGGAACGGATGAAGGGGAAATAATGACAGCAGCTGAAGGAGGCTGCACACAAACACGGCGCGAGCCCCGGGATGGGGGGGAAGGCAGCCCTCCCGCACC